>PYSS01000074.1:127166-198660 GCA_003049465.1 Magnaporthiopsis rhizophila | reverse complement strand
CCTTTTTTTTTTTTTTTTTTTTTTTTTTTTTTTTTTTTTTTTTTTTGTCGTTACCATTTAGCCGTGCTTTTTGGTGCAGGTAGATGAACCGGACGGCTTACACAGGTTGGCCTCGGCGAGGTAGTCGGCCGTCACCACGTCGACGGGACCCTCCCGCACCACCCGGTGCAGCGCTAGGGGCCCATCGCCGGTGGCGCCGCTGACGTTGGCGATCCTGACGGGACGGCGTGGGCGTGGTGGGCTCGACATTACTCTCACGTTTTGGCAGCTGCTAAATGCCGTCGGTTGTAGAGGATGGCGAACAGAACCACTGAGACTTGCCTTATGGTACTTTATCCTATCTTTCGGCTCCTCACCAAAGTCGGGGTAATGATGGCCGTGTATTGAGCCGAGGCAACTCAAACTTGGCTGCACCCCGCACTCCAACCCCGATATTAGATTCCGGGTGGTCGCCGGTGTTGATGTGATGGGGTGGAGAACTCGGGCATGGTACAGCGAGTGCAGTGGTCACCATCGCATTGTTTTACATTGATAAATACGTGTACTTGGGCGGCACGGGGACCGGCTCTTTGGCGGTTGCCGAAATGGCCCGTTGGACAGGATGTTTTAAGCCCGCGCAAGTAGGGCCGCATGTGTTTCTTCTTACTAGTTACTCCTCTCGTCTTTTTTTATGATCTGACCAGGCCTGACGCTTAACCCTTCACCATGTCAGGGAATACACCCAAAACCTACTCGATCCGCCACGAGGCAGATCGCATATTCCGCGACGTCCTCCTCCGGGATGCACGGCTGCGGCTGCCGCCCAAGGTGCTCGAGCTGGCCGGGCGGACCTCGTTCGACGCGCCCGACACCATAGACACGCCCTACCTCCCCGTGCCGCTCCGGTTCGGCGAGGTCAGCGCCGCGCTGTGGGCGCTCGCGGGGACGCTGGGCAGCGCCATCGCGCGCGACCGCTACGGGGTCGCGGCGCAGGACGTCACCGTCAACACCAACGTGGCTGCGCTCTTCCTCGCGTCCTGCGTGCTCGCCCGCGTCAACGGGAAGCCCCTGAGCGACCCGGCCGTGGCGCAGATCTGGCAGCGGTACGACCTCGGGCGCATGAACAACACGTGGCGCCGCTGTGCCACCGCCGTCTACCCGACCAGCGACGGCCGCTGGTTCCACCTGCACGGGAGCATGAACGCCGACCGCTCGCTCGCCATGCTGGGCCTGCCCCCGGACAACCCGGCCGTCACGACCCAGGACGAGGCCGTGGCCGTCTACACGGACGCGGTCCGGCGGCACGACGCCGAGTGGCTCGACGTCGAGGCCAACGGGCACTGGCGCCAGGCGGGGGCCGTGTGCCTGACGCAGCGCGAGTTCGACGCCACGGAGCAGGGCAAGGCCACGGCGGCCGATGGGCTGTACATCATCAGTCGCCACGACGACCACGCCACCAGAAACCCGCTCCCTGCCGTCCCCTACCCGGCCGTCGGCGGCGACGGCGACCGCAACAAGAAGCCCCTCCAGGGAATCAAGATGCTCGACATTTCGCGCGTCATCGCCGCGCCGACCGTGGCCCGGCTCGCCGCCTTTTTCGGCGCCACCGTGGTCCGCGTCTCGTACGACGGCCAGCCCGAGGCGGGCGCCCTCCTGCCCGACGGAAACCTCGGCAAGCGGGACGTGTCGCTGAACCTCAAGTCGGAAGAAGGACGCGCCGCCCTCAAGCGCCTGGTCGAGGACGCCGACGTCGTCCTCGACGGCTACAGGCCGGGGGCCCTGGATCGCCTGGGGTTCGGAGCGGCGTACCTGCACGCGGTGGCGCGTCGGAGGGGCAAGGGGATGGTTGTGGTGCGCGAGAACTGTTACGGCTGGTCCGGCCCGTGGGCGGGCAGGTCGGGCTGGCAGCAGATCTCGGACAGCGTCACCGGTGTGAGCTGGATGATGGGCGAGTTCATGGGGCTGGACGAGCCTGTTGTGCCGCCACTGCCCAACTCGGATTATCAGTAAGGCTCTCTCTCCCCTTCTCTCTTTGTCCGTATCCTAACTTCCCCACTAGGACGGGCCTCGCCGGCCTGATCGGCATCATGACGGCCATCGACAAGCGGGCGACCGAGGGCGGCAGCTACACGGTTGACATCTCGCTGAACCAGTTCAACCGGTTCCTGCTTGCGCAGGGCGCCCTCGACCTGGAGGTCCAGCGCGGGCTGCGGGAGCTGCACCCGGCCTTCAAGCCGCGGCACTACGACGACATGGGGTCGCTGATCGCAAAGGGTTTAGCCTCGCTCATGGCCGCCGTGCCGCAGCTGTTCCGCCCCGAGTACTTTGCCGACATCCCGAGCGACCTGGGCGGCCCGGCGGGGACCAAGGACGTGCTGACATATCTCAAGCTGCCAGTTGAGTACGGGGTGACGCCGCTCGGGCCGTCCGTCGGCAGCTGTCTGCCCGGGACGCACAAGGCCGAGTGGCCGCAGGATGAGGGTGGTACTGTGGCCGAGAGTGATGCTTCGAGGAGGGGTTGAACGGCGTGTCTGGACGGCGAAGTGGCGCCTGAGACGATCGAGACCTAGCCTATGTCCAGGTGACCGTCGATAAACTTGATCATGCTAGGAAACCTTTGAGAAACACAGAACTTTTCTGCTTGCGGCATGCTCTCGCATCATGACGTCCATCACCAACCACTACGGCACCAGAACAGCCCGCCTGCAGCCCGCCGCCCATAGATGCGCAAGCAGCGAGCTGATCGGCACTCTCTCCGGGCGCCTCCGTCGGCGGTGGAGACGTGGATGGGCGCTCTCGGCGCGTTCGGCCGGTGACGGCACTCAAACTCGCGTGTTTGTTCTAATTCCGGGAAGCACAAGGGATCAAGAACCCTCCCTCGATGTCGCGGCTTGGCTGCGACGTTGACGCGTTCGCAAGCACGCACAGACGTACCACGAAAATAGGACGCGTAAAGCTGTACGACACTGGGCCTTGGGTGGATCACTGATGGTGTGCGTGATGCATGCCGACTTTTCTTTTTTCTGCTCTGGCGTAGCAACGAAATACTTCGCTTCGCCGTGCGACGTTGCTTCGCTCGCGGTTTCGACGCTCGCCATGTTTTGTGCCCGTCACATTGGTTCCGCCTGCGCCTCTTGAAAAAAAAAAAAAAAAAAAAAAATTCCACCCCGCGCCCGTGCCACTGATGCCGGGGGGTTTCCAGGTACCACAGCCCTGAAAGCCCCAGCCAGGGCCAGCAGCAGCCAGTGTCCCAGCGCTCACTAGAGATCTGCAAGTCGTGCTCGGTGCCTGCAGATCCTCCTGCCGCTATCCGTCGCCAGTTCCATTTTCGGAAGTTTCATGGCCTCTCTCGGTTTCCGGGAATGGCATCACGACTCGGGGAGACGCTGTGCTCCAGGTCTACGGCCATAGATAAAAGCCTCGCTCCTCTGCCTTGATGATCATGATGGATCTGCCCCCGTCAAACCAGCCATCCGAGCATCATTTCCTTTTGCCATCATTTCCTATTGTCTTTTCCTTCTGTTATTTCCTACTGTTTGTTTCCTACTGTCGTCTCCTTCTGTCATCTCTTTCCGTTAGCATTTTCTGGCATTATTTCCTACCATCGTCATTCCCCTCCCATTATACATCTTCACCCATCCTAAAATGAGGCTCTCTCTCGCCGTCACCGCCGCCTTTGTGACCTGCGCCTCGGCCGCTCCCCTTGTCCTCCCCGAAACTGAAGCCAGCCTCCCAAGCCACCTAGTGGCGCGCCAGACTGTTGGGACTGAGGCAAACGAGTTCAAAAACGGCCCTTGCAGGGATATCGTGCTCCTATTCGCACGAGGCTCAACCCAGGACGGCAATATGGTATGTTTGCTCGCTTGTCTTGGGTTATTCAGTGGTCCCCGCAACCTTGTTTCGTTTTATTTTGGGAGCTGTCTCTGTTTTGTTTCCTTTCCCGTCCTTGGCACCGCACGGCCTTGGACGTTGCACTCAAGGGGGCCATAGCCTCAACATTACATCCGCGGTACAGGCGAGAAAACCTATACTAACCCATTTTTTTCCACCCAAACAGGGTCAGCGGCCGGGCCCCGATCTGGCCAACGCCATGAAGGCCAAGTTCGGCGCCGACCGCGTGGCCGCGCAGGGCATGTCGTATGCGGCCATCCTGGCGGGCAACCTGGCGGAGGGCGGCGCGACGAGCATGGAGTCTAGCGACTTCGCCGACCTCATCAAGGACGTGGCCGTCAAGTGCCCCGACGCGCGCATCGTCGTCTCGGGCTACAGCCAGGGCGCCGCGCTCCTGCACCGCGCCATGCGGAGCTGCTCCGTCAACGTCAAGACGCACGTCGCCGCCGCCGTCACCTTTGGCGACACCCAGAACAAGCAGGACGGCGGCCGCATCCCCGGCTTCGACGCGAGCAAGACCCTCATCATCTGCAACGACGGCGACATGGTGTGCGACGGCACCCTGATGGTCATGGGCCCGCACATGCAGTACCAGTCGCGCGTCCCCGAGGCCGTCAACTTCATCTCGACTCTGGTGGCTTAGGCCGGCCCGTTGGCGGAGTGGGGGGAGTAATGGTTTGGTTATCAATGCTCTTCTACTGTACATATTTATCTTGGTAATTTTTGTTGTTGTATACAAACCTCTTGTTTATTTTTGTTCACCATCGTGGCATCTTTAGTATCTCGTGAGACCCAGCCAGCTGCTTCGCGAATATCCCAAGTTGTAGTACTTGTCGCTTTGATGCAAGCCAACCGATTCGCTGCCCTTGAAGTAATAAAACTATCACCCAGTTTCTCGCCGGCAAGCAGGGCAGACCCAGTAGCTGTTGTTCCTCTTGCTGTCGTAAACGAGCCGGCTGGTGAAGCAAGGGCGCGCCAACGAATTGTCCCAAACGAAGTCGCAAAAGTTGGTGCAAACATAGCGAAGCGGGTTTTCTCGGCGGGAGATGTGGTATCGAGCGCAGCAGTAGAAGGCGAAATAACTTGTGCACATTTTTTTTTAATATGACCACGGCTAGAGGTATGTGTCCTGGGAGTGGGCGAAAGTGCCTTGGGATGGGAGATGCGGCTCATTCGCACACTTGGACCAAAAAAAAAAAATTAGGACGTGCCAATTTTCTATTTATAGGAGCGATTTCCTGCGGCGGCTTATCTACGTGATACAATTTGGTAAGCAAAACATTCTTTGTTGTGCGAACCGGCTAGGTGGGTGCCACAAGTCATCCTTGGAGCGCGTTGATTTATCGAGCTGCTCGTGAAAAAAAACAACAAGTCGGACCGATACCCTGTCGTCCCAGCCCCCTCCATTCCCAGGCTTGCTGTATGTTAGAGAGTATAATTTCCGCAACGAACCCATCGGTAAGTTATCACGGGCTGGCGCTAGGTGAGGGGAGCTGACTGGCTCCAATATTGGCCTCACGAATCCTGTTTATTACCTGGAAGGCGTCAATGTTTTGACCTGGACGGAAAAAGGGGCACTTCACAGACCAGAAAAATAGTTCAATTCATTGAACAGTTTGTACTCCAACGGGTGGAGCAATCAAACAAACTCCTCGAAAGATCTCGTTGACGCCCTCCTCAGCGTGCAGGACCCGCGCGCCCCTGGCTACACCAGTCTATTTTAAAGAGCCGCAGCTTGGCATTCCAAGCATTCCTTGCGCATATCGTCGCACTTGGGGTTATGGTAGACCTGGCTCATTGTGCAGCCCCGTTCCCGCGTCTGGGCAATATTCGGTGTCGACGTAGCAAAGGTCGTGGTCTCCGCGGGCGCGGTGGAACTGGCGGCACCCAAAGTAGGCCGTGATTATTCTGCACATTTCTGAGAGATTGTGACACAGGTGTTAGCGAGCCGTGAGTTGCTTGTTGGATGCTTGCTTTCTTACTTTCCGGCGTTTGATGCCCGCGGCTGCTTTCGGGGCCGTAATTACGTGTGGTTGGCTGTGATTGATCGGGTCGCACTTAGCGGCGAGCTTAGGTCTACTTGATGGCGTGATGCCGGAAAGAAAGCGCTTTTTATACTTCAACGGGCATAGTAGCCCTTCGCCATCTCTTTTCCACTTTGAGGCGGGTCAATTCGTTGGCCTCACTTGTTGATGGTGTGACGGGGAATGTACGAGGCGGCGATGATATTGCATGACTGTTGAGAGCAGATAATCACTAAAACAAAGAGGACGAGCGGTTCCCCGGACGGGAACGGATGAGGGTATTCGTGAAAATGGGAGGTCGGTGAATGGAATTACCGCTGCTTCACCAGGAAGGGGGAGCCTTTTTGTGTTCAAGTGAAAGAGAAGGTGCCATAAAGGTCCATGAAGCGGGGGGGGGGGGGGGGGGGGGGGGGGGGGGGGGGGGGGGGGGGGGGGGGGGGGGGGGGGGGGGGGGGGGGGGGGGGGGGGGGGGGGGGGGGGGGGGGGGGGGGGGGGGGGGGGGGGGGGGGGGGGGGGGGGGGGGGGGGGGGGGGGGGGGGGGGGGGGGGGGGGGGGGGGGGGGGGGGGGGGGGGGGGGGGGGGGGGGGGGGGGGGGGGGGGGGGGGGGGGGGGGGGGGGGGGGGGGGGGGGGGGGGGGGGGGGGGGGGGGGGGGGGGGGGGGGGGGGGGGGGGGGGGGGGGGGGGGGGGGGGGGGGGGGGGGGGGGGGGGGGGGGGGGGGGGTGATGGCAGCAGGCACTTCCAGTAACTGCGCGAAGGGAAGCAAAATCAGGGGTCATGAGATTATTTGTCCCTAGCCCGCCCTTGCGCTGCGCTGAACATCGGCCCTCCACCCTCGCTGTCCCACCGCCGCTGCATCTCTCTCCAGCTGTGTGCGACCTTGTTGTGGGCGATGCGCGCCGACACCTCAGCCAAACCAGGTTTCGGGTCTGTCGTTGAGGATCACCTGAGCCCCGGACAGGTTCGTGCCGCCCTCGCTGATATTTTGGATCTTGGCTGACGGTCTGGCGGGCGTCTGCTGTCCCGGACGTTGCCGTTAGCCTTGGCGGCTCTCTCGGTGATGAGCCTAGGCCCGGAAATTCAGGACTGTCGAACTTGACTTCTCGAATAACTGGCCACGTGGATTTAGGAATGCGTGGCCTCGGCTTCCAGATGGCCCAAGAACCATTTTAGACTTTCCAGCCACCTACGTTTTGCAAGTGGTAGTAGCACAATGTCCTGATCTCTAGACAAGCACCTAAGTTTGCGTAGATCGGGTGCCGCTCCCGACGAAAGGAGGCGTCGCGCGTGGCGTCGAAGGCTGTCTGACCAGCGACGCCACGGCAGTGTGGGCGACGGCCCGGAAAGGCCTACGCCTCTCTCTCGCGGGCTTGATTCCGCGCACACATTCCGCTGTCTATTTCTCCCATGCCCAGTATTTGACATGGCGCGCTGCTTAGGGTGCTTGACGGCCCGCACACCGTATTCAGGAGAAGGGGCTTATGTGACATGATGATGTAGAGAGGTATTTCTAAATAAAAGGGGATCGGGCATCTCGCCCACCCAGTGTACCGGCCAGACCAAACTTGTTTCCCGGTCGGACGATGACAGCAGCGAGCTTCCCTATCGGCTCTTTCCCTCTGCAGAGCCAGATACATACCAGAAAACCGACGAGATGTTGAGGATAGCGACCCTCTTTTGTGGCCTTGGCATCGCCGTCACGGTCAAGGCACAGAACGGCAGTATAACCGCAGCGCTGGCTACGCTCCCGGAATGCGCTGTAGGTTTTCCTTTCTCCCGAAACCGCCTCGTTGGCCCCTTTGTTTTCCCCAGGCTAACCAACCTGCATGACCGTCACGCAGCTTCCTTGCACAGGACCGGCCATGGAGGCATCTGACTGCTTGACTCTGAACGCGACAGACACAGCCTGCACCTGCTCGGAGGACGACACGATAGACGTCTTTGGCGGCTGCGTCAAGATGTCTTGTTCGATGCAGGATGCTCTCCGTAAGCATACACCACACACTACATCGACTCATGTACCACTGCGCCCGCCCAACCCCCAGCTAACAGGGAACCGCAATCAGGTGACGTCAAAGACCTTGAGCGACGCGTGCGGCGCCCCCGTCCGTGATCTGGGCCGCAGCTACACCATCCAGCAGATCGTGCTCATGACCGTCTCGGGCCTCACCGTCCTCATCCGCCTGCTGACCAAGACGTTTGCAAACGGCGGCGGCGGCATGAACACCCTTGGGCTGGACGATATCACCATCATCACGGCGTACATGATGCTGCTGCCCAAGATGTATCTCTGCGGCGTGCTGATGGTCAAGGCCGGCCTGGGGCGCGACGTGTGGACGTTATCCGCTGACCAGATTCGCGACTACGCTTTTGTAAGCTCTCGCCCCTTTTTTGCTGTCTCTTTCTGCATCTTTGGTAGGTGGCTAACGGCACCTTTTGTTCAACAGTACTGGTACTTTGCCGAGCCCATCTACTTCGCCGTGGCCAGCATGATGCGCATCTCCATCATCCTCTTCTTCTTGCGCGTCTTCACCGGCCGGGGCTTGCAGCCGACCGTGTTTGGCGGCCGCGTCGACCTCCGGCGCGTCATCTTGGGCACACTCGCCTTCAACGTCGCCATGGCGGCCGCCTTCATAGTCGCGGCGCTGCTGCAGTGCGCGCCCGTCAGCTTCTACTGGAACCAGTACGACGGGCGGCGGCAGCACGCGGGAAGGTGCGTCGATGGCGCGGCGCTGGTGTGGTCCAACGCGGCGCTGGGCATCGCCATGGACCTTTGGATGCTGTACCTGCCGCTGTCGCAGGTGGCGGGCCTGAATCTGAACCGGTGGCGCAAGCTGCTGGTCGCGGGCATGTTCTGCGTCGGCCTCTTCGTCACCGTCGTCAGCGTCGTGCGCCTCCGCGCCCTGTCCGGCTTCCAGTCCGAGAACCCGACCTGGGACCAGTTCCCCGTCGCCGTCTGGTCCGCGCTCGAGATGAACGCGGGCACCGTGTGCGCCTGCCTGCCCGCCATGCGCGTCGCCGCCGTGCGCACCCTGCCCGAGGCCGTGTCGCGCGTGTCCAAGCGCTTCTCGTCTTACTACCGCCTCAGCACCACCCCCGCCACCTCCTCCTCGACGCAGCACCAGACGGATCCGCCCACCCCGCCCAGTGCCGTCACCACTACCGTCACAAGTACCACCGCCACCACCACCGAGGGCAAGGGCGGTCGTCGTCACAGCCGTGCCGTGAGCAGGCCGCCGAGGCGCGGCTGGTTCCGCAGCAAGGACACACCAAAGGCCTCGATCGCGGCGTCCGAGAGCAGCAGCGGCGGCGTGCCGCTGGCTTTCGTCACCGTCGTCGACGACGATGACCTGCAGGAGCTGCGTCACCAGAGCCGGCAGCGGCTGCACCCTCTAGATGCGAGACGGCTGTCGTCGGTGCTGCCGCTCCCGCGGCGCAAGATGACGAGGAGGGATAGCAACAGGGAATACATATACGCGGCGGGCGGCGGCGACGACGACGATAACAGCGACAGCGACCGGACCATGCTGGACTCCTGGCCGGGGCTGCACCCGGGAACGCTGGTCCGGCCGAGTACTTTTACTATTGGTCGGCCCGGTGACGGACGGCGGCTGACGCCCGACTTTTTCGCCGTGTCGTACCCGTCCGTGCAAAAATAGGGTGTAATGAGGAGAGAGTTCCTCCATCCTGATAGGGATATATTCCACCACTAACTAAAAGGTACCCCCGGGGGGTGATTTAGGCGCAGGCGCTGTAAGATATTTTATTTTTTCCGTCACAGATAGTGTCAATTCTCAATGGCAACGCTACGCGGCATGGCCGGTTTTTTCTGCAACATTTCATCATGTTATTATTTATCGTTGGGCCTATTTGCGTACCACCCATGTCCATATGCCCATATTCTGTCGCTCCAAAATGCGTAGGGAGAAAAAGAGGATGCGTGAGATCGACAACCAAGTATACAAGTCACGCCTGGATGGCCGCCCCAGAGTGTAAAAAACATCCGACTCAGAGAGTCATCTTGGAGTAGGTGTAGCACAACGGCCCGCTCTGGATGTCCATGTAGTCGCTCACGACGGGCGCGACGTCGGAGAGCTGCATGACGGGCATCTTGTCGTTGATGCTGGCCGACCGGGCCTTGCTGCGGTCGTTGAAACCGGCGTAATCGGCCAGGCGCGTGGCGTTGCGGCCCTCCCACCTGGCCCAGGCGCGGTCGACGTTTGCGTGGTGCAGCATGAAGAGCGGCTCGTTGGGCGACGTGGCCGGGCCCATGTCGCCAAAGATGATGCTGTGGATCTGCGCGTGCGGCAGGCCCTCGAGCATGTCGTGCATGTTGATGAAGCGGTCGAAGCCGTCGATGGTGCGCATGACGCGGGTGTTGTAGGCCGACGCCTGCATGTCGCCCAGGATCATCTCCCCCTTGTCGTCGCGGCCCATCCCTCCGTTGAACTCGCGTGTGAAGCAGTGCTTGCGGTTACCGGGGGTGTTGACGTCGGGCCAGCCCATGCCGATGGTGATGTTGGTGTTGGCGAAGGCGCCGTCGACCACGCAGCGCTGGAACCCGGGCTCGCTGCTGCCGGTCAGCTTGGCGTCGCCGCCGAAGCCCGTGGCCGCGTCGAAGACAGGCGAGTTGACCGTGTTGAGCGCGTCGGCGTCGATGCTCCAGTCCCAGTAGGGCTGGGTGCCTTTGAAGTTGCACTCGTTCCGGAGCATGTCCTCGTGCAGCTTGACGAACCAGCGGTGCCACGGCAGGAAGTTGGCCACGAAGTGGATGTCGAGGTTGAGCGAGAAGTGCGTCCAGACGAGCTCGTCCATGCGCGTCTTCACCACGTCCACCTCGGCGTACTTTTGCTTGGGCAGCTCACGCAGGCACTTGGCCGCCCGCAGGTACTCGGCCTTCTCGCCCGACGACAGCTCGCGCCACTCCTTGCGGACCTCGGGCGAGGTGCACTTGTTATCGCGCGGTGCCGGGATGGCGGTGGCAGTGGCGGCCGCCACGAGCCCCAAGAGAGCGAGAGGAAGCATGATGGTGGAAAGGGGGATAATTATTTACAAAACGAGTGTGTGTATGTGTTAAAGAAGCGAGCGTATGTGGTCAAGGAACCGACCGCGAAGCTAGAAGGAGCTTGCAAGATGGAGTAAAGCGAAAGACTGGCCGGTGAGGGTTGGGAGAGAAAGGATAAACCAGAACATTCATTTGGAAATCATGGCCTCCCCGCGCTTCTTATATCCAGGAGGGTGCCGGCCCATCCGTTCCGCCTCCTGATCCTTGTCCCGCCGCCAGGATGCATCTTCCAGGATCCATGGGCTCGGGTCCTCCCAGACCCACGAGCGACCGACGGGTCCCGTTTTGCCGTGCTTCATGTTGGCGGTGCTGCGGGTTTTTTTTCGCGCGCGGGCGCGGAGGGGAAACTAAAAGGAGGTCGAATGATAATGCAAAGCAGGGGCGGAATCCTCCTCGGCTGTTCCGTCTGCTCGTATGCGCTTGCGTAACGTGGTACTGTGGGGACTTGCCGGTCCCTTGGGAGAGTCACAATTCCTCGCCCATTCTTACCAAGATTTTTAGAACGACCAAGACCAAGATTTAGAGTCGATTCTCGTGTTTGCTCAGTCCGTTTTTGGCCGTACGCATCGGGGGAGAGTGGGGTACTTGATACGAGCATGAATGATCCATCGTCAGGGGATCCTCCCCTCGGGAGAGCCGCATGATGGACGGTAATTTGACCACTACAAACCCCGCCGACTTTGGTGAATTCCACCTGTGCTTCTTTCGTTAAGTCGCTTCTAGGGCCAACACGAACATTCACAGTACATGGGATGGAATCTCAATCGACTGGGTCTTGGGGAAGTAAGCATATCTACATTTTGACCTTACCTATCCGGGCGGTGTCATTTACGTCATCGGGCCCGTCTTTGGGAGCACCAGGACCCAAAAAAAAAAAAAAAAAAGCCCTCGCTCGCCACTTCCAGAGCCTATCGTCTCAGTCACGGGCAATACAGGAGAGGGCGGGGTTATTTCTGTGAAAGCGTGCAACCACCTGCTTTATCACCCATGCACTGTCGACTACTTAATCGAAGACAATCAAGCAAAAAACATCCCGGGGGTGTGTCTCGTCCCAACGAGATATCCCCGCGAGCTATCTATCGATGAGATCATACGGTACTATTTGGTCCAAGCCGAAGTTCTTAGGGCCCCCAGTAAGGCGGAACGCCACCGCCACCGGCTTCTGCCGCAAAACAACGAACTGGGGGCGTTATGTAGGCCGGCGCTTGGCAGTCGGCCCTTTTATTCTCGACAGGGAGGCACGGGAGGCTCAAGTCTCTCGGACGGGCTAAATGGACTAGACTAGCACCTCAGTACAGGGGTAGTGGAGGTTAACAGGCGCCAAGGCGTTGCTTGTCCCTAACTGAAAGGGAGACAAGTTTTTGCGCTAGCTGGACACATTAGGGAGAAAACGCGCACTTTTGGGGTAAAAACCGGCGACAAAGCCAGGTGAAAACATCCCCGAAAGCGACAGACGAGCCCGCTTAAGCAAGGATACTAGGTACAAATGAAAGAGATACAAGTTTGTGCGAGAGAGATAGACTGAGGTGAGTGGTGCATTTCACAATGTTTGCTTTCCTTTTTTTTTACCTCCTCTCTCGCCTGTTGCCCCTCGTCATTGCCGTCGGCCCTCGGGCAGGTTTTGCTCTGGTCGTCCTTTGGAGGCAATCGTTTCGGGCTCGTAGTACCAAAGCCGTAACCCGCATGCAGTCAGTAAATGCTTACGCACCCTCCTCCTCGACCTCGAGCGCGTCAATGTCAAACTCAGGGACCCTCCGCTTGTACCGCACCCTGATGGACGGGTCCAACCTGGGAGACGTGCCGAAATGCACGGGCTTGAGTGACGTCCCCGGGAGGAGCTCCCAATCGAACTTGAGCAGCAGGTGGCAGAGCGCAATCTTGACCTCGTTGGCGGCGAAGAAGCGGCCCGGGCAGGCGTATTTCCCCAAACCAAAGTTGATGAAGTCGGGGTGGACCGAGACGAGCTGGCCTTTGTGCTCGCCTCCCGCAGTTTCGCGCATATTAACGAACCGTTGGATGTCGAACTTGTCCGGGTTTTCGTAATAGTCCGGGCTCCGCAGTCTGCTGACATCGATGGACACAACTTCGCCCTTGCGGATCTTTAAACCGCCCGGCATCTCGATATCGGTGGTGGCCCTCCTCTGCAAGCCCTCTGTATGTCGAGAGAGAAAAAAAAATTAGTTTCCCTCCTTCTCTGCAGATGTGAATGAACGGCCGTCGAGCACGGCTTTTATCGAGCCCCGCTTGTGAAATGAGCGATGGGGGAGAGGGGGGAAGGCGAAAATGCTGGTGTACGTACGTAGAGAGGTCGGCTTCAGGCGCTGGGATTCCTTAATGGCGCTGTCCATAAGCTTCAAGTGGTATAGGGAGTTTTTGTTCCAGCCGCCAGAAGGCAGAACCTCGAGCATTTCCTGTCTTAGAAGCTGAATAGATCCCGGATTTGCGATCAGAGTGATCAACGCCGACATCAAAAGGTCGGACGTGGTGTGGATAGCGGCGAAAGAAAGTGTGAGTTGGAATTCAGTCGCGTCGTACGGGGCAGTGGTGGACTCCATTTCGGCCCAGTCGATGGCGTCGTTGTAGATGGTCGGGGTGACGCCCTTGACTGCACACTCCTGCCTTTCCTTGCGCCGCCGGTTGACTTCGACATCGACAATCTCCCGAGCGCGAGCCAGCTGGTTCTTGAGGGCCCTGCAGGTGGGGTCAAAGAAGGCGATCAGAGGCTGCAGCACTTTGGGGAAAAAGCCAAGGAATATAAAGGGCCGCATCTGGTTCGTGGCGTAGGTTTTGGTGATATCCAGCCAGCGCTCGTTGCGGCAGAGTTCGGCGCCCAAGAAAACCCTGGAGGATTGCCGCGCGACGACGTCCACGAGGGCGTCGTTCACATTCACCTCGGCCCAGTCTTGACCGTCCCCCGTCTATGGTGTTAGCCTCACCTCTAACCAGCCGAATTGTGCCCGTATACATCCGGTTCCAGCAAGCCGTCGGGACGAGGAGCGCTTTTCTTACCGGTAGAATTCCCAAAGGTCTTGTCCACGGCAAACGTTGTTTCGCGAGCAAGCGGGCCGGTGACAGTGTCTTGGTTTTGCGCGCAAGGAATGTTAGTCTCGCACCAGTCAGGAAACCCATCGCTGCGGTCGTGTCCACCTACTCAGTCTCTTGGTCAGGTGCTTCTTGACAACGTTCTGCAGCATCTCGTCGGGATGTTCGAGAGCCCTGAAGGAGCGCAAGACTGGCACGAACGGGGAAGCATGCTGTCGGCGTTTAAAAACGAGAAGGTAAAAAATAAGAGCAGTTTAGTTTTCGGCCACGGCACGAGTTGGACTTCAGGGGCGGACATGCGCCGGGCTTATGCTGGGTCCTCACCTCGGTGAACACTTTCCGAAAGTTAAGAGCGGGGGTGTTTTTGATGTCGAGGGCCATGTCTGGGGGCAGGAAGGTGACGCGGCCAGTCGGGCTCAGGAGTTTGAAGGGTCGGTTTGGGAAGCGCTTCCTGGCCTCGGCCAGGTACCGGGCGCACTGGGTGGCACACTCCATCATCATCTGGCCTTCGAGTTGGAAAATCCTGGGGGGGTTGATGAGCGGAAGGCCGTCGTCCTTCCTGAAGACGTAGCTCGCCACGACGGGCAAAATGACCAGGGCGATCAGGGTTGCTACGGCGGTGGTCTGGTCGAATTCATAACCGCCCAGCACGAGGCTGGGCGGCCAAGTCGCCTCGGCGCTGACGGAGGTCGCCATGCCTCCTGGGGTGCGGTTTGGTTCCCTTTGAGGTCTTTGACGATGAAGAAAGACTGTGTGGCGTCAAACCCGGGGCAGTTGTGATAGGGGGCTTGATAAGGACCCTGTGGGTTTTTACTATGCTTGGTCCACACGATCAGGGCAATCTTAGCAGCCTGGAAGACCATATGGACTTTATAGTCACGCCGCGAGGGGATGCGGACATTCGGGCGGACCGAATCTGCGCACGAAGGGGCAGCCATGGGAGCATGGGCCGCGAGTTTCGGAGTCGGTCGGGGTTTCTCTATGTGGCCGAGTGTCAACCCTAACGTAACAGCGCAGGACTCAGGCCAGCCCGCGGCCGGTTTTGCGTGTGGAGACATTTGCTGCATCCCCTTGAGTATTGTTAGGGGATAAGAGCAGGTGTCCAGAATTTATCCCTGATGAGAATAGCTGGTTGGCTGAGAGAGGGGATCGACGCATTTGAGGGGGATGGCGCCTTGCAACCCGGGCCCCGAGACAGCCGCCGGGTTCAGCAGATTGTACTGTGCATGTCTCGATGACGGCGCATTGGGGCCCAGGTGTTGGAGTGGAAACGACCAGTTAGCAGGCGGCTACAGTGTGCGCCACGTGCAGATGAACGTGACACTATCTAGTCCAGGCCGCCACGTGGCTCACTCGCCACACTTGCTGATTATCAAGTCAATCTCAACGACATGTAACTTATCGACCAGGGAGCCGACCAGGTTTGCTTGGTCCTGGAATATGGGGGCGAGCCCGGCCGAGCTTTACACCTTATTTTCTATGCACAACTTCTGGTTTGCAGAGATTCCTTGGAGCTGGACGTTGAACTGGTTGAACGGACGAGACGAAAGCACTGCCGTCTGTTTCTCAGCGGACCGGCCCGGAAATACGGTGCAGGGCCCCCCACCAATCAACGCCTCCACCCGGATGCCTCACGATCAAGGCCATGACCGCGTACTAAAAGCACTATCGGCCAGGCACGTCACGCCTACCCTATCACTCGATTTGAAAGTGCACGACGTAGCGATTTCAATCAACCGTACCTCGAAGCAAAATAGCATAGTTCTACCAAATAAATGAATATTTTGTAAATGCCGATTGCAGCTTTCCTACCTGTTTTTTTTTTTTTTTTTTTTTTTTTGGTTCTATTCGGACTTCTTCCTTTTGCGTTGGCTGCATTTGTATTGAAGCGAACAATGAAGTGTCCCGACGATTTTTCGGACAAGATACCAGATTAGGTCGGACAGTGGACCTCGTGAGCCAGCATCCAGCTGCAATGCAGGATATGGGGCAACAACAACAAAAAAAAAAAAAAAAAAAAAAAAAAAAAAAAANTGGGGAAAAAAAAAAAAAAAAAAAAAAAAAAAAAAAAAAAAAAAAAAAAAAAAGCCAAAAGTGCAAGGGAGTGCATGCAGCTATTGGAAAAAGGGTTGTAGGGAAATCCCCCTTATTTTGGATATCCAGGTCGACCGCCTCGGAAATGCTTTTCGGAGGCAGGCATTCATTACTTAAAATGGTGGACAAGTAGGAATTCTCGTTGGAGACCAATTCTCGAATTAAAACTAAGCAATTCACAATATGCCGGGTCGGGAAATGCTAGACCATGTGCCACGCCAGCCGCCAGGGTGCGGAGAAGCGAGGGAAGAGGGGTCGAGTTGTTCGGGGTCTGACCAGCATCGGCAATCTGCAGCCGAGCCCTTCTCCCTATCCGGGTCCGGCTTAGGGTAGGTTGATGCTTCCCACGGGGTAGCAATTGATGATGGGGCATCGTGCATCTCACTAATGGCAGTGCAGGAGCGCAGGGAGGTGGTGGGCAGGCAGGCGGGCGGGATTTGATGCTCGTTTTATACATACATACCTATCTCTGCAGGAGAGCCTCCTCTTATTTCTCTGGCACGTTTGGGTTATTTCGGTTTTGTTTTCCTGCATCGCTTCTGGCCTTTGGATGCTCCATCAAGATACGGACTGTCATCAAATGGAGCCACCGAACGAGAAGCGGGCTGCGGCACACAGCCATGAAGAGAACGTAGATGGGACAGAAAATGAAAATCGCATCCAGACCTTGGCAGAGGAGGCCCAGGATGGCGCAGGCCATATCAACCTGAGCTGGAGGTCATGGGCAAGTCCCCATGGGAGCCCGTGCTATGAGAGAGCATCGAAAAGCTGACAGACAACATGTTCTTGTTTCCCCGATCGAACACAGTTGGTGGTGTTGATATCCTGCTTCGCGTATGGTCGCACCTCAAAATCAGCCATAACCCCTACCCATACGCCTGTCGGCTCAGAAGAACCTGAATCTAACCAGGTATTTTCCACCACAGCATCGCAGGCCAGGTCTTCGTCGTTGTCGCGGCTGGGGCCGTCATCGCCTTCATCATCCGCGACCTGGGCGACGCCTCCATCTCCGGCTGGATCATCCAGGGACCCCTACTCGTCCAGAGCGTGCTCTCGCCCATCGTCGGGCGCCTGTCGGACGTGCTGGACCGCAAGTACATGGCGACGCTGCCGCCGCTGGTCGCGCTCGCGGGGGCCGTCGTGTCGGCCACGGCGAGCTCCATGAACATGCTAATCGGCGGCGGCATCCTCATCGGCTTCACCCTGCCCACCATCTCCATCGTCCAGACCATCCCGTCCGAGATCCTGCCGCTCAAGTACCGCGCCGTCGCCAACGGGTGCGCCTTTATGGGCGGTGCCATTGGAGGCCTGTGAGCTCTCTCACTTTCCCTCCCTCTACTTTTACGGCGCTTGATGAGATGCTGAAAAAAATACCTCGCTTTGAGAATCGGCAACCTCGGGGCAGGGGCCGTGACCAATGTCAACGCCGGCGGGTGGCGCTACATCTTCTGGATCCAGGCTGCCTTCCACGCCCTGACCTCGGTCGGTCTCTTCTTTCTCTACAACCCGCCCAAGCGCGTCGAGAGGGTCAAGGTGTCGGTCGGCCAGTACATCTGGGCCTGCGACCCGATCGGCTCGCTGCTGTTCGTCGGCAGTGCCACGCTCATGCTGCTAGGGCTGGGCTGGGCCGGCGGCGCCTACCTGTGGAGCGATCCGCACGTGGCCGTGACCATTGCGCTGGGCCTGGCTTTGCTGGTTGGGTTTTGTCTATATGGTGAGGAGCTAAGGGTATCCGCTATATACACTATACACTGAAATGCGGCTTGCTGACAGACCATCTGGATATCCCAACAATCAGAGTGGAAGGGCAGGTCCGACGGGCTGGTCGCGCACGTCTTCTTCCGGACCGACGCCAACTTTGCCTTGTCCGTCTTCGCGTTCGGCGTCGAGGGCTGGATCTTCTACAGCGCCGTCAACTCGATCGTGCCGCAGATGGCGCTCAACCTGGGCTGGGAGAACAACTCGTGGGACATCTCGATCCGCATGCTGTCCTTCAAGCTCGTCAACACGGCCATGTCCATCCCCATCACATGGTGGGCCACGCGGTTCAAGGACCTGCGGTCGCCGCTGCTCGTGACCTTTGTGGTTTTCCTGGCCGTGTAAGCTACCTACCTACCTACCTACCTACCTACCTACCTAGCTGCTGTCGTTTTTTTTCGTGCTTGTGTGATTCGCTCCAGGTTTTGGGAGCAAAAAGGCTAAACTCGATAAAAAAAACAGCACCATCATGTACGCCTGCACCGAGCTGCACTGGTCCAAGATCCACTACCTCATCAACGTCCTCTGCGGCATCGGCCAGTCCGGACCCCTGACCTTACTGGTCGCGTGCGTCCAGTTCACGGCCCCGCACGCCTTCCTGTCCACCGCGACGGGGCTGGCCTTTTCGACCCGCGCCATCGGCGGCGCCTTCGGCTCGGCCGTGCTCAATGCCATCATCAACGGCCACCTGTCGGCCAACCTCACGCCCGCCGTGGCCGCTGCCGCCACGGGCGCGGGCCTGCCGCCGTCCAGCGTCGGCGCCCTGGTCGCGGCGCTCGGCAGCGGGAGGGAGAAGACGGCGCAGGTGGCCGGCGCGACGCCCGAGGTGTGGGCGGCGGCGGTGGACGCCAGCCGACACCAGTATCTGTATGCGTACCGCCGGGCCTGGGCGAGCGTGATCCCGTTTGTGGTCGTGGCCATTGTGTGCATGTGGTTCCTGCGCGGGGTCAAGGAGCTCATGACGGAGAAGATCGAGGCGACGGTCGAGAAGGTGCCTGAGAGGCAGCCGGAGAAGGCGATGGCGTGAGGGGGTGCACGCGGGTTGCCACGGTGTCACGTCTGTTTGCCTGCTGCATGTGTCTAGATTATAGGCGTTATCTACCTCTCTAGGAGTGCTCTCAGCTTTCAAGCTCCTTCCAAAATCATGGGCTGGCCAGGCACTTGCTCGATATGGGCGGGTGTCGAGATTGGCGCTAGTGATCAGCACACTGGTATAACGCTCGCCTGAAGTGCGTGTTCTCTTGAAAGTAAGTTGTTCTGGCAGGCCATAGCGAGTTGACCCATTTCTCATCCTCGCTCGACCGCGTCTTCTGGATGCCGGGCTGGTACAGGTGTGCCACAACCTCTTCCAGGTACTGCGAACCCAGGAGGGCATGGTGTTTGACCTTGAACACGCTCGACGTAGGACAACGGCGGGGTAAAGGGTAATACAATGCTTTCTCACGATAGTCGTCGGTAGCCTGCCAGCACGTGCCGAGCCGCTTCCACAGCGCGTCAGGGGGCTCACCGCCTATGCGGGTCCGATCAAATGAGGCAAGGCGTTGCAAAGGCGGCGCTGCAGCAAGAGGTAGCAACCATCTTGACGCATTGGTATCCAACACACCGGCCCCGCCACCACGTTCCGGTAGCACAGGAATTGCGTCGAGGTGGTGGAACGGCAGAGTACCCAGCACTCCGTGACGAGTTGACAGCGCATGTGATGCAGAGGAGGAGGTCGCTATCTGTGCCAATGACTTGACATGACAGTAATTTCCATTGTTGGTCCCTATCGTTCAACGAGGCGCTCTTGCTCGCCTAGTCAATGTTAGTAACTTCTGGACAGAATGGGTATTTAAAAAAAAAAAAAAAAAAATTGACTGCTCTTGCAACGAGAACGCTCTGGATGACGGGAAAGCACAATTCCCTGCACAAAGAAGTGCCGTCTCTTTTGCATGAAATCAAACGTCCAACACGAAGATGAGTGCCGGAGACGAAACTCCCAAGGGACGCCACAGAAAGTCTCGCTCGAGCTCCAGAAAACCAACATCCAATACCACTGTCTCCAATGCGGAGAAGACCCGAGCCGAGGCCACCAGTCCTTCCGGGATGGCGCGAGATGCCACGAGAGGCCAGACGGCCCCGGCAGCAGAAGGCCCGCGGCCAAACGGAGTGGCAGAAAGACTCCGCCCGCATAATCCAGCACCCTGTCTGCAGGACATCATCCGCCGACAGCTCGAAAAGTCCCTCGGCGCCTTGCTTCTAGGCTACTCCTCCAGGGGCAGCCCGCCTGGCGTGCTTCAGCCCGACGGCACCGCCGCCCGGGCCGGCGACACGCCGGTAGCTTCCAGCATCAACAACAGCGATCCGGTGCCCTTCGGCCTACCGTATGAGCCAGGAGAGGCCAGAAATCCAACAGGAGCAGCAACACCGACACTCTCGGCATCCACCACGCTCCGGCCAACCCTAGGCAGCCCCCATCCTCCATCCCTAACCATGATGTGCGCCAACAACGACAGCGCCCCTGACCCCACCAGCAGCCCGCCGCCGCGGCCGGTGTCCCCAGCATCCAGCTACGACGAGATCACAGCCGCCGACTTCTCGCCCCAGCCCCGGCTGCCGGCGGGCCACTGGGCGCACAGCGAGTGGGCGCGGCGGCGTGGCGACGCGGACCGCTTCGTGCGCGCAGCCCCGCCCAGTCCGTTCACAGGGCTCGCACCCTCGACCGTCGAGGCGGTGGCGGCGGCAGTCGCGGCGCGAGTGGCGTCCGAGGCGCAACGGCGCCTGTCGAGCGCGAGCGTCATGACGCTCGCCAGCCTCAGCGGCAGCAGCTACGCGAGCTCGTCGTCCGGCAACAGCTTCGTGAACGTCGACGCCGTCTCGGACCTGCTGGACCGCGACGCCATGGGCGGGTGTGCGCCGCCGCAGTCGCAGCGACGGCCGGATGAGGGCGACGATAACGAGGCGGAAGGGCGGCAGTTCGGGACCAGGGCAGGCTTGTTTCGGCCACCGCCGCCGCCGCCGTTGCACCAGGGCAGGGGCCAGAGGGACTTTATCGGCCGTCGTTGGCAGCAGAGCCAGAAGCAGCAGCAGCAGCAGCAGCAGCAGCAGCAGCAGCAGCAGCAGCGGGCCGGGAGGCGCGGGCGTGGCGGCGGCGGAGGCGTCGACCTGATGTCGCCCGAGGCTGACGATATTGCGCCTTCCGAAACGTGTACGGAAAAGTGCTCGTGCGAGGAGGGGGAGAGAGGGTTCGTGGTGCTTGACCGGCTCTGAAGCCTTATGAACCGACGATCCAGGAACTGGACGATCGAGGTAAGTGATCTGCGAGGAGGTGCGGTTAGTAAATGGAACCGTGAAACGTAGGTATCTACCTATATAGCCATCCCCGAAAAATATTGCCTCCCAAATCTGGATTAGGTGCCATCCCTAAACTGCCGCCGCTTCAACCTGAGCAAAGGGCGGCACACGCTGAGTCACAAGTGATCAGCCTGAGCTACCGTTTGGCATTTCTCATGCGTTTGGGTAAGGAGACTGTTGCGTTTGCCCGTAAGACCAATGCCCCGACGAAAATTAATGCCAAAGCGAAAGCGGTTCCAAGCTAAACGTCCATCCAGTGAGTTTGCCCATGGCTGTCGCGAAGGTGATCCCCAGGTACGGAGGTTTACACCCTAGCCTTTTTCGGGCTGACGGGAAACGAGGGGGGTTAAACCAGGCACAGGCTTGATGATGGAGCCTGAATGCCGGCGGGGCTAAGCAGCGGTGGGCTTGTTATTCAGCATTCGCTGATGTGATTTCACCCGCATATCCCATCCACCACGCCCTATTTGCTAGGTGGCTGGTTGTCGCGGATTTTGTTCTGGGGGGTTTTCGACGCGTCTTCCAAGCGGTCTGCTTGCGGTGTGTGGTACACAGCAAAGCGTTTCCCCGGGACGCTGGAGCGTGTCGCAGAGAAGCTCCGGTGGTGGCCATCCACGGATGCCATGTGCCGGACCCTTGCCACAACAAACGAGGAGCAGCTGGTGAGTCTTGTGGCCCTCCTGGACCGTTCTTGTGATGACCATGGCAATTCGGTGAAGAGGACTCTGCTGCGTGTTGTGGAGCTTAGAAGCTCGTCGATCCGCCTTAGGATCCATGCTGCTCCCAAGGCAAAAGGAAAATCCCCGGTGGCACTTCTTGCTGTTGTCGAGGAAGTGACGCAGGGTGGCTCAACTACCAGCTCAGGTTCGTTCATTTCCATGATTGACGGGGAACCTCCCAAGTCCGTGGTTCTGGACTTATCAACGCCACCAAGCCACCCACCCAACTTGGACAACTCCAAGCCAACCGTTCATATATGGAGAATCCAGCCGGCGGCCGAGGGCCCGGAACAGGGATCCGGGACGGCTGGTCCCAAATCTCACGACTGGACCAGGTGCTTGGCTGTGGACGAGACGATGGATCAGGACGAGGTGCTCCGACGGAGCGACCAACTGGACCCAGAGACCCGACGGCGGTGCCCGCTCGAGCAGCACCCGGATCTCACGGACAACTAGATCGCGCAGGTCGCGAAGCTGCAGCAGAAGCTCAACACAGAGGAGCGGCGTCCATACTTCACCTGGCTCGTCCAAAAATCCACGTCGTCAGGTCGCCGCGACGGACCCGCATGCGTCAGCTCCTTGGATTGAAGCAGCGGAGGGGAAGGGATATATCGGCTCTCCTTGTGTTCTTTATCTGCGAGAAGCGTCAGGGACCTCCTCGTATCACAATCCCGCAAGCCCACCCGGGCGTTCGAACCGGTCCCGTGGCTCCACCTCCGCCTCCGCCCGCTCCAGCGACTACAGTGCTTGGGAATAGGGCGGATGTGCACCGGCCGGCAGATATCCCCCGCGAGCGCGCGACATATACGCGCATGGCCCGCCGCCACCTCTCCATTGACACCCTGGATGCCTTCGGCATCGGCTATGAGCTCGACCAGCATGTAAGAAAGCCCACCCTCCAATGTCTGTGCTGGGGGAGCCTGTTGTGTGTGATGGGGATATGTGCTAACCGGAGGAAGCCGCCCACCCACCAGGACCCCAACTATCTCCTTATCAAGCGCTGGGTGCCCGAAGAGGAGCAGCACCGGCTCTGGCGGCACACCCGGATCATCCGTGGTAATCGGATGACGGCCGCCGCAAACATGCACCACCACGACAGCGTCCAACTCCACGATAGCTGGAACCAGGAGTTTGTGATAACAGCTGACGACCATTGGCACCGCAAGAAGGACGACTCCATCTCCGCCAAGAAGAAGCGCGAGCGATCCCGGTCCCCGAGCCTGCTCACGTACTTTGCTAGCGCGCCGCTCCATCCGGACTGCGAACGCAGGGAGCTCAGGGAGCCCGAGCCCAAACGCGAGCTAAACGAATGCAAACGCAAGGAGGCAGAGGAAGATGCGTCATCGTCGGGGTCCACAAGTATAGTTAACGATGACAGGGAGGTGCCGCCTCGATGGCCGACAAGCGGTCGACCGCCGCCCCAGGACCCGGAGCCAACGGGGATTAGGAACGCTCGCCCGGCCCGGATATGGACGTCATAAAGTTACCAGAGCCAGTGAAACGGGTGCCGATGGTGGATGTGGAAATGGCCGCGATCGGGGACGATGATGACGATGAAGACGATGAACTAGTCGCAAGGCTGCTGGCACAATGGACACCTGCAGGTGCAAGTCGAGGCGATAACAAGCAGGGCGACTTCGGGAAATCTCCAAAACCCGTCCCTCCGAAAGACGGCCCGGAGACCTAAAGGAAGCGTGTTCAACAGTTGGATGCCATCTCCATTAGTACTCGACATTCACAGGTACCGCACTTCAATGAATGGCTGCTGCGCGGGGAAGCCACCAAACACTCACAAAACCCTTGACTCTGCCACCGCAACTTCCCGAACTTCCATGTACAAATGCAAATCTTGCAAACATGAAGTCTTTTTACGCACGCGAATAACTCGAGCGTTTCTTAAAATTGAAGTTAGTATTCAAGCTTTTTTGGGCAAGGCGCTTGCGGTTTGGGTTTTTTATGTTTGTTATGTTTTTAATGCACTGCTTAGAAAAGCATCCCGATCACATGAGTGCCCAGTGTTCAGGTTGCGTTCTCCATTCCTCCATGTCCGCGATACCCTTGCCGTTTATAAATCGCGCGGTTCAGTGCGTTGGCATGGACAGCTGAATCCCGATCTCGACCGGCTCCAACTTTGGGCGGCATGTGTTTGGAAGATGGCCGCGACAGAAACGGGGCGATCGGACCTCTGCCACTACTTAGGTGGGTATGTGTCAATGGGATATATCGCGATGGGTGGTGTGTGGGAGGTGCGCTCACACAACCCAAAAATAAAAAAATAAACGAGAGTTGGCACCGCCACCAAAAGAATCATTTGATTTTTGGTTATCTTGTGCTGTGCAACGAGGTAGCTGGCGCTTTTGTACCGCTGCTGGCTTGACGGCTACGGCTGCGGTTGGTGCGTCCGGGGACGAGATGGACGTCCTCGGGGAGGGCCCGCGTTGAGAGCGGATGACGTCGAGGCCAGTCCGAGGCCAGCCTATCTATCTATCCTGACCATATCGGAATGGGACCTTCAGTTTGACTTGCCCTTTTTCTGGTCAGGGTGCTACCTAGGTAGTGATGGGCTCTTGGACCTACCCGAGTGACTCTGCCACGTCTCCGAAGCCACTGATGTAGCGAGCTTCTCAATTCCCGGCAATAAATCGGCAGATGGGTTGTGAATTGATAAAGGGACGGGATTCACGTTGCATTCCCACATGGCAGTGCATGTTATTTGGCTACTCGACGGCTTCACTTGTGTAGCTGCGTGTCGGGATGATGAGGCACGAATGTACCACCTTGATCTCGGCGGCAACTATATAAACCAACTCAACCTCGCTCTCCCTCCTGTTCTGCACTCGACAATCATACCCTCCATTCTACCCATTCAGAGTCACAATCTCGCAAGAAAAACAAGGAAAGGGGCACGATGGGCTCCGAATACAGCGTCCCCGTCCCGGACAACGACCCGGTGCGCGACGGGCCCTGGCCCTACCGGATCATCCTAAGCTACTACAAGATCTCGGTGTGGCCGGTCTCCGAGCTGCCGCCGCGCATGCAGCAGGCGACGTGGGATATCCTGGTGGCGGGGGCGTCGGCGTCCCCGTTCGACAAGGAGCACGTCATCTGCGCCTTCGACGTGTCGTCCGCCATGTGGTGGGACGTCGGCTGGAACAGCGACATGATACCGCGCTACATGGCGGGCTTTATCGACCTGACGGCTGGCTGGATCATCCTGGGCAAACGCGCCCACTCGGACTCCCTGGTCCACCCGCCCGGCGACCGCGGCCACTCGCCGAGCCTGCGCCTGCCACGCTCCGCCCTCATCCCGGCCTGCTACGCCGAGGCTAGGCGCGTGATGCAAGACCCCCTCACGCGGGTGCCCGACGCCGTCGTGCCCGCGTCCAACATGTTGTGCCCGCGCATGGCCGTCATGCAGCTGGGCGGTCCCGAGGACCTCAAGGACATGCTGCTGGTCGACCGCCTGGTTCGCCGTAACAACAGCGAGCACTCGGCCATGGCGATATGCCCGATCCGGCAAGGTTCCGGCGGCGGCGGCGCCTGGGACGAGGCCGAGGAGGGTTGGCACCTGCAGCCCATCGGTGCGGAGGACAACGACGGGCCCACGCCCATGGCGCTGCTGCAGAGGAACCGCGTCGGCGGCGGGCTCTGCACCGTTCTGCTGAACGGCGACGACGACTTTGACGACGCGCTCCCGCTGAACGTCGCCTTTTACCGCAACCTCGAGAGGGAGGATTACTTTGTGCACATAGAGATGCTGCCGGCGGACGACCACCCTGGCGCCCGCGAGATTGCGGACCTGAGGCGTGCCTGGAGAAGGGCGGTTCCGCCTGTGTCGCGCGGCCTAGTTCCGCCGAGCTTCATGGGCCCTCACGCAAACGGGACTGGCGGACCACGTATAGAAGAGTAGGCGGTACAGGGTGGATATTACTCTCTAGGTGCCGACTTGAGGCTTGAGTACTCCGTCTGCTCAGAGAAAAGTACAGCACGCTGTCAAGATAATCGTCAAATATAACAAGCATACACTTATACCTCGTGTACTCTAACAAGCACTGTGAACTTTCGGAACCCTCATGGGAACCAGAGATTTAGTAGTCGGCGAGCGACCGTGGCAAGCCTCGAGCTAGATAGTGCCCAAATTAATCCTTAAGTGTCCCGCTCCTCAAACGCCACACAAATCATCATCAGATACCGGCTGGCTCAGGGGTCGAGAGTGCGACTGCACCAAATCCCCAGCGTGTCGTATGCACGGCCTGGGCGCCGTCTTGCATCCGGGCTCGGGACGCGCGCACATGCGGCTTTCAAACTGCCTACAGTAAATGGCAGCACAGGGCACCTTGTTGCGGCGCGGCCTCGCGAGACTCGGCGCAGAGCCAGAGCGCGACGGGCGGGCGGGTGGTCGGTTTGCGCTAACAGGGATCTTCCGCAGAGAAGACCCACGAAAGAAATCAGCGCGGACCAAGGGATGTTGATTGACGGGGACATTGAAGCCGCGCCAGACGGCTTGTCGTATCTCTGCAGAGAATTTCCAGAAGCATGTGAAGCGATTTGCGGGAGAAGCGCCGAACTCGCTACTCGGTGTCTCGTGATATCCCCGTCGATGACATGCTGGGCTTGGCTGCCTGGCTAGATTGATATACCTGTCTTGGTTACCGGGTAGGAGTGAAGTGCAGCAACCAAACCAATTATGGCATCCAACACATGCAAGGCCACCAACACGGTGAATGGCTTCCACTTTCTCTCAGCCTTCCACGCCTAGTCGCACATAAGCAGCTCGTCCTCTCGGCTTTGCGCCGCAGCACCGACACGTAAAACCAACGGCGTCGACCAACCACCGACGCCGGGCCCCACCCGCCTTGACGTCGGAACTGGCCCGCGGCGCGAGATGGCTGATTGACAACCCTTTCCGGTCGCTAATCGGTCTCTCTCTCGGTTCTGGGCCACACCCGCCCGCCATGCATTTGCAGATAATTGCCCGCGCGTGGCATTTTGTCAGCATGATATATAAGGGCAGTCCCGTGCTTCCGCGGATTAAAAGCATAAGCATTGGAAAACGGTCAACCAATACATCGCGCCGCCCAATTTCGCGCCCCCGGTAGCCCCAGTTTCCTTGCTAACACACAACACGCACCCTTCCAAGGATTATAAATATTGGAATCTCCCGCTTTTCATCCGAACACTTCCCTTCCCCATACTAGATCAAGTTTTGTCTGTTGCAAATAACAGATTTTGAGTTCGCTCGAATCTGGTAACCCTTTCACGATCCTGAAAAGGGTATAGGAAATTGGATCGGTCACGTACCGCGGAGGGCCGTCTGTTCTCGTCCGGACGCTTTTAAACACTCCCCTCGTTTTTTTTTTTTTTCGGGCAAGAAGAGCAACGACGGCCGTGGGCGTGATATTGCCCTCCCCCTGAGCCATGCCCTCGATCCGCACCACCACCGCCACCAAAGCGGTCTGGGCCCTGGCCCTCTCCGCATCCGTCTCGGCGAACCCCATCGCCGTCGTCTCCAAAGCCACCACCGACACCAATCTTCTCGGCCGGTGGCAAGACCTGACCCCGATCGCCCTCCAGCCGCGGCAGGAGCACACGGCCGTGGCGCTCAACGCCACCACCATCGCCCTGATCGGCGGCATCATCCCCAGTGCGGGCGGCGGCGGCGGGGACTCGCCCTCGGACTGGGCGACCACCGACATGTTCCAGCTCTTCAACACCGAGACCTCTGAGTGGACGCTGGGCCCGCCGCTGCCGTTCGTCGTGAACCACCCAAACACAGTCGTGGTCGACGGCTCGCTCTACCTCCTCGGCGGCCTCGTGCCCGACGCGACCGGCAACTGGGTCGGCTCGGGCGAGAGCCACGTGCTGCACAACATCTCGTCCCTACAGCCCGAGAACAGCAGCAACAGCAACAGCAACGGCCCGCAGTGGCAACCCCTTGCCGCAATCCCAAGCGGCGCAGCCCGCGGCAGCGCCTCCGTCGCGTCCCACGGCGGGCGCATCTACCTGGCGGGCGGGATGAGCCGTCTAATCCCGCAGGACAGCGTCGACAGCGTCGTGGCCTACGACATCGCCGGCGACGCCTGGCTGCCGTCCTTGGCTCTGCCCCCGCGCGCGGCGACCATGCCCGAGGCGCGCGACCACGCCGGGTCCGCCGTGGTCAACGGG
Organism: Magnaporthiopsis rhizophila; assembly: GCA_003049465.1. Classification (NCBI taxonomy): domain Eukaryota; kingdom Fungi; phylum Ascomycota; class Sordariomycetes; order Magnaporthales; family Magnaporthaceae; genus Magnaporthiopsis; species Magnaporthiopsis rhizophila. The sequence continues at coordinate 170,592 of PYSS01000074.1, read as the reverse complement.
ACGCTGTACGTGCTCGGCGGCCGCCGCTGGGGGCAGAGCAACGTGCGCGACACCGTCTTCACCCTCAACCTTGACGACCTCGACGGCGGGTGGGTTGTCCGGCCCAGCAGGATGCCCACGGCCCGCGGAGGGGTCGCCGCCGCCGCCGTCGGGGACGTAATCTACACTTTTGGCGGCGAGGGCAACCCGGCCAACGGAACAAACGGAGTCTTCCCCGACACGCAGGCGTACGACGTGCGCTCCGACAGCTGGGAGGAGCTCGCGCCCATGCAGCTGCCGCGCCACGGGTCCTGGGCCGTCGCCCTGCCCGACGGCGGCGTCTACGTGCCCGGCGGCGGCATCCGACAGGGCGGCGCTGCCGTCGACAGCTTCGACGTTTTCTGGCCGCCGAGGTGCTAGAAGCCCCTGCCTGCCTGCCTACCTGCCTGTTATTGCTGGGTAATAAAAAGACATGTCAGTCGGCACCATGATAAAAACAACAAGACACGACTTGTCTGTGCATCACATCACAACTTGCTTCGATTCTAGCAGTACGAGCAAGCCCGTAGTGGGGGAGGCGTGTTATACGAGTTTGGTATAATATTGAATAAGATCAAAAAGTACAAGGCGAACAAGAATACCGCACAGCCATCCAACTCCACCACCACCAACTATCCTTCACTCTCCCCACATCATCAGCAGCGTCAGGTCAGAGAGTAGAGCGATCAAGAGGACTATTAATAGCAGTGATAGGTAAATAAGCTAAGCAGCACAAGAAGACACAGAGAGAAATGATAGTACCCAATGTAGATACAGCAAATAAATCAAGCCTAGGAATCTGCGCGAAGATTTAACTCGTCCAAATGTGAAATGGTTAAATCGTATGACAGGGAGACACATGAGGAAATTGATGATATTGGGATGATACATCAAGACAAGAGAAATGAGCGGGAAAAAGCAAAAGCACGGGACGCCGATGTAGATAATGGTTTCCAAATGGCCAAAAAATGACTGGTGCATATCCAGCACCGCCCGAGCCTCGGGCACCCGGTGGTTGCTTCCGAGCTGTTGGTAAATGTGGTAACTGCACCTTTGATGCCCGACACGAGTGGCAGGGCATGAGGCAATGGAGATATAAGAAACAGTGTATCCGTGACAGTAAAAGACGGGGGGTTAAACAGATTGGATTGGGTCGGGAAACGATAAACATGATGGCGAAAAAAAATGACTTCTTGTAGCGATATATTATTAGGTGTAGTGTGTTGGTGAATATGCGTGGGTTAGTGTGCAGCTCGCACTATGTGATGTGATACAGGCATGCATCCCCTCAGCCAGGCAAGCGTTCACACCGCACGCTCACTCTGGCAGGAGAGGAAGGATGTGACATAACCGTCTAAACATCACGTCGTAACAGCGTGGAAATCGTTATAGAGCCGATGTGTGGCAGGTGAATGGGGAAACAGCGCAGGAGGCCCTCAAAGCACCGAGGCCGGGAGTTAGCCCGAAAGGTGCCGTCGAGGTGGCGGGGAGCGACCCCGATCCAATTTCGAAGTGGCGGCGGATGAGGACGGCCAGGTGGGCTCGATGACAACGGTATGTGCCGCTCAGAAAGCCGGACCAGCAGTCAAGTTGTCAGGTGCTCGAGAGGGCGATGATGCTTCCCGTCGGTTTCGTTCGTTGTGATGCTCGCCACCAAGGGAGCGGCGCTCATCGAAGAGCATGCTCGGACGTTTGGCGACAGGTCGGTGTGGTTGCCCAAGACTGTGTGTATCAAGGAATGATTCTTTTTCTCTTCCTTATGCAGGAATCCAATTTCCGTCGGGTTCTCTTCATCTGAAGAACTTTCCAACGTTCGTTCAATCATCTCGCGTCTTTCCCTTCTCCAGGCTTATTCGCGCCTCTTTTTTTTTTTTTTGTTCTCGTCAACCAGTGATCTTGGGTATAGTATAAGTGTCTCGTTATCGCTTCGTGAGGACATCGGCGGTCAAGGTGGTGTACAGGCCACGGCACAGGCAAATGGTGGTCGTGCCAGTTGCCGTGGCGTTTGAGGGAGAACTCGACCCGTTCTCCCATGCCCCTCTCGTAGGGGTGAGCTAGCGTAGTCGTCGTCTGCTAGGCCGTGGTGCAGCCCGTGGTGACAAGGCCAAGAGAAGGACCTTGGACCGGGCGTGGCAGAGCGCAAATGGTAAGGAAAGGCAAGAATTACAAGGTCATAGCATACGTGATGAAGCGGAAAGAAGGAACGAAAACAACAGCAAAAGGGAGAGCAAAATGCAGCAGTGGAAATCAAAATGGGGATGTCAGTCGCTCTGAATGCCCGTGTATCGACACCAGGGCAGGGAAGGCAAGGTGCATCTGTCGAGGCCGTCGGGAATGCAGGCAGGGCTCTCGGTGGTGCATAAGGGCCGTGTTCGATAGCGCAAGGTGTTCATCCGAGGCGGGCTGTCCAATGCGTCTCAATCGGGATTGCATCAGACGACTCTCCACCGAAGCGGCCAAGCATCAAAATCCGCGTTAGCGGCTCGCCGTCCAGGGGCTTGTGCGGTGACGGTCTGACGTGCCGTAGGCCAGGCAGGGGCCTGATACGGACAGTGTGCGTTTCTTGACGATGGCTACGGCCCCTTGAGACGCGGGAGAATGGCGGGGACTTCCCGCCTAGTGGCTCCAAGTAGAGCTCGTCGGCGCCCCGGTGTTGTCGGAGGAATCTACCGGCGGTGTCAAGGTCAGCCATCTTTGTAGGGAAAAAATGGGCGTTTGTGGAGAATGGGGGCGAGAATGCCTACCACTGCCGCGCTGTATGTGTCCATTCTGGCGCGTACGGGAACCGAATCCCGTATTTTCAACCCCTGGGCCCCGAGGTTGCCTTTCCGGAGCCCTGTTGCTCGCGTTGCCATTGTTAGCCCCGGCACCAGGCCGTTGGCTGCCAATAGCCCCAGGGCCCTCAGCTCGGGGCCGCGAGATCTGTCCGCTGCCGCCGGCATCAAACGCCGCCCGCGCCAGTGGGCCGAGGCCGTCAGTGGCGCCACTCTGCTGAGGGAGCGGGAGAGACCCAAACGCGCCTGCGGCTGCCGCGTTGCTTTCCGTCGTGTAGTGGCCAAAAAGGGTGACGTTAGAACCTGGGGCGAGCGTAACGTTGCTTGCGCTGGTCACCGATGGGCTTGGGCTCGGGCTGTACGACCTCAAGTCCGCGAAGCTCTTAACACCACGGAGACCATTGAGGCCTTGGGGACCATCTGGGCTCCCGGGGACACCGAGGAGCCCACCGCCGGCGCGCGCCTGGGCTTGATTCCAAGCCGCTTGAGGCCCCGCAGCGCGTGACTGCTCGGCGAAATCGATAGTTGCGGCACGGCTGAGGCCCCTCGGGTGTGTGTCAAGGGTGGCGCCCGTGGCCGTAGGCATGGCCAAGGTGTTCACGTGGCCGCCCGACGAGGGAGCCTTCTTAACGACTACTTGGCGATTGTCGCCATCGCCGACACTAGTGTGGCTCAGACCGAGCGAGTGGGAAATGACGTGGATATCGCGGCGCGCCTCGGGCGAAAGGTCGGGCGGAAAGATCATAATCTCGCGTGCAGGGTCCTTACGGAACATAAACAGTTCCAGGTAAAATGTGATGGTCGACTGCTTGTTCATATCAATACCATGCTCACCTATTTGCGGAAACCCTGGTTAGAATCAGCGGCGAAACAAGACGACAACTGCGCAGGATGTGTGCCGAAAAATCACGCCACTACTCCTCGCTGTGGCATCGACAGGGCGGGTGGGGGATGTCTTGTGTGTACGTACGGTAGCTGCTGGCCGCCGCATCAGAGAGGCAGGACACGACACTGTTCCCGATGCTGCCGAGCGATGGCTGGTGTTGCAGGGGCATGGCACGGTGCTGCTCCTCGAGCTGGCCACGCTTCTCCCTCTTCTCGCGTTCGATGCGCTCCCGCTCGTGCTCGGGTAGCATCTTCTTATACTCGACGCGCAGCTTGCGGCCAGAAACGTCCATACCGTTCATGGCGTTGATCACCACCTTGGTCTCCTCGGGGTGCGCAAAGTTCGCAAAGGCCAGTCCGCGGAAGACGCCCTGGTCGAAATGGTAGTTGAAAGCGTACGGCTGCGGCAGGTTCAGTTCGACCATCAGGGCCTGCAGCGTCTCCTTGCGCACATTGAATGGGATGTTCTTGATCACAATAGCCGTTTTGATTAGGCCAGGGCCGTCGTCGTCCTCGCCGTGCGGCCTCAGGTCGGGGACGCTGTATGCGCCCGCTGGTGGGGCAACCGTGTACATCTGTCCGTTTGTTGTTCCCATGGCCGAGATGGATGCTGGGCCTTGGCTGTAGTGGTGCAGCTGACCGCGGCCGATGGAACTTTGGGCGCCTATGCCAGAGTCGCCCATCACACCCCATTCCTGTTGGGTTCCGAGGAAAAAAAGTAGTTAGTTTGGTCACTCTGCAAAACATCGCTGCGCCAATAAGCGCACTCAAGGCAGAACGCAGTGGTGGGGCGTGGGGGTTGTCATGACCGCGCGGGCCGGATCCAGCGGCTTGCTGGCGACATATGAAACAGGGGAGACGTACCGTTGGCAGAGGAGCCCGCCTGTTGACACCTCCCCTCATGCGAGTCGGATCGCTGATGGCGCCGTTGATGGTGGCTGTAGTGCTTCCGTTGAAGTTTGCGTTCCCGTTGTAGCCCCACGCCTGGTTGTTTGCGAACATCATAAAGTTGTTTGTCGCACCGCCGGCGCCTGGCGAGGGCGCAGAGCGACCGTCGAACCGCGAGGCACCGGGATTGAACGTGTTGAACCGCTCTTCGCCGCCGCCGTAGAAGCTCAGGTCCGAGACCTGCTGGCTGAGCGCATCGATGCCGCCGCCGCCGCCGTTCCTCTGGTTTTGGCGACCATTGCCTCCCTGGCCGAGCCCCATTCCCGGAAACCCCACCGTTGTTGCGTAGCCGGGTCGCGACGAGTTTGGTGACCTGTTTGCGGCAGGGTAGTGGCCGTTTAGGTAGCCCTCCTGTTGCTGGTTCATTCTGTCTCTTGTTGCGTCTGCCGATTCGAAAAAACTCGAGCCTGGAGACGGCGCCGATCCCCCAACACAGCTGCTGCCCACGGAGCACAGCAGTCTGCAAGATCCCGAAGGGGCCGGAAAGCGATGGGAGGCAGAGTGTCGAGTCTGACCCTGGTGGTAAGAAGCGAGAATCCTTCCTTTCCCCTTGGGTTATCGTCGGTCGCTCAAGGAGGACAACGGAATCGAGGCGATGCGGGAGACGAGGTTTTTTTTTTTTTTTTTTTTTTTTTCGCTCCTCTTTTTTTTTTCTTTTGCCCCTTTTCTGTTTTTTCCCTCGTTCTTGCTGGGTCCCTGCCCTGAACCCCCTCTGGCGAAAGCGGTCGGGGGGTCAACTGCAAATTGTGTGGGGAACGGTGGGAACCTTTTTTAGGGACTGGTCAATGACGCCGACGTGAGAGAGCAAAGCGAGGGAGGGCGAGCAAATAGAGAAGCACACAATCACGCCGGGCTGCAAAGGAGAGTATAGAGGTCGGAGGAGGAGAAGGAGGAGGAGGAAGAGAAGACGGAAGGGAGCGCGACGGATCGATGAGGATCCCGCGATGGCATAAATCGTCGAGAGCACGGTCAGAGGTCGTGGGTTCGGGGGATGATGGAATGGCAGGTTGAAGGTCGGGTCTGGTCTGGCAAGTAGAAAATTTGGAGCGAAAGGGAAACAACGGAAGCACAGAGCAGGTTGGCTGCGACCAAAGAGGGCCCACCCGACGGACAGTAGACGACAAATGGGCGGGCGGGTCCTTCTGGAAGGAACAAAAGAAAAAAAAAAAAAAAAAAAAAAAAAAAAAATAACAATAAATAATGGGGAGTGAGGGGCTGCGAGGACTGGCGCTTGGCAGCTGGCAGTTTCGCGCGGCCAGGGAAGAGCAGGCGCGGATGCAGCGGCGCAAGGCAGGCTGGCAGTTGTCAAAGGCCGAGACGACCGGGAAGGTTAGTCAGGAGACGCTGCCGTGCCAGGCGGACAGTGCGAGGTCCCCGCAGCGACAGCCACTCTAACAAGGAGCATCAGCCCTCGGGCCGGTTGCGCCAGTGGCCTAAGTGCGGCCAGTGTGGGCCCGGCTGGAATTGCACGCCGCTAGTGGGCGGCCCCGGTTGCGCCAGGCGGAATGGTGACAGACAGCCTGCACTGCTCGCCGGTCGCTGTGGGACCAGCGTCCCCTGCCAGATGCGCACTGTGCCAGGACTCGCGTGCGTGTGTCTTTGACGTGACAGGGAAAAATAGAGGCAAAGAAGAAAAGAAAAAAAGCAAGGGAGCAGCAGATGCACAGCGCCAGGGGGCGACGCGAGGCGGACCTCACCGCAGCTGGCCCAGGCCTGGGCACATTGATTGGTGCTGGGATAGCTCGCGGAGGCAACGCCGACAAGGCTCCATCCGAGACCCTGGGCTCGCGACATTGAAGTCCCTGGATATTGCGATTGGCCTCCTCCGCTTCTCCTATTCCTCCGCGTCTGCACTGGGTTCTTGCGCGCTCACCAATCCAGATCGAGGGTCCGCATTGTTACGGTGTACGGGCAGGGATGGCGCGAGTCTATCAGGACGGTCTACGGAGCCCAGAAGAGAGAGAGAGAGAGAGAGTCAGGGGCTGCGGCAGAGGCTGGAAGCCAAGTGTTGTTTCTGTGCGTGTTTGGTCCGTCACCCGTCCTCCGGCGCCGCAGACTCATGATGTGTCCCCTACCCTTGGTTTGGGTTGACAACCCGCACTCCTTGTCGAATGCCCCATCCGCGGCTTTTCCGAGTTGTCTATTAGAGTTCAAGGTTCCTTTCCTTTGTTTTTACTCTATAGAGGCTAAAAAAACATGACCGAAGGCCGCGCAACAGTCGCCTACCGGTCTGGACAATCTGCCCCGCTCCTGGCATCTGTCCGTGCCCAATAAGCAAATGCCCGTGCAATAAAACAGCCGCATACGGGGGAGCCTGGGTCAGCCCGGCATTCTCCTCCGTCACTGTGTGCGTACTAGTAGCCTGCAGCTTTGTTGCGCCAACAACGCTGGTTGCCTCACCGAGGTCAAGTTGCGCCGCTGACCAGTTGGAATGGCCGGACCAGCTGGACCTGCAGCTAGCTGGCTGGAGGCGCCTGTTTATGGTGGTGAGCTGCATGCAGTGGTGACGGCATGCGGGAGGCAGCCTGCAGCAGCCAGTCAGCCAGCCAGCCCAGGCCGGCTTTGGGTTTGCCACTCGTCCGAGGATCACCAGGCCTCGACTGGCCAAACAAGAATAAGGACAACAGGGATGACTGTAAATAGATCTGCACATGTGTAATCTGTGCAGTCGGGGATTGGCTCATGGCAATCTAGCCACTCGAGACAGCAGATGCAGCTCCTAGGGGCGAGCGTCGACGGTGTCTACCGCCAGAGAAACGAAACAGTCACTCATAGATTACCAATCGGAACGCGCTTGTCGCGAGCCATCGGAATCCGCTGCCGCCTCATCCACCTCCCCAAAAAAGGGGCTGACAGAAGTTACTGGACGTTGGATCCATTGCACAAGAGCCAAACAAGTGCGTGAGTCGACGAGTCCCCTCGAGCAAGCAAAGAGGCCAAGATGTCTCGAAGCGACTCGCGCCGCCAGGATCGCGACCAACAAAAACATCATCGGCGCCCCGCTGCGAGCAAAAGGGTTCCCAAACATAGATGACGCTTATCGCGACGTGCCAATTTCCAGATATGCGGGCCGTTTCCGGATCTGGTGTCTCAAGGCCACCGTCGCCGCCGGGGCCCCCCTCTTGGCCTGCTCTTTTCTTTGCTTTTGCGGTTCTGGTTTGCGGTCAGGATTATTGTTTCACCCACCAGCATGCCAGGAAATTGCCCCGTGCCCGGCAGCCTGCAAGGCCCATCCCAGTTGCCATTTCGCCTCCCAGCCCACGCGACCAGCAGGCCGTGGCCTCGTGCCTCAACGGGCGCGCGGCTTGATCAGAGCACCCGGATGAGGCTCCGGTGGAAACGACATTGTGACCCTCCCTTGCGACGCTTGGCAAGCGCAGGAAGGGAGGGAGAGCTCGACGCGGCCTTGTGATCTCGCGACGATGGCTTCAATCCTTCCTCTCCCGGCCAATGCTGTTGCACAATAATTCCTCCGCGACCGGAATCTTACCTTTGCGCCAAAGACGCCACCAATTCTCCATGCAGGGGTGGGAAATCGAGGCTATGGGCCTTGGGCCGTAGGTGTGGCAGTTTTTTGTTGTAAGTGAACCCCAGAAATCGGTTGCTGGTATTCCCCAGTGCGAACGATAACACCCATCATCCATCATCCTCGGTCCCATGTTGTTGTCTTTCTTTCTCCTCTTTTTTTTTTTTGAGGTTACAATAAGAAGAAGAGGAAAAAGAATCAATACGGGAACCAAGAAAAATCTCATGAAATACTGAGACATTTGGTAAGGAATCTCCGGCTGCCGAGCTGAACATACAGATACGGACGTCATGTCTCGCCCGTCGCCATGGTACCGAGTTTTGGCTCAGCCGCTCCCTCCAAAGTCAGCTGTTCCACAGCGCATGCGAGATAGATGCAGTCAGCAAATAGAGCGCCATCTGCCGTAAATTGCACCGCAAACCCGGTAACTTATCGGTTTCCCACACACTTTCCATCAACCTCACTGCCCGCGTTCATTTAGGCAAACTCGCACCAACAAGCTAGAACCAACTTGCCGTTTTCCTTGACGCGGGTGGTGCCGCCCAACCCAACATCCAAGGAAACGAAACAATGGAAACCGGGCACCAGACGGCAAACGAAACGCACCAATGGGGTCGTGCCGAGGCCGGTGGGTCCCAGCCACATCCCATCCCCGCCGCCTTGCAGGAGTCTAGCAAAGTCGGAACCAGGAAACGCTCTCTCAACTGCTGCTCTTTGCCGCACACTACCGCACCGCCGATCGTTTTTTTCCTGATCTTGCAGCTGATCAGCCCACATCGCAATCTATCAATTTATCGACCTTTCCGCGCGCCAATCATGCGCTCTCGGTTCCGTGTGGGCAGCAGTTGGATCGTCGCCAAGACGCATCCGCTTCCTTCCGTCTCCCAGCCGTTACTGCACCACCCACCCACCCACCGCCCATGGCTATCCCTGACGAACCCGATCCCGGGGACCTGACGTGTCACTATCAAATCCACCAGCAGTGAAAGGCCATAGGCGATGACAACAATAACCAACCCTGGCTTGGTAACATATGCTGCAACGGGAGAGAACATGCCCGGGGGCCGGTCTTGTAACACAAGTCTTTGAACAGCTGGAGACGCTCGCGCAGGTCGTATCAGCACCAATCCGCGCCTTAGAACCCCTGTCCCCATTCTAGGTGCCATCTGCTTTTACAAACCTACCTGCTGGACGAATCAGCGACAGCCCGGGGTGTGTTGGTCCTGATCCTCATTCTCGTCCCCCAGCAAGTCATCAGGCTAGACAGGACCGCCACTTATGGCAATTACCTTGACCGATGTCTTCCCGACCAGCGGTTTCCGTCTGCCAAGGCCGCTTGTCGATACGAGCGCCAGGCCGCGTGTGACTGACGCCACTTTCGTCAAAGGCTTTTCTAGACGGAGCAACGGGGCTGGACCTCCAACGCCCAGACCGTTCCCCCTCATCTGTGACGAAAGAAAAAACCCCTATCAAGGAGCGGCAGACGGGGACCGGGGAACCGGCACCGGCCCTGGGGTGACGCTAGCATCAACCGTCCAGTCCACTCCTCCCTCATCATCATTTCCCAGCATGGTTCCGATTCCGTCAAAGCCCGGGCCAGGCCTTCGCATCCTCGTCCTTTCATCTTCTCCGCTTCACCTGAGACCTCCTATTCTCTCCCCTTCATGAGCCTGTCGTCTCCCTTTCATGATGCTCTGTCAAGCCCCACCTTGACCCAAGATATCGTAAAAGACTAGCTTTCTATTTTGCCTTCTTCTTGCGTACTGTATGAACCCCTCTAATCCGCTAGTGCCCTTGCATGCTCTTTTGCCTTCGGTTCCCTTCACTTGCCGCATGCGGTCTAGTCCGCCTGGTGGATGCCACGATGCGCGTGCATGCACGAGTTCGACATCACGTTTTATGGAAAATGCTACATTGTATCACGACCGCCGCCCAATGCACCGGCAGCCGTTGTCTCCTCCCTCACTCACTAGCTTACTAGATGGCCCCGCTGCAGAGAAAAACCTTGACCCGGCAGAAGAGGGCTGTGGTGTTTATGCCCGACAAAAGCTTGGGCTTTGGGCCGGTGCTACCTTGCGCCGCCATCCAATCCCTTATCCCGGACCAGATTCCCGGCCTTGTCCCAAAGCCCGGTTTGCCGCGGTCAGCAGGCCCCATGCGGACGGCTTCCTGCATCTGTAGGAAATTTTCATGCACGATAGCCGGATGCTGACATTGCATGCGCCATGGGTAGAGAGAGTTTGATCTGCGAACAGATCCAATGGATACCTCTCTGGCTCGGTCCAAGGGGGTGGGTTGATTACCTGGGATTGGGAAATTCTCCGTGGCTCTGCCGATTCCCCTCACTAATCCCGTCCCCACCTCTCATAAGGCTAGACATCTGTCATAAAAAGCCTTGCATGTAGGTATGGAATAATGTAGCCGCTGCGCATACATTTATGTGTATACATGCCCAAACCAGCCCTCGAATGGCATGGCGGAATTAGAACCCTGGCGATTCCACTAGGAGTGGGCGGAGAGCGAAGGTGAATGTCCCGAGCCGCAGCCACAAGGGCACCACCACGAGGTGTTTTTTTTTTTTTAGAAAAAAAAAACTTTTCGCGGGAACACGCCATTATTTCTGGCTGGGTACACATCTCCTTCGTGGTCCCAAATATTCACTTACAGGTTTTCGGTAGTTATCCTCTTATTCCGCGATATGTAACAAATGTCACGATCACGGTTGGTGATAGAATTAACAAATAGAATACCCTTTCCCACGAAAAGTAAGATTCTACGAGTCGCTTGGTATTATTTTCACTCTATTGCCAAGTCCACACGGCATGGCCGCCGCCGCAGCAGAGCGATGGGGGCTGCAAATAATGCTTTCCGGGCGATGTAAAGGTCATCTTAGTGCCTCGGTCATTGTTTATCTGCGTGTCAGCCTCCCTTTGGAACAGCCAAGGCTAAGGTTTACTCTATTCTGGAAGGGTGAATGTGCCTAAATGATGCAGCTATGATTATCTCCCGCTTCAGTCCCCGTGAAACCATACCAACGATTGCATGCCTTATTTTCACCGAGACCCTGGAGTCTTGTGCTGTGGGAGCAGACAACGGGAGGGCTGTTTTGTCAATCCTAGCGGCAAGGCTGTAAGGATCGTCGTCTGGTTCGCATGGAACCGTATCGGGCCTCATAGGAAATTTCTGCGTTGGACATCGCAGCTAAGAACAACGACGCCAAAGAGAGCATGTGGCTTCTGGGGAGTAAAAGACTAGGCCAACTGTTGTCAAAGAGAGGGCGAAGTCGAGTGGCAGGCTAGGTCAAAGGAGATGGTGGATTGGCTGGCCTTTGGTTCTGAATTAAGATGTACATCCTTTTTTCTTTCGGCTAAGCTGCGTGGGTTGTGATTTGAACTTGTTCTTCGAGCGACATTAAGGGATCTTGTGGTAATGACGAGATGAAAAAACGCCTCTGCCAGAAATAATAGCACGGCCTCGCCTGGAACGAACTTGAAAGCAACAGAGAGTATAAATAATGACCACAAAGTTATGAATATTAATACACGGAGTGCCCTGCCTCATGAACGATGACCAAAGCACTGCCCAGCTTACTGGCTGCTGCGACTGTCCTCGCTTTTCGGCGGAGATGGGGCACCACTGACGCCAAATGCAGCCATCATCCAGCTGCGGAATGGCCCCTCCACCCACTTGCAAAACTCGCGCAGCACTGCCAGCAGGCGGTAGATGGACATCATATCTTGTGTCGCCCCGACCGAGTGCGGGCCGACGAGGTGGATTTCATTGCCGCGATCGACGGCAAAGTACAGCTCCCACTGGTGCTCGCAGCAGAGCAGGAGGGGCAGGGTGACGATGGGTCTCGGGGTTGATGAGGGAAAGAGCTCCAGGAGTTCGCTGATGCGGCGGTGCCACGCGGCCGTCCAGATTCCGAGCTGGAAACCGCCTCCGTCCGTCAGACAACCCGTCTTGATGCTGACGCCGATGGGGCTGCGCGCGAGCGGCTCGTGGCTGGTCTGGTTGATGGACAGGGGCCACCCCTCGGGCTGGGCCGCGATGGCCGTGTCGATGGCCCGGGCCAGGACGCAGTCGCCGGGGCGGCGGCCGTCATCGCCACCGTCTTCGAGGAAGAGGGCGAAAGCAAAGTCGGCCATGTGCTTCCCCGTCGCGCGCTCGCGGAGTAGGCCCGTCAGGGGCCGGTGGCCACTTGCGCTGCTGCCGGCGGCCGGCGGTCGTCGGGGGAGCCACTGCCTTTCGATGCTGGTGCCCGTCATCGTCTCGCAGACGATGCGGCCGCCCGACGCCCGCGCGGCCAGGCTGAGGATGGGCCAGTGCACGAGCTTTTTCCACGCCAGCTCGCTCCAGAAGCGCATGGAGCACTCGCGGGCGTCGTCGACGATGGTGGCCAGGGCGTAGAGCTCGCGCTGCGCTAGAACCTGCGGCGGCTCTCCGGCTCCACCGGTCTCTTCAGTCCAGGGCTCCAGCCCTTGTGGCCTGCCGTTTGCAGGTCCAGGGCTGGCGGCGGCGGACGGCTGGAAGAAAAAGTCGGGCCAGCGCGCCCCGCCGGGCACCTTCTTGATGATCATCTCGCGCGCCGCGGCCGGAATGAAGGCCTCGTTGAAGAGTGTTATGTCTTCGATTCGACGGAGAAGGTCCGTGACGTCTGCAGGGAGTTCATGGCGGCTGGCTGAGAGCGACTGGAGCATGACGGGCTTGGCGAGGCACCGCAGTGGTAGGAGGCGGCAATCGGCCGTCGGTCCATCGTGATCTGAGAGATCTGCCGGTGTGCTGGCTGGGTCGGGGGTGGTGCCAGAAGAGGCGTTTGAGCCCTCTGCCCTTTGCTCCTCGATTGCCACGGACGGCATCGCTCGTGGGAGGGCTCTTGGTTGGCTAGAAATCCGTGGTATCAAGATTGAAGGACCACGGTTGGCCCTAGGGTGCCGCCCAGATGGCCAGCTCTGTGCTAAACTGCCCGACAAACGCTGGCTCAGGGTCGGAATGTGAGTCTCAACAGCTGCTGGGCTGGTCTATTATCCGCTGTCGGTCTCCTTCCCGTCTGCCACTGCCCGGGTAGCCTGTGACTGGACATGTGGGTTCGGTGGGAGGCGCCTGCCCTATGAAAACCCGCTTGCCAGGAGGTGACGTCGATGGCTGGGGAAAAGCGCGGCTGGAACCTTGTGTTGGGGTCAAGGCGTTTTGGAAGGAGCAAGGTGAGCTTCCCTGAGCCGCAACTGTGGAAGTCCTGATGACGGCCGAGGAAGGTGCGCATTTTACGGGTTACCCTACCAGGTTTCATCAACAGTCGCTTCCCATCTTTGCAGGTGTGTTATCTGGAACTCTACCTACTTCGGTACGGCATCCATGGACGGAGTGGAAGCATCGACGTGTTATGGACATTAGATCGTGACATTTGTATCTCCCTACTATTTACAGCACAATTGCCCTAGTAGTGCTCATTGAGTGCCTTCTCTTCAGCCTCGAGCGGCCTGACAACGCTGTCGATCCATTCCTGCTTCTTTGGGTCTGAAAACTGCGGGTAAGGACGCCGGCAGTGGCTGCTCTCGAGCGGGTACGATCGGAGATTAGCCACGATGTGCTTGGTGCCGTTGATGCCGCCCTTGCCGAACCCCCACTCCATCTTGGCCAGCTCGATCTGGGCCGTCTCGGCCTCCTTGATCTTGCCGGCGCGGTGCAGGTCGAAGATGCGCACGCACGCGCGCGGGTACAGGTTGGCCACGCCCGTGATGGCGCCGATGCTGCCTAGGCCCATTGCGGGGACCAGCCAATCGCTCTGGCCCGCCAGCGTGAAGAACTCGTCGGGCCTGTACTGCGCCGTTACGCGCGCCACCTTTGCGATGCCGCCGCACGTCAACTTGACGCCGATGATGTTGGGGTGCGAGCCCAGGGCCGCCAGCATGTCCGAGTTGACGTCGAGGCCGGCCACGACGCCGGGGAAGTTGTAGATAATGATGGGCACGGGGCTGGCGTCGGCCAGCTCGCGGAAGAAGCCGACGATGGCGTCCTCGTTCATTGCGAAGTGGAAGTAGCTCGGCGTCAGCACGAGCGCAAAGTCGGCACCCGCAGCTGCCGCCTGCCTTGCCTCGGCGATGACCTGCTGCGTGCTTTGCCCGCCGCACCCCAGCGTGATGGGTATGTCGCCGCGACCGTTGGCCGTGGCGATCTCGCGCGCCGCGACTACCAGTTGGCGCTTCTCGTCTGCTGACAGCGTCACGGCCTCGCCATTGGTGCCGGCGATAACGACTGAGGCGGATCGCGTGGGTATTGTTAGCGTGATACTATTTCTCCCGACATGGCTTTCGAGGCTGCGCTTACTGCCGTGCAGTCCGGACTTGACCAGAAATTCGAAATGTCTCTTCTGGACAGCCCAATCAATATTCTGATCTTGCGTACCCTCGAACCACGTCAAGCTGGGCACGTGGATCCCTGGAGGGAAGGCCTTCTTCGCTGCGGTGGCCATTTTGGGTAAAGATGTGTAATAGGGAGTTATCGATGAATGGACAGTAGGTGACGAGATGGCCTGGCCTGACCGTGGCCGGTTGTATACGTCGTGGAGGTATCTCTCAAAGTCGGGAAAGGCTCGAAATTATGTGAACGAGGCCTATGAGATATCCAGCCGCGGTTGTTCATCTATATAAAACTCTCTCGTCTTGGGGTGACCGCGACCCGTGCCCTGCCAATGCCGGTACGACCCGGCGAGGGCGATAACCTTTGGGGCCATGCTAGTGATGTGGGCCGTGGGGGCCCTCCACCCAGGACCCTCCCAGTGAGCCCAGAAGGTCTCGAGGTCGTCAGATCCAGCGCAGCTCCAGAGGCATTGGGAGATGAAGTGTGCTGCCGGGACAAGGAGGCGTGGCTCGTCGGTCGGCTAGTGGCCTAGTGGCGGAGTTGGGGATGGAGACATGCTGCAAAGGCCCCACCCGTCGGCTACCGCTATGCCATGCTAGGCGAGCCGATAACTGCCTGGTAGAATGCCGACGGTGGGCACGCCCCTCTGTACCTACCGTGCGAGTTATGTATGGACCGGTGCCATCTCCGAGACTATCATCCTAGTGAGCGAGGCGGCTGTATTTCGGCCATACTTGCTCCGAGGTACGCCTGGACTGGATGACAAGCAGAGACGCTCCCCATGGGATAAGGAGGAGACCGCGGGGAACGCCCCGTCGGCCCTCACAGATCTTCGAGTCATGCGAGTCTTTTGCCCGGCGGGGTGAAAGATGGGGACGACGGTGGTTGGACGGGTTGTCAAGATGACTGCCGTCTCTATGCCTACCAGGAGCCGAGGGTGACAGGCCGCTGGGCCGGTTTTGTACCTACCGGATGACAGATGTACCTTCCGCACTACGTTAGCAAGATTGTCTCAGTGCTACGCTGGAGTGGGGATTCCGCGAGGCGATGAGCACAAGGACTCGGCGTCCAAACGCATACCAGATGGCATAAGAAAAGAGGCGGTCCCTCTGGGACTGGGTTGGATTTGACGTTTTCGATTCCATCACGGTGCGGTCGGTAGGTGCGGCAGTCGCAAAAAAACAGATCACCATGCCGCGCAAAGATGTGTTAAAGCCTTCCGAGGGGGACGACGCCGTTCACTTCGAGACAGCCAGCATGAGCCTTGATGCTCCGCCACGGGATGGGTCCCTGATCGAGGACCGCGAGCGCAAGGAGAAAGACTTGGTTCGAAAGATCGATCTCCGCATGATGCCGCTAATGATGTTGCTCTGTACGTGTCCCCGGCCCGGTTCTATACCACTGGCCGTATGATGGTGAGCTAACCTGGCCTGTGAGCAAGATGTGCTCAACTACATCGACCGGAACAATATCGCAACGGCACGGCTGGGCAGTTTCGAAAAAGACATTGGGCTCCACGGCACACAATACAACACCATTATTAGCACCTTTTTTGTTGGGTATATCTTGACCCAAATTCCGACAAACATGATCCTCAACAAAATGCGGCCCTCGGTGTTTCTCCCCATCGTCATGGTGTCGTGGGCCACAGTTAGCGCATGCACCGGCGCGGTGCAAAACTACACCGGCATGGTGGTGCTGCGGTTTCTTCTGGGCTTTGTCGAGGCGCCCTTCTTTCCCGGGGCGCTGTTTCTCTTCAGCTCATGGTACACCAAGAGAGAGTTGGCCAAGCGCATCTCTATCCTGTTCGCGGCGGGCCTGATGGCCGGCGCCTTTAGCGGGTTCCTGGGCTCGGCCATCATGGGCGGCATGGACGGGGTCGCGGGGCTGGCGGACTGGCGCTGGCTCTTCATCATCGAGGGCGCCATGACGGTCCCGGTGGCTGGCATCACATTTTACGTAATCCCCGACTACCCGGCCGATACGAAGTGGCTGTCGGCCGAGGAACGGGCGCTGGCCGTGCTGCGGCTGGCCGAGGAGGCCAGCGAGGAGCCCGAGGACCAGGCAGACACGACGGCGATGCAGGGCCTCAAGCTCGCCTTCAGCGACATTAGCCTGTACATGATCTGGATGATGCAGCTGGGGCTCAACACGGGCGCGGCCTTCACCAACTTCTTCCCGACCATCGTGCAGACGCTGGGCTACTCGCAGCGGGAGACGCTGCTTCTGAGCGCGCCGCCGTACGTGTTCGCGGCCATCCTCGGCATCGGCAACTCGTGGCACAGCGACACGACGCGCGAGCGGTGGCTGCACGTCGTGTGGCCGCAGGTCTTTTGTAGCGTCGGCTTCGTCATCTCGGCGGCGACGCTGCACGTGGCGGCGCGGTACACGGCGACCTTCATGATGATGTCGGTGTACGGGTCGTTTGGCTGCATCCTGTCGTGGGTGTCGACGACGCTGCCGCGGCCGTCGGCCAAGCGCGCCGTCGCCTACGCCGTGGTCAACGCAGGGTCGAACCTGGCGGCCATCTACGCCAGCTACTTTTACCCGGCAACCCAGGGGCCGCGGTACTGGCAGGCGAACGTGGCAAACGTGGCCTTCTCAGGGGCTTGCATCGCGATGGCGACGACATTGCGCTTCTACCTGGCCTGGCGCAACAGGGCCCTTGACGCGGCCAGAGACGAGGACATGGCAGCCGAGGGAACTGCGGTCGGCACACGGACACTCGCGCTTGCGGTCAGGTGGCAGTGCACCCCAGACTATCGCTATACTCTGTGATGGCTGGTGGATGGATGTGGTAAGAAAGGGAGTTGGTTGCCTGAGCAGACGTGATTTTTTTTTTTTTTTCTTAATGAATTCAAGATTATCTTCAGTCTCTGTTGCCTGCCGGCGGGCAGATGCTCCATTCAACCTGAGAACCTCCCGTTTTAACGCGAATTGGGTTTGCTCCATTTTTAGCGGCGGCTTGGTTCAATCGCTTGAGTCTGAAGCGCACGGTCAAACCCCCGCCATCAATTCCTCAATCTCAATTCATCCCACCAGGAAGAAAAGAAAAACAATTGCAAGACCAACATCATCACCCCGTTTCTGTTCTTGACGTGAAAGCGATGGACCAGACGGCATCAGGGCCAACATAGCCCCACGAATGCGCATTTTGCTGGCGCCCCACAAGCACCCGCAAGGGCCCCATGAGATGTGCTGGAGCCCCAGTCCCTCGAGTCTTGGCGCTCCATCCGCGGTCTCTGCCTGCTCCTCTTTTCTCCTTCACCATGGCCGACAGCCCCCGACTGTGCCTTGACGGCGCAATGCGGCCGCCAACAACCGATGCTCTCTTTGCACGATAACCCTGCGGATCGCGGCCAGGCCGGCGACGCCAACAACGGCCTCGTCCGCCGCATTGCCCGCTCCAAAAACGGCTGTGTGACATGCAGGTAGGTTCTGTGCGCAAGTCGTGCAATGTCCCCATTGCTTGCTCGGCTGCTGACGGGTAAAACCGCCTAGACGGCGCAAGGTCCGGTGCGACGAACAGCGGCCGCGATGCTCCCACTGCGAGCGCCTCAACCTGCACTGCCAATGGCGCCCCTTGATCCAAACAGCCCCCGCCCCGGGCCCGTCGAAACGACCGTCTTCCACCCCGAGCGGCTCCGCCAGGCTGGCCCATGCCGAGCTGCCCGCCGGTCGGCGACCCGATGTCCAGTCGCCCGACAACCCGGGTAGCGTCGCTAGTCCGGGCGGCGGCCAGATGCTCCACGTGCAGGCTGGGCAGCCGACCGCCGGCGTCGATCAGTTTTTCGACTATGCGAGCTTCATGTGGTCTGATGCAGGGCTCTGGGGCCAGTTCGGCATGTCGGCTGGCGACGAGTCCATGGTACGCGCCGCCCAGAACGCGGGGCTCTCCTGCTGACTTGGGCACCCCAACTAAACGAACCCTCTTTCCTCGCAGGACGCCGGCCTTCGCCTCGGCACCCCGACCACCACACCAGCCAGCACCGACACCGGACAGCGCGTCGATATCGCGCTAAGGGATGCGGCGGCTCAGGAAAGGCAGATGGCAAGTCCCCAATCGTCGCAGTACAACAACGCAATGGCGGCGCCTGCGTCCGTCGGCCTATCCGTCTTCCGGGGCGAGGACAGCGACCTTCTCACCTACTTTGTCCATGCGGTTGTGCCGCCCATCCTTGCCGAGGTCGAGACCCAGAAGAAGTGGACTGCCATGCGCCGTGTGCTGATGTCAATGGCCGCCGCCTCTACCATGGTTCGCTACGCCATCCTGGCCTTCTCCAACCTGCTCCGCTGCCGCCGCGAGACGCCGTGGTCTCAGGTCAACCAGCACTACTACGAGAACGCGACCAAGGAACTCGACGCGGTTGGGGAGCTGCCGTCTCCCGAGCGACACAGCTCTCGGCGGCAAAGCCTGCTGGCTACCCTATTTTTTCTCTGCTACATTGATATCCTCGAGGAGCGCACCGAGACGACCCACGCCAACTTGAAGCGCGCCTACACCATCTTTCGCCAGGGAGATAGGAGCGGCTTCCATCCGGTCGAGATGCATCTGCTATCGTGGATCCGGTTGCTGGATGCTCGTGCCGTCTCCGCCGGCGGCGAAGGGCTTTTCCTCACAGACCAGGACGAGAGCCTGCTCGTGCAGCCATCCCCCGGTAGCCTCCACGACAGCGCCAACGATGCCGCAGAAGGCTCGGCAGACCGGGCTGCAGATTCCATTGTCGGCCTGCTACCGGCCGCCGCTGGATCTGATAGGGACATCGAAGACGTTCTCTTCGAGCTGCTGTACCAGCCCGGCATTGTCTTTTACCAGAAGGTGCAGTCCTTCATGGGGCGCATCTCCAAGATCGACCCCTGGCACCGCAGTCGTGGCACTGTTGAGGACGAGACTGAGGTCATGAACATAGCGGCCGGGATCCTCCGCGACCTGCGTGCCTTGTTGGCAGACGGATGCCCCGCTCTCATGCCGCACGCCGTCGCGGGGAAGCTTAGGGCTCCCTACGTTAGTCCCTACCTCGCCTTCACCATCACGCGCGCGTTCAGGACGTACCTATCCAACTATTACGCCAGCAAGCTGCACCTCCACAGGGTCGCATATCGACACTTGCCCCTATCTTCCGAGTCCAAGGACGCCCTCGCCCAGATCCGCCACCTGGCACGTCTAATGGTCATGGACGCGGGGCCGGCCCCAGACGAACAAAAACATGAACAAGGCCAGCAGCAGCAGCAGAATATGGACATGTCATCACCAATGACTGCGGGAGATCCGCACGGGACCATCGTTTCGGACAGAAGGTTTTCTGGCACCGTCGCTGAAGGCACAACTACCAGCGGTCGGGCACAGCCACAAAAAGACCAGCAAGAAGAAGAACAGCATCCACACCAGCCACAGTGGTCGGCCCAAACGGCGCTGCCAGTCAACATGCTCTGGCCGCTGCTAATGTGGGGAACCGAAGAGAAGGACGCAGCCGAGCGCGACTGGATCCGCGGCCAGATACTCTCGATGGAGAAAGTCGCCTCCAACGCTCGCGCGACAGCTCAAGTCCTCGAAGAGGTTCAGCGCCGTCAAGATGCCACCAATACGCGCCAGGACGTGCGCGCCGTCATGCACACCGTCTTCGACTCGTGTTGGGCAATAGTGTGATGGGCCTTGGCGCTGCTGGGATTCCGTCTATCGACACACTAAAGTGAGCTCCTCGGACCCCTTCATCTAGGTCTCTTTGAACAGGTGAAGGTTCACTGGCGTCAGCGGCTCCTTTCCACCCAGAACCGCGAGCACGTTTTGCATGCTGAGCGCCTCGAATCCGCTCGTGGTCTCGAGTGCGCCACCTGCCGTATGCGACGTCAGGCTGACGTTTCGGTGCGCCCGCAACCTCGCGCTGACGTGCGGCTCATTGGCATGCACGTCAAGCCCGGCCGAGTACACGGCTCCGCTGTCGAGTGCGTCGGCCAGCGCCTCCTCGTCCAGCAGCGTGCCCCGCCCGATGTTGACGACGCGCGCGCCCCTTTTGAGCATCGAAAAGTGCTCCCTCCTCAGGATCGGCCTGCCGTCGTCGGACTGGGTCGGGGCGGACATGAGGATGCAGTCGGCGTGGGGGAGCATCTCCTCCAGGGTATCGTACCCCTTGACGTCGGATCCCAGCCCGGCCGTCTGCTCGGCGGACCGCGGCGCAACGTCATAGTAGGCGATGCGCATCCCGAAGCCGGCGTACGCCTTCTGGGCGGTGCGGTGGCCGATGCGGCCGAGCCCGACGACGCCAAGCACGTGGCCGGCCGGGTTGCGAGCGCCGACGGGGCCGTTGCGGTGAGCGTCGAGGAAGGCGTCTGGGTCGCCGCTGCGGGCCGCCATGTTGGACCACTGCATGTTGCGGAAGACGGAGATGATGTGGTAGATGGCCATGTCAGCCACGGCCTCTGTCGAGGCGCCGGCGCCGTTGCAGTAGAGGATTCCTGCACGTATTAGACGAGAAGAATGGAAGAAAAGTTATCAGTTAACCGTCCGTCTGTCTGTCTCACCTTATCACACGCCGTTCACGCCCACACATACATACCCCTTTCGGCCATGACGTCGACGTCGGCCCAGTCGAAGCCGGCGCCGGCCGAGGCGTAGACCCTGAAGGAGGCGGGCAGCAGCGTGATCAGCTCGCGGTCCCAGCGGCCCATCTCGCCGCCCGTGTTCCAGAAGGGCTTGAAGACGGCGGCGAAGTCGCCCCACTTGCGGTCGCGGAGCGCCTGCAGAAACGCCGGCCGCTGCCGCTCCTCGAGCGTCGGCTGGACCACAGAGAAGTGTAACTGCAGCTCCCTGTAGAGGTCGTGGTTGAACTCGATCGGGTCGCCCAGGTGCAGGACTGTGGGTTTGGTGGGGATGTCATTTGGTGGTGTCATTTTTTGATTTTTTGTTTTGGTTGTTTTGTTTGCGCTGGAATAGATGGAATGATCTTGTTTGTATTGTGCTTCTTCTGCAAGGGACAAAAAGGAAGGCTCGTGATGCTTTTGTTCTGCGCCGATACAAGGTAGCGTTTACATGGAGATTTGCTCTTGGGTGCGATCTCGGCCTGGGTCTCTCCCTCCCTTGGGTTCCCCGCGAAACCTCGTGCTCCATCCATCCTGCCCTCTCTGCCAAGGCTATTGCCGCATTTGGCACAAAAAAAAAATCAGGAAGAAAAAAAATCATGCCCACCGGGTCGGAACCCCATCCGTCGCCGTTGTTTTCAAGTGAGCGTGATCAATTGTGTTGTCGAACCGGATACCTACAGGTAGCGTAGCGTAACCGCTTACTCGCGCGCTTCCCGTCGGCTGCACTACTGTGCTTCATCGCCCCCTCAGCAGATCCATTCGATTACCCCATCGGCGTGCCGATCGCGCGTCAACTTCTCCGCATGGGGATGGATTTGGGAATTGGGGGCGGCGGCGGTGGGTGGATGAATGGGGAGCTGGTGTTCGGAAACGGAAACGATTGACCTGAACTGGGCGCCAAATGCCGAGCCGAGCTCCCCCGCGCTGCGCTGGCGTCGGGAAATTTAGCCCCAGCCCACACAACGCGCCCCCGATTGATTGTGCCCGCGTTTGATTTAAAATAAACCTATTCGCATGCCGTTAATCGCATTATTTAAACATTTTAACAGGAGATTACGTGGGTATAATATTTGGTAATTGGCATACCAGGCAGCGTCGCACGGCAGACGACGAGCCTTTTAGGCCGCCGCTACTGGTGGAGGAGAGGGCTGTGGGTAACCATTGCGCGCTGGTGCTGGTGCTGCGTCGTGTCCACGCACAGAGGTATATACCTATGTACATATACATAGGTAGGTACCTATTCCTCGCCGGCGCGCGTCGTTACGCCAACTCTTGAGCAGACCATATCTTCAGCGCTTCGTTCGGAACAGGTGGCCACGGTGATGCTGTGGAGACGTCTACCGTCAAAGGACTAGAGAGGTGGACGATGAGGCTCTCAGCGCGGAACATTTCCTAACGCCTCCCTTTCTCCCCGGTATCGCCAGAACGACGCTCGGCCTCGGCTGAACCCCTTCTTCAACCGGCCCAAGGCCAGCCTACTCCTGCCAGTAATATCCACGCTCCCGGCTCGGGCACTGGGTCTCCCCTGCACGAGGCAGCCGCCCGCAACGAGGGGCCTAAGGGGCTGTGTCCAGCGCGCCACCAGCTTCCGGGCTTTGTTCTCCGGGGCTGGAAGGTCATTCTTTCGGGCCGAGAGGGGCATACCTTATTCGCCGCCCGGTTGACGTACACCAGAAGAAGTGACTAGGACAAAGATGCTCAACTGCTACTACGCAGATTCAATGGCTAGGACCACTAGGAAGGTCTAGTTTGGAATCCTTCAAACGTGTCAGCTGCATTAAATCCCACATGTCATGTCATTTCTAAATCGGATGTCAGCTGTCAGCATCAGCATTGTGACGGGATAAATGAACGAACTATATTAGATGAATCTATCTCGATACTAGGCGTCGATCCGGGGTACTCGATGTGGATTGCACGGCTTCCTCTCCCGAAGCGGCAGTACCCGCCGCTTGGCTCACAAGTTTAAAGTTCGGGTGCCTGTTGGGAGGCTCCACACGAGTACCTATCGTACGGTAATTGCTTGTCCAGACTTCACTCCCATGTTCCTTATTCCTTACCACCCAAGGTTTGACGCGGAGGGGATTGGGGCGGAGCGCCAGAAGACAGTCGGGCAATCCGGTATTAAATGCTGGCCTGCCTCCTTGACTTGATGACGCCTGTTTTGAGGTAACCAGCCAGCACCAGCAGCCTCACTCCTTTACAGCCGCTCTTCCACATAGCCCACTTAGAGACACTCGTTCGTCACTCAATACCCTCGCAGGGTTTCCCAAGATGCTTTCCCAAGTCCTCGCTGTCGGTCTTCTGGCCCTCGTCCCCATGGCTGCCGCCTCGCCCGTTGGTCTCGAACCTCGCGAGACCACCTGCCCGTCATGGGGCGGCATTTACCCCTCACGCAACCAGCAGGGCCTGTGCTGCGTCTACTCGGACGCTCTCGGGCATTGCTGCAAGACCGTGCCCTTTGACGATGTTCCGTTCTGGAAACAGTAAGCCCTCTCGTCGCTTTTCCAGAAAGAGAACGAGACTTCTAAAGGCCTACAGCTTCTAACCATTATCAATCTTCTACCTCCAGGGTCCCGGCGTGCGATTCGGAGTACTTCAAGACCGGGGAGGGCTTTGGCAACTACTACTCCTGCAACACGGACCCCTGCCGCAAAAACTGCGCCAACGTGCCCATCATCACGGGGAAGACATGCCAGAAAACAAACTAGGCGATGATGGGGTCCATAAGGAGGAATGTGTTATGGCCGAGTCTTTTGTTGCTGCCGAGGAGGGCTTTTTGCAGGTGTGTATATAGGAGGTGGAATTATACACTTCTTATAGCCAGAGCCCCCGCGTGGGTAAAGCTCGTGCTGCCCCTGGGCGACACGCCTACCGTGGAAAATATAAAGAGCCATTCGAAAAACAGTAAACGCTGATACCGATTGCAGCTATAACAATTATTATTTGAAGGTCCTTGTTTAGTGGCCTAATGTAACATGTGTTAGCCTACCCAAGCACCACACTCGCTGTGATGGTTACGGGCCTCTCATCACGGTGCCGGCTCGACGGCGATAAGCGATCGGCTACCTACGCTAGGGTAAAACGCCCGCCCAATGTGGGGAGGGATTGGTGGCATTGATATTGTTGGATTTGTGTTCGAATCGTGCCGAAAAGTTGTTGAATCTTTAAGAATTGGGGCTGCGTTGGGGAGGGAAAGACCACCCGGACCATTGGAACTACATCGGATTATTATCAAGCAGTGTTTTGGAAGAAAGCCCGGAAAAGAGCAAGAAAAGGGTCACAGCAGCTCAGGGTCGGCATGACTACCAGCTGGAGAGCGTTGAACACCACCTGGCAGCCGCTACGGACCCGCGGGCCTTCCGGGACAGGGGAGGACTTTGACGGTGCCGTTGACATCGGCGTGTGGCGCGGCCGACGGCCATCAGGCCTTTTGGGGCATATCCATGTCGTCGGCGTTCAAGTCTGTGTGGGTGCGCTGGCGAAGGGGCGTTGTTTGTATCCTGGGCGAAGAAATTTTTGTTTGTATCGGTGTTTGCTTGACCGAAGTAACACGAATTCCCCTTCTGCCCTCATACCCTCGGTAATGGAGCCCAGCCACAGCGCGACGATCGTCGAGACGAGCATGTGTTCATCAATTGCAGTCGAGTCAAAATGACGGTTCCTCCCGCTGCACAAAGAAGGACCTACGCCTTATCAGACGGCCTTTTACGGGCACCGAAGAACGCCTTTGTCAAAACCTTGGCGTCCTGATTTGGTCATAATAGCAGCATCGTCTGATTGTTACAACACCGTGTTTGTTCCCGCCAATGACAAGAACATGGAACTGCTGATACCTCTTGTACCCACCACCACACCCAGCCAGCCTATTGGTCTATAAAAACGACGGGATGCCTCTACCATCAGACGCCTACCTTCATGCATGCTCTTTCTGTATCCCCAACCAAGCCCGCCCGATCGTTGTTTATACACGAGGCCTCTATCGTCGACTACCGTCGACCGACAAACCAACCGCGGCTTATCATACCCGGATTCCCCGGCTCTATCCCTAGGATGGAGGTAATCAGGCGCCCTCTCCCCTCGCTAGAGGATCTGCCTCTGGAGCTACTGCAAGGCATCGCCGACGAGCTTGATGTCGAGGACGCTGTACGCCTCTCTGGCACCTCCAAGCACCTCTTTGCCTCACTGTGCAACCGAAACGTACGGAAGTATGTTGGGGAGCGCGGCCGCGCAATTCTTCGCCACGCCGCGAAGAACGGGTTTATCAAACTCGCCATTACCGCGCTCGACGCTGGGGCCTCGATGGCGCCTGAAGCTCTCAAAGAACTCGCCAATCTTCATGATTATGAGATTGCCAAAGGGCGCAAACGCCGCTTCCTACAACCAGACAACGCTGATCCTGCGGAAATATTCCGGGAGGCGGAGAAGAGCGGCGTGTGTTCGTTTCCGGCCCCTCTTCATCTGGCCATCCACCACGGCCATAACGATGTTGCGAAGCTCCTGCTCGAGCGTGGCGCCGAGACTCATGGTGGGCTCGATCTGTGCTATAACCAATCGCGGTACGTATATCCCAAATACTCTGAGCAGGTCAACTTGGTCGGATTTTGCTGGACAGAGAAATACAGAGAGGGCGATGCGCCACGGCTTCCCCCCCAATATGGACTTCGACACACCCTCATGTTGCGTCGAGTATTCACCTCTTTATATTGCTGTCCGTTCCGGAAATACCGAAATGGCCATTGAGCTTCTCGACCGAGGCGCCTCTCACATCACGGTTACAGACCACGTCTGTCGACACCGCAGCGCTTATGGGCACCGCGCCGGCTTCGTCGCACTGAGGTCGTCGAGGTTGAGGTGGAACAACGAGAGCGTGGGTATAGGACACGTCGTGATCGATGCCATCGTGGCAGGGGACGTTGAGGTGCTGAGGCATGTCCTCAAGACCAGGCTTGAGGAGTCTGTACAACGCATCTCCCAGCATTTGTGACGTCAACTCAGCCATCTACCGGCTCTCGTGGTGTGCCGCCGGTGAAAAAGTCCCGGAAATCCTACAGTTGCTCTTGAGCCACGGAGCCAGTCTCGACACGCTCGCATGGCACCCGCTCGACCTCAAGGAGTTCCGTGCCCGCCCGGAGTGGGTGGCATACACGCCCCTCCAGTACGCTGCGTGTCACCGAAACCTCGAAGCGTTCAAGGCACTCTGGGCCGCGGGTGCGAGGCTCGGAAAGCTTCCCGACCGCACCTCCCGTACGCAGGGGCTGGATGTCGTTGGCCAGATGCTGGCCTGCTGGTTCCACGCTCTGGAGCAGTATTGGGATTTCGCTCCTGGAGGTGAATTTGTGACGACCCGCCCGAAAGAAAAGGAAGAAGGTGGCTTTGTGCCCTTTCTCTGCTTCCTTCGAGAGCAGGGCCACGTGCTCAGCAAAGAGACGCTTCATTGGGCCATTGAGGCGATAGACGCGGAGAACTACATGACCGTCGCGCATTGTTACCGCCTTCAGAGGTCGGGCATCCCACCTTCGATCTACGAGATGCCAGAGCTCGAGCGGGCTTTGGTGCGATGGTACTATTACAGCTCGCCTCCCACGCGGCGCGAACGCGAGAGGGAAATGGAGTGCCTTCTGGAGTCTGGGGCGAGGGTAAACTGGTCAGACATGCCCTTTTCTCTCCCCCACTTCGCCCAACTCTTGTTGATGCCGGACATGCCCGAGGCCCAGTGCAGGGAAGCTGACGACGGCGCAGTCCGTCACCAAACCCAAGTGGCCAAAATCGAGGAAGTCTAAAGCAGGATCGACATTCCCTTCTCTCTTCCCTACCTCGCACGGCTCCTGTCGATGCCGGGCATGCCCGAGGCCGAGCGCGACACAGAGGACGACTTCGAAGCCCGCCGGAATCCACGTCATCCACCTTACATTGAGATCTGGGATAATGCCATCCAACTGCATTGCTCCTATGATGCTGTCCCTATCAACAGAGTCATCTTTGATAGGGGCCAGGGCCGCTTCATTGGCGGAGACTGGTGGTCCCGCCCCGAGATCACTTATATTTACTATCCGATTGACGGGATCAGGCGTGTTTGGCGCAGCATGCTGGCCCGCGGCCTGCAGGTGCAGGAGCCCATCCCTGGCAGGATGCCGGGCCATTTGATCAAGGCGCTCTACGCGCGGGACTGGCATTTTCTGAAGTGGCTTGTCCGGGACATGGGGCCCGGGAACATCACCACCGACGAGGCGGCCGATTTCATCCACCTGCTCTTGACTGCCAACATCGGCGTGTCTGAGTCTGTCGTCCACGACATCCTGCCCTAGGCTTGAAGACCTGACCAAAAGCGGCCCCTGGGTAGAGAAGCTGACCTGGTACGACTGACGCGGCAAACCTCACTTGGTCTGGCCTTCTTCCTGCTTACAAACGAGTCTCTGTAAACTACTAGCCCGGAGCCGTTGGAATCAGGTTGCTGGATTGCCGCCCTAGCATATATGTGCTCAACATCTCACTGTTATTCTATAATTCATGAATGAATCACCCACACATCTTATTCTTTTTCCCTGCCCGATCGTAGTGACCAACATTTAACCCGCCCACTGTCAGTGCATGCGTCCGAGACCTGTCCACACCTCCGCTGCATCCAGTCTCGGAGCAGCGTAGTGCTCGCCGCGAGCTTCAAGGACTTCAAACATACAATGCAGCTCTCGCTTGAGGTGGGACTTGGTGAGGTGGCGCGTGGGGACGGTGGCATCGTAAGCAAGCGCCGCCGCGACGCAAGCCAGGCGCGAAAGCAGCTCAGGGGTAGGCTACCATCAAACAATCTTGTGTACCTCATGGGACCGCAGGGCACCGTCCAGAAAGCTCAGCGGGGCCAGAGAAAGGGGATGAAGGACATGTAGGTAGTATCTACCCAGGTACCTACCCAGGTACCT
Organism: Magnaporthiopsis rhizophila; assembly: GCA_003049465.1. Taxonomy (NCBI): domain Eukaryota; kingdom Fungi; phylum Ascomycota; class Sordariomycetes; order Magnaporthales; family Magnaporthaceae; genus Magnaporthiopsis; species Magnaporthiopsis rhizophila. Next base: position 142,585 of record PYSS01000074.1, on the reverse strand, counting down.
ACCTAGGTACCTAGATAAAAGGCAGCTCGGCGCGCGCTGTATTTGGTACGATGGAAGTCGACGGCCGCCGGGTAGAGCGCTATATCAACAAGATTGCAGTATGACTGACTGACTATACTAGCCAGGCCGGTTCATGCATACGATATCGTCTGCGCAGCTTGTAAGCCATGGCTCGGAACAGTAACGAATTCGCGCTCTGGCAACCCGTGCCGAGTATGTGCTCAAAAGGGAAGTATTTCTAAACACCATCGGTTATGGAAATTGAGGCCTTTTGGTTGGACAGGGCGGAGTCGTCGGCGGAAATAAGATGTCGTAGGCAATAATGGGCAGACCAAAGGGAGAAAAACAAGGAGGCGTCGTGTCCTTGCAGCCTGGAGGCCAGTCACAGTCGTTTCTCGCTCCGAGGGCTCCGTTATTCAGCTCATTAAGTGCCAGGGATGCCCCCCAGGAGGAGCTGCCAGCTTGTAAGACAATGGGTGGGTGATGGCCAGAGGAATCTCGAAGAATGGGATGGAAGCGGGTGAATGACGGAGGCCGGGGGTTGGCGATGTTTGCGTCGCGTGCCGCCCGAAACGTAATCGAGCTGGTGCCTCGAGTGTGCTGGCGACATTTAAACTCCCGGCATCAGACTCGACGCCGGTCGAGTCGTGGCTCCTTCGTCGCGCTTTTCTTGAATCGTTCTCGCCCTCGTACCCCGCCAAAAGCCAAAAGTCCCAACCTCCACGCAAGCCCGCAAGCCACACCCTTCCATGGATTGTGTGACACAACGTGCTGGCCTCCGGATTGAAGTTGGTGGGATTTCGGTGGGTTCAAAGAAGCTCTGACCACCTGGTACCCTGCTCGACCCAACAGCAGCGGCAGGAGCTAGGTAGGTACGCAGGTCCCACACTCCGGGCCCGAGATTCGTTTCCTGCCATCAAATCCATTGCCGAAAGCTGAGTCTTGGCCTACCAGGTTCCTTTCGCTGTGCTGCTGCCCTGACGTGCGTGCAGAAGGCACGCTGAGGGTTTAGGTAGCCGCCACTTGTGCAACCACCCTCGGTCTGGGCCCAATTGATTGCAAAGCAACTACTGGCCCCCAGTCCAGCATTTGACGTTATCCGATCGCCGCCTTTGTCGACAACTTTGCGACATCTGGTCCGTTCGCGGGTGGAGCGAACCCGCATCGTTACACTCACTGCCTTGCGGTTCCCCGACCCAGCCCACGAGGGAGTGTCCCCCGCGCACGCACACACACACGCACGCGCGCTGCCGCCTTGCGTGGCCCCGCCACGAGCTTCCACCGCTGGGTGCCTCGACAACTGTAGGTGGGCGGGCAGTGAGTTGCCCCCAGCAGTTTCGTCCCGACCTGCCGCCACCAGAGCTTGCCAACCTCGCGTTACCCGCAAGGCTGCAGCCCAGCTTGCCCTCCCTCGCCGGCTCTAACTCTGCACAGCAGCTGCTTCCGCCGCCAACACCGGCCACCTCCGCGCGGGCACACAGACACTCGTGCTCCCAAACCCTGCCACCGTCACCCAAGGCTGGGACCGCATGACGCCAAAGGTACCTCAACCTCTTGCGCGGCGAAGACGAGCCATGGACCATGGATGCGACCACGTCTCGGCTGCTTTCCCCCAATCACGTCGTCCCACCCCATTCCTCGTCCGCCGAACCCGGTTCCCATGTGCGACCCAGCCATTGCGGTCTTGCTTTTGCACGTCTGCTCCCGACTGGGCCTTGGGGCTGGACTTCTCCCTAATCTGCGGGGTTGCTGACCAGTCGTTTTCCTCCCCTCGCAGCTCCAGCGGACCTGACAAAACGTCGCGACCCCGAGCCCGCACCGACCCGGCCCCAGGCGAAACCTCGAGTCGACGAGGCGACATGTCACCGGTTGAATCTGACTTTGCCATTATTTGATATTAGCATCTTAAAAAAAGGCCACATCTGTTTGGTCGTGTCGCCCAAAACCACACGCCGCCTGGCTGCGCACCCCCTCCTTGACCTCTACGGTGCTCCGTTGCGTCGACGGCGCATCCACTCCGCCTCGCTGCCCAAAGACAATTGCCTCGACCCGCATCGCCTCTTTCCCAGTGGGCTGGCTGCTTGCGAGTGTTGAAAGATGGACGAGGCACTGGAGACGCACTCCGCGACGGCGGTGGGAATGGCGGGCGCCGCCGGCGCTGCGGCCTTACACTTTCTTGGCGGCGGCCCGTTCATGCCTGCCGACGCCATCTCAAGAGCCACTTCGCCTGGCCTGACCGTGACTAAGACGCCCGACGAAAACGACCGGAAGAGGTACCGTCCGAGAACGTTCGCATACCACAGGCTGCTGCCATACCAGGTGGAAGATGAGAGCAAGCGCGATGAGGCGCTGTTGGGCATTCTGAAGAACCTATACGTGTCCATCATGGCCGAGGACTTTGCTCCAGGCGCCCTCCATTGGACGAGGGAACTTCAGGGATGGCTCAACCTCAAGTTCGAGATGACCCGCGAACTCCGAGCCAAGCTTGTCCAAGTCTACTACCATTTGGCTCTGGCCCCTGGTCTTGAATCCAACACGGCGGACCGCTTCACCAAGATGTTGGTCACGCTGACGAGGTTTGTCTCGCTAGAGTTCTTTCTACGAAGGGTGCTTGGTTTTGGCAAACTGCACATGATGTTGATACTTCCGCGTCTGTTCGCACAGGAGAAAGCATTACCTCAAGCCCCTGGACGACCTCGTCCTCGACTGGCGCCCGTTGTGGCACGAGATCAAGGCGCTGGTGCTGCCGTCGGAATGCGCCGCGCACCAGGGGCGCCGGCGCAGGACGCAGAAGCATCTCTTGCGGCTCTGTTTGCATGCGCAGCTGTACTTCGATCCAAAGGCGAGACGGGGCATGCTCGAGGAGTTCCTGCCCTTCTTCAGCACGTCCGACGCCACAAACTCGTACATTGTGCTCGGCCTCATCACCACTATGCTGCCCACGTCTCCGGCGCCCCCAACCGAGGAGCTTGCACAACCCTCCGACGTCCTGCCGACCTTCTTCCATCTATGGTCTCTGATGAACAGATCGAAGAACTTTGATACCTGCTTCATCGACGTGTTTTCGCGCATGGCACGGGACTACCTCGGGTACCGGGACGTGCCTTTTGGCGAGCATGGCATCTTCACCAAGGACCAGTCAGACCTCATCTTCACGGCTATTCTGCGGTTGACAGAGATCCCAGTCGGGCAGGCCAACTCCCCGTACACATCGCTCGACTACTCGGCCGGCCTGGCTGCATTTTTGGAAAAAGACAGGAAGAAGTATCCAGTACCCTACATGATTGCGCGTTGGATAGTGCATTCTTTGTCGCCCCAATGTCTGGACACGGACAGTTCGGTACTGCTGAGCCTGGAGGGGCTGTTGGAGTCAATCGACACCTTCTTCCACCCCTCTAATCATGGCTCGTGGGCCCAGTTTCTGGCCCAGCTGACGTACTACCTCACCGACATTTTTGTGTCGCGCTGTAATAGGGAACAGAGCGGCGAGCTGGATATCGTGCCGGAACGCAAGATCAACGCGGAGCTGAAGAAGCGGTTCGTTCTGGCCCTGAGAGAGGTCACCTTCATGGGCTTGTTCGCCAAGAGCTCCAAGGTGGCCAACTACTACTACTCGACCTTGCAGGGCCTGGCCTACCTGCAACCTGACCTGATACTGCCAGGGGCCCTCCAGCGCTTCTATCCTAGCCTGCAGGGGCTTGTCGAGGTGCACCGGACGACGGCGAGTCTCTGCGGCCTGCAGATGATCGCCAACATCATGTCCCAGCAGAGAGGGTTCCGGTGCCACCTGACTGCCCTCCTGGCCCTTGCTCTCCCAGGCATCGACGCCAACGATTTGGGCAAGACGCAGTACACCTTGAACTTCTTCCAGAGCGTTGCCTACAGCATACCATTTGTGTCGCTGGTCAAGGAGCATGACGAGATCCATGATACTTCGCTCGCTATGGAATGGGTGCAGGGAGAGATGGAGCGGATGGAAACCGAGGGACAGGACGTCAAGATCAACTACGACGAGGAGCTCACCGACGAGATAGAGGCCAGCATTGTGCGCTCGTCCACAGCAGGATTTGGGGAGTTCATCATCGCACTGCTCGGCAAGGTCTTCACTCTGCTCGAGAACCTGCCCGATTCCTCGCACCTGCGATCTGGGTCGCCCGAAGATAACGTCATCAACACTCTGCCCGCGGCGCTGACCCCACTCTTTGCGTCGCTCTCGCCGGAGCTGTTCGACATCACGCTGGAGAAGTTGAGCAACTTTGTGTCCTCGCACGTCGTCCACCAAGCCCGCGACGCCATGGCCTGGATCTGCAACGCTCTCTGCAAAGTCAACCCGGAGAAGACGCTCAAGGTGTTCATTCCCATGCTCATCGCCAACATCCGGAACGAGATTGACTACAACGGCGCAGCGTCAGACCGTAGTAGCGGCACGGATGTGCTGCCTCGGGACCGGGCGCTGGTGTGGCATGTCAGCATGCTCAGCATGTGCGTCGTCCACGTCGGCGCCGAGGTGCTCAAGTACAAGGCGGAGCTCATGGGCATCGCAGAGTACATGCAGGAAAAGTGCCGTGGCCTGCCAACGATTCACATATCCAACTACGTCCACCACCTGTTGCTTAACCTCACCCACACATATACTGTCGACAATGCGTTGTACGAGCCCGAGACAATCGCCCGCGGTCTCGGCGTGGAGGATTGGGGAACCACGACGTCGCCGTCGGAGCTTACGATCAAGTGGCACCGCCCATCCCCGGAGGAAATTCAGTTCGCTGTCGAGCTGTTCGAGTCGCAAGCCCACGCGGCCGCGAAGAAGCTGGAGGCCCTTATGAGCGACGAGCCACCCGTGTCACGGAAGGGCAAAAACAAGGAGTGGAGCGACGAGATAGTCCGGGCATTGTCCCAGATCCGCCTGGTCATCTCGGGCGTCTCGGCGCTGTTTGATCCCAAGAGAGGGGCAGGCCGGGCGAATGGTCAAGTTAACGGTGACGGTGGTGGACCGCGAGACGCCGAAGACGACGTTGATATGGATGGCAACGGGGATGGCTCCGAGGAGGGCGCGGACGATGATGACGAGTTCGGAGAAGTTGCCGACGACGACGAGCTGAAGAAGCGATACGTCTACCCCGCTGGCTACCTCCTCGAACGCGACAGCGAGCTTTACGACCACATCCACGAAATAAGGGAGGACGTTGGTCGCGCACTGTCAAAGACGCACAAGTTTCTGTGCACACACGAAGAAGACGACGTGCCGTGCTTTACCGCCCTCTACGCCGCGTTCCGCACCTGGATCACCGACGTCGGTATCGAACGCTCGGCTCATCCTCTGGAGCGCTTGGTGCGTCTCTACAAGGCCGACATCTCGCCGTTCAAGGTCAGTGGGCTCCGCAAGGTGTACCCTCGGCCTCTCCTCGTCAAACGCGCGGATGCCTATCAGCTGCAGCGTGTCAAGTACAACGCGTCATACAGACACAAGAGTGATCTCGACAAGCAGCTCCTGCTCGACCTCGCCGAGTCGTGCACATCTCAGTACGCCGACGTCCGCAGGGTGGCCCAGGGCGCGCAGGACTCCTCGCTCAAAGTACTGCTTGGAGGCAAGTCCCTGGTGATACCGGCCCTGCTCAAGGCGTTCCGGAAAGCGCTGGACGATGTGAACCACGACCGCATCAAGGGCTCTCTGTACACGCTGCTCTTTTCGAGCCTGCTGAAGACTATGATGCGAGACTGGCGGTTTGCGGCCGATTTCATGAGGATGTACATCGAAACGGCCAAGGTGGACAAGACGTCGATTCAACACCTCAGCGGGAACTCGTTATCGGCCGTCATCGAGTGCTGTCGTGTCGGGGAACACATGGTCATCAAGGACAATACGGTGGTGGATATAATCAAGCCGAGCGAGGACTGCACGGAGCAGATTCGCGCTCGGCACAAAGTCATCGTTGACCGCCGCAACAAGGTCGAGGCCAAGAGAAGCTCGTTCGGCCTGGAGCTCACCGAGATGGCAAAGGACAGCCATTGGAACGTGGCGATACGGTGCATCTATCTTGCCTCCAACTTGTGCACCCGCTTCGCCACGCTGGCGCCCTCGGAGTTCATCGACCTCATCGCCAAAGGCACGAACGACCCACACCCTGGTCTCCGCGGCACCTACCAGGCCATATTCACATCGCTATTCACTACCATTGAAATGCGGGCATGGTACGGCCACGATTTCCGAAACTACCTGACGGAGGATGTCAACGAGCTCAACTCGGTCGTGGTCGACGTGCCCCAAGATGACCCGTCGTGGACAGGGCGTTTCCTGGACAATTTTACAAAACCGGACGAGGCCCAGTATTTCGTGGACCAGGACTACCCCGGCTGGCTCGTGTGGGGAAAGCAGCTGCGGGCGACATCGGCCGACCCCGTGTCCTTTGACGGCTACGACGACTTGGAGAAGCAGAAGCGCGAGCAGGTCGGCAAGCTGCTGACCAAGGATTGGTTCAGGCAATACTTTGAGTACTCGAAGCAGGAGCCGCGAGATGCGCTCAACGACCGCTTCCGGATGCACAACGTCATCCTTCTGATCCATGTGTTCGACCTGATGAACTATGGCCTCACAGAAGCCAAGCTTGAAGACATTGGAGATCTGATCAAAGATATCTACGGTGACGGCAGCGACAAGCACCAGCATCGCGCCACAGCCGAGATTCTGGGAGCGCTCCTCTCGGGCAGCTGCGAGGAGACAGTCGAGGTCCGCGAGAGGGTCTGGGCGTACGCTGGACCGCTCCTGCTCAAGATTCTCGAGGACGACCTCACGCCTGACAGCCTTCACTACTGGATGACATGTCTGCACGTCATTGCCGACTCCAAGGACCCGCGCAAGTTCCACGAGGTGATGGAGAGCATGAGTTCGTTCAGGCTGGACATGAACTCGAACGCGGCCTTCAAGGAGTCGTCCAAGGTCCAGCTGCTGGAACTTCTGATCAGCACATCGGGCTGGCACTTCCGCAATTCGCAGCCCATTCTCGACGACTTCCTGAAACACATCGACCATCCGTACAAAACGGTCCGCGAAGCCATGGGGCGAGTCATCTCGGCCATCTACCGCAGCAGATACCACGAGTCGTTCCCCAACGTCGCCGCCTTGCTACGGCAGAACAAGGCGGACTCGTCGGTTGGGGTGCGCCCTTACCAGCCCAACGATGAGTTCACTGCCACCGTCACGGAGGTCTTTGAGCGGCTGGAGAAATGGCGGCACGAACGCACCCCCGGCCAGCAGACACCGTCGAGCTACACCTCGGGCTCGAAGACGGTGCTGACCTGGCTCGACGGCATGCTCAGTTCGCAAGAGTGCACACAACTGGCTCGCTTCTTCCCAGAGCCGTTTATCGAGCAGCTGCTGCACATGATGGACGTCAAGGAGGACCCAGAACTTATGCGGCTGGCGTACCACGTCTATCGACACCTGCCCAACATTCCGCTGAGGGCGGGCGAAGATGACGCGTTCATCCGGGCACTTGTTCGCGTTGGGAAGTCGTCGGCGTCGTGGCACCAACGGCTCCGCGCGTTGGTGAACATGCAGGTCATCTACTTCCGACGGCTCTTCCTGATGGCGGCACCCCAGCGGCAGCTGCTCTTTGACGCCGTGGGCGACATGCTGGCCGACGTGCAGCTCGAGGTGCGCGATTGCGCGAGCGCAACGCTTGCCGGCATGATCCGCTGCTCGCCACACGTGATCCGCGAGCCCATCATCCACTCGCTGAAGAGTCGGTTCGAGGACCAGCTGCGGCGCAGTCCCATGCCCAAGTCCAAGATGCTGCGGATGAAGACAGAGGGCAGCGGGGCTGAGACGCCGGTCGACATACAGGCCCAGATCCGCGCCCGGCACGCGGCCATCATGGGGCTGGGCGCGCTCATCGAGGCGTTCCCCTACCTGACCCCTCCTCCCAAGTGGATGCCCGAAGTTCTGGCGCTGCTGGCGCGCAGCTCGGCCAGCGACCCGGGCGTCGTTGGCAAGGCAACCAAGTCGATTCTGGCCGAGTTCAAAAAGACGAGACAGGATAGCTGGTCAGTAGACCAAAAGGTAAGCCTCGTATCTGGCCTTCCACTTGATAAAGACCGGGACCCCCTTTGTATTTGGTGTTAACAAGACTCGATGTTTTCCAGTACTTTACCGCCGAGCAACTCGAGGACCTGGAAGGAGTGCTCTGGAAGAGTTACTTTGCATGATTTCGGGCGCTACTATCTCGCCCTGCCTGCATAAAAACGTCGTCTTTCCCAATCGACAGCTCAATCCGCTCCTGTCAACGCCGCTGCTGGGGGAAGTCAATGCCCCATCCTCTCCCGTATCATTGTGTTTATGTTTATCCTCAATGGCTCCTATATTTTGTGTGTTGCATGCGTTCTTGAAGATCCTCCTTGTTGCTGGCTCTGCCCATCGTCAGGCAGCAGCCGACAAAGGCGGTTCAGAGGTGGCAGCAAACCGTTGGATCCCGCATACTTCCTCATGATTTTTCTGTGGCAGATGACGAAGTTAGCTAACACCAACATCCACCCACCGCATCTTGTTTGGAAATAGGACTGCCTAGTGATTGTTTTCGATTGTAGTATTTTTTTCTTTTTTTTCTTTTTTTTTCTTCTTTTTGGTTTTAGGCGAAGGCCTACGGTTTGGTTTACATCCACGCGTGGGACGGTTTACGAAAGGGAGATGTGTAAGGGGTGACCTCAGGGAAGCAGCAGCATGAGCCGCTTGTGGTTTGTTTGTGTCGGGATGATAGAATTGCTGTGAATAGGAGTTTTGTACATGGGGAAGATGGGTAGACGGGCTTTCATGTCTTGGACGGGTGGGCTGTGGGCTGCGTCTATCATGGCAATGCACAAGCGAAAGGAGGTGGGAGGTGCACTCGGTTCCAAGCATATATATATATATATATATATAAAGGAGAAGGAAAAACCAAGAGCTGCTCGTCATTCCTTGCCGCCCACTACCTAGGTACCTACTCAGCCCAAGCGAACATTGCAACCATCAGTGATCCTCAGCATCAAAGCAACGGTCTCTGTAGGGGCAGGGATGGTTAGCCTGAGGGTTCAGGTATTTCGAGGATGGATGATTTCCAGGGGACGGAGCTTACGTTTCTCCAAGCCCAGCGGTTCAACCTTCTCCCCGTCCGGGAGCGCGATGACGGGGAACCTGTCGAGGATGCACACGATGGCGTACGCGGCCTCGGTGAGGGCAAAGTCCACTGCAATGATAGGTTTCTTGTTAGTTCGCCTGTGCTCGTGCTTGTTCTAGAAATCCACAGGTGGCCGGGGAGGGGGAAAAAAAGAAGGGGAAGAAAAAAAAACGTACTTCCGATGTAGACGCGGGGCCCGCCGCCAAACGGCAGGTACCCGTAGTTGCGCGTCACGGCGTCCCGGAGCAACAAGGGCATGCCGTCACCATCGTCGTCGAGCCAGCGCTCGGGCCTAAACACCTCGGCGTCCATGCCGTACAGGTCCGCACGGCGGTGCAGGGCGTAGACGTTGAAGGAGACGAGGGAGCCGCGTGGCACGAGCACGGGCTGTCGGCCGTTCAGCCCACCGCCCGTGGGCAGGACCGTGTCGCGCGCGGCGGTGCGGCCGTTGATGGGCGCCGAAGGGTACAGGCGGAGGACTTCCTTGAGCACGGCCTGGAGGTACTTCATGCCCTTGAGGTCGGCGCGGCGGAGGTGGCCGGGCTTGGTGGGCGCGTTTGCGATCTCGATGCGGAGTTTGGTGAGGGCGTCGGGGTGGCGGACTAGGATGAAGCTGTGGGAGTTGCGAGTTTCTTGTCAGTAAGCCACGTACATGCAGTTGAATCTGTCGGTCAGGGCGGCCGGCTCGCTACTCACAACGTCCACGAGAGGAGACAGGCCGTCGTGTCGCGCCCCGCGCCCAAGACGTTGATGATCTGGCCGCGCAGCGTCTCGCGGTCCGGACAGGCCTCGGCGACGCTGCTCGGGAACGACGGCTTCTTTTTGTTCTTGTCGCCGGCTGCCAGGTTCCGGTCGATGACGGCGTCGACAAAAGCGTGCACGTCGGCGCAGGCGCGCCGCCACGCGCGCCCCGCCGACCAGCCAGTGCAGGCCCGGCAGGCGGAAGCGGCGGGCCAGGAAACCGAGGCCGCTGTCGAGCGCGTCGGCGAAGATGCGCCCGGGGCTGCTGCCCTTGTCGGACGCGAGCGAGCGGATCGACTCGCCCAGCAGCAGGGAGGTGGTGACGTCGAGGGTGAGGCCGAAGAAGAGCGGCTGCAGGTCGACGACCAACATTTTTGTGCTGCCGTCGGGGGACCGGCGGGCCATGGCGGCGAGCAGGTCGTCGACGGGCTGCTGCATCAGCGACAGGTCCTCGTAGTGGCTGTGCGCGAGGTGCGGGCGGATCATGGACCGTGAGCGCCGTCAGGCCTCGCCCTCGAGGGTGAAGACGCCGTCACCGAAGAGGGGGGCTGCTACTTGGTGTCGGGGACTGACGGAGTAGTCTGGGGATGGGGAAATTAGTTTTGGTGAGTTGGGAAAGTTGTGACAGGGGTGTGTGTGTGTGTATGTGGGCGTACCGCTAGCCTTGGAGTTCAGCATGGCCTCAAGGTTGGCCGGGTCCACGGTGACGAAGACGGTCTTGTTCATGAACCTCTGCTGGATGGTCCACCCGGACTGGCGCATGTGGAACAGAATGAGCTGCAGCAGGCGGTGCCGGGAGTCGGCCTGGATCCATTGGCGGAGGCGGTCGAGGCCCCAGGGGCAATGGTTGCTGTTTCCCTCGCGGGCGGGCGTTGTGAGAACATGTGGGCGAGATATCAGGGATTGCGGTGCCTTTCAAGCAGCACACTTACCCCTCTAGGTATGGCGCGGGCGCGTATCCATGCTCCGCGGCAAGCTTCTGGAGTGACTGGTAGACACGGCGATGTTCTGTCAGATGCTTTGCTTCTGCGAGTAGAGGTGGTGGTTGGGCCGGGTACCCTGCTTGTTGCCCTCCGACTCAACCAGTGGCGGATATAAATCACCGAGAGAGAGGCGAATACGAAGATATATATCGAGTGCATGGTTTCCAGTGTAGTCCCGAGAATAAGCATGGGAATAAGGTGTCACAGTGAAGCAGACCAGGGCAGGGAGAAGGGCAAGACCTTTGTAGCCGTACGAGCCCCAGAATTTATATGGAAGCATCGCCTGCGTGCCTTGATCCTTTTCCAGGCAGGGTGGTGACTCGAAAGTGCCTACTCGCAAGAGAAACGCGGCATGCGCCACATGTCCTCTATCACTCACGCTCCTGCAGCAGAAGTTCCCTCAATCTCGAATAAGCATGGTCCTCGGCGGGCCACTGACGCGCCTCGTTCGAATCTGCTTATGTCCAATGTTCACTGGGTGCTGCTATTTCGGGTGATGTGGCGTTGCGCTCCTCCGCGTGTTCACAAGGCTGCGCCGAGGCGTCCGTCCACTGCAGTGTCTCCCCCGTTCCCCCGGAAGTGGAGGCCGTGAGAAGAGGAGACTCACCGCTCTCTGTTTGCACATGATGCGGGTATGTAGACACCAGTGGAAATTGGATACGACAAGGGGTCCAAGAAGCTGATAAGTGTGATGATGCAACTTATCCTGATGGCGTATCCCTGTGGCTAAGCAGCCCCAAAACAGCCTTGGTGGCTCTGCCGAGGTTGGCGTATGACGGTTAGTGGTTGGCTGTTGACTGTTGCTGCTGTTGTTGTTGTTGTTGTTGCCGTCGTTGTGTGCTTGTAAGCGGGAGCGGCGGCCTCGAAGGGAGCAATCGCAGTGTAATTAGATGAGCTTGCCGAATTGGAGGGAACGTGGAGGGATGGACAGGGGCGCCATCAGATGAGATTGCGGCAAAACCAACGAGCCGAGGCGAGAGGAAGCCGCTGATCTCCTGGCGGCGTAGGCTGACCCGCGATTCTCCAGGGCCATCCAGGAGATCCCAAAAAGAAATCGATAACCCAGATGCGAAGTACCTTTCTAGTGTCAGGTGTTGGCGTGACGTTCCATCCTGGAAGGGATGGATTTCGTATCCCTTCCTAAAAACAAGGTGGATTGCATGGCCGGCTGGGTAGCATCGCCTTGACATACATGAGGATGGGCAAGTGTGGCTTTGGCAGGAGGAACGCCGCTTGTGCTTTCCGTCCAAGGCCTTGCGTAAGGTACTGTCGTCACCGGGTTGGCCCCCAAAACGACGGCCCCCAGCGGCCTGTGGCGGGCTTTTCCCCCGACGGGTCCTGCAAGCCACTTCTCCCGCCACTTGGATGACAACGCGCTTCGTGGGGGAAGGTGCGCCCCCAAATTTGGAGGATTGGCGCGGCAGCGGCGGCAATAATACGGCGCAGATTTCTGATAGGCGTCGACATTAGGTTGATCGCACATGGCCATTGAGCACAGCAGACGATAAATCTGGGTTTGCAACCCGCATCGAGATGCCTACCGATACCCGACAGTGTAGGTGCTCCCACTGCATGCCCGCACAGCACACAGGCTGCGCCCAGGCTCCCAGAGTCGATCATAGCCCCCAGCGACTGGCAGATCAGCGCCAGGCGCCGCCTCCTCCCATTTTTAACCCCGAGGGATCCAGTGTTGATATCGCCGTGTGCGTCCGGGAAACCCTGCTTTGCCCAACTCCAAAAATCCTGGTCCAGGCGGCGTGGAAAACGAGGAAGATTGACATGCGTTCTGGCGGCTTGTAGATGCCGCGCGAGTCCTCCTTTTTATTGCCCCAAACTGTGCTACCACGCTCCGCGCCCTGGAGAGATGCAGGCCAAATCGGTACTGTACGCCACCGATTTACGCGGTCAACCTCACGAACATGGCACGTCCGCGACAAGTGGACAGGGCATTGGTAACAACCTAGGGATCCACGGTTAATCAGGGGGCAGGCAGGTGCCTCGACTATTTTTACCCGCGCGTTTATGTCGGTTTATGCGGGCGAAACGGCGATCCCCGAAAAGCTTGGCCACCGGTCCCGGTTTCGCCATGAACCTTTCTGACTCGCCACGACAAAAGAAACTCAGCTGCCAAACCAAGGAGGCGGCAAAGGTGGAAACCGGTGCTGCCGCCAAACCTTGGGCAAGGTCCAGCAGCCAAGTGACGGGGCGCAGTGTATCGACACCGACACTTGGCAGCTCGCGTCTTACTCGCCAAGCACCTTATATAACCTGCAGACGCCAAGCTCTGGTGGACATTGTTCTCTTAGCTCACCAGCCAACGCTTCGGCCTCCTCACTCTCTTCACATTCTCTCTGGAGCACTCGTTAGCGCTTTTCAATCTTTTTGTCATTCTCTTTCTCTTCAGACTCCCAACAGTGTCCCATTTTTTGTTCTGGTCAACATCTTGTTCCCATCAGCGACAACAACAATCCGCTTTCGTTTCCACCTTCCAATTTTTCAAAAATGCACTTCCTTACCGCTGCCACCGCCTTCGCCGCCTCCCTGGTCGCTGCCACCCCTGTCGACATGAGCCCGTACAAGGCTGGCAACAAGGTCGACCCCGCTTTCGCCGAGTTTGTCAAGGAGTAAGCAAAGCCAGCTGCTGCCCCCCAGATGTGTAGCTAATCAATGTGCTTGATACGTTTTAGGTGGTACCAAATCTCCGAGGACCACAAGGCTACTACCACATTCACCGACTTCTTCGCCCCCAACGGCCAACTCATCGCCGCCGGCAAGCCGTACACCGGAAAGGGCATACTCGCCGTCAAGCAGGCCCTCCTGCCACCCAACGGCAACAAGGTGTGGTGGCATCTCATCGAGGACGCCACCTTCGTCGGCGAGGACGCCAAGAGCCAGACCGTCAGCGCCAAGATCACCATCCAGACCATCTACCATCCTGGCAACTGCTCTCAGGCGCAGTAAGTAGCCGTCTTTGCTCCGTTTGTATGTGCCCTTGGTTCTGCTCAGAAGGCTGACGTGGGGAATGATTTTTTTTTCTGCACTTAGCGGTAACGCGGCTTTCACGGTGGCTAAAGCGAACGGTGTGCCCAACTGGGCCGCGCACACCCACGGCCTGCTCGTCTACAACCTGACCGTCAACACCGTCAAGTCGCCCACCGACGAGCCTTGCACCCCTTCCAAGGGTCGCGTGCAGTAGGGTCTCTGTTTTTTTTTTTTTCTTTTTCTTTTGTGCCAAAGAAGAATCTGGTATCTGGGCTGTGGGCGGGACTCGGCTTCTAACGCCGTGGACGAAACAGAAACCTGTTATGGAAGCGATCAAGGATTTTTGGGAACAATATGAAGAGATAGAGTATATGCGAGGTTTGATAGACACTCATTTAACGCAGGAAATTTCACGCTTTTTCAAGCCATATCATTTTTTGAGCCGTGGTTGATATTAAAGATGAGGCTCTGACAGCGTGCAAAGTCAAATTAATTAATTATGATATCAGCACCTGCGCCGCAAAAAACAAAAATCTCGGACCTGTTCCAAAATCAATGCATTTTTTTTTCCTATACAAGAATTGAAAACAGGTGGCTTTTTTGCCTTATAAATTTATAGTTTATTGTTTTTCATTGCCTTCCATCTTTTTTCATTTTGATATTTCTACTCTTCCTTCTTCTTTGTTTCTCTTCAACAGCCCTCTTTGCAACTCCACACCGCCGTTAGCCACTTCGCCGCAGCGTCTCGTCCGGAATTACTATACCGGGAGCCATGTGTCACACCGCTTGTGCACCACTATTTAAACGAACCCACACGTCCGTGTAGCTAGCGAAAGGCCGGGCCCATCGGATCTCCCCCAGCCTGCTGTCAGCAGCGGTGGCGGCTTTAGCTCCATGGCGCTAGCCAGACGGCTGACGGGCTTGCAGGGGTAACGCTGGCTAATCAATAATTGATTTCCGACAAAGTTCCCATTTTTCATGGCAGGGATTCCAAGTTCGCGGCTGCTGGAAGATTCCAGCCGGAACCTTTTGGCTGGTTCAAAGGTTTTCAGCTTCTGCAGACAACCAAGGTAGATGTCACAAAGTGGGCAACGGATATCATGCTTTTTTTTTGCAGCATGTCATATGAGGACGAAAAGACGTCAACTCATCGCAACGTCCTTCGCCGGTAGTCTGTCATGCTCCCCATTATTAAACAAAGTAAACACTGGCAATGATAAAACCAGGCATGTATGGCGTTGATGCTTCAGCGCAGATGGGGAAAGGGGAATAGTAAAAATCAAAACGGAATAAAAGGCCTGTGAAGGCATTTGTGTATAGGCAGACAGCTTGCAGAGGGTATGTTGCATGATAGCGGCCATAAGAACTGGCGAGATGAGGGATGGAAAATGAAAGACTCCATACACAAGAGGATAAACAAGAAGGCATCGGTAAAATCCTGTATGTGACCGACGAAGAGTTACTAAAAACAAAGCGCGAAGATGGTATCACCCGAGAAAAAATTTGCCAACTTTCCTGGGCTGGCTTCCTTTTATCAAAAAAAAAAAAAAAAAAAAAAAAAAAC
>PYSS01000074.1:16739-127153 GCA_003049465.1 Magnaporthiopsis rhizophila | reverse complement strand
GTGTTTTAAAAAAAAAAAAAAAAAAAAAAAAAAAAACACTACAAAGCAGATAGATAGGGCCATCCCATTCGCCCTAGGCTACTAATGGTACCGATCGTCCCGAGGGCGCGGATACCCTTGCTGCGGCGGCATCATGGGCGTGAGTGTGGGCTCTTGGGAAGGAGAGGTATTGGGAATGCCCCGAAGTAGCTCTGCGAAGCTGGGCAGCCGGACGCCAGGCGGCACCGGTGGCGGTGTGCGGGCCCGATACCGGAGGGGTGGCCGCGGCCGGTGTGCAGGCCCCAAGTTGCGTGGGAGACGACGAAAGGCGGAATGGTCTTGCTGCTGCTCAGGCTGGGGCTGAGGCTGGAAGTACTGCTGCTCTTGATGCTGAGGCCGTACGTAGGACTGCTGTTGGGGCTGCAGCTGCGGGTGGTCGTGCGGATGGACCTCGCGGCTGATACCCGTAGCAGCCGAGGCATAGTACATTGCCAGTGCGTATGGGTCGTGGCTACCGTGGTGCCTCTGCTGCTCCAGCTGTTCTTGGTGAGGCGGGGAGTAGCAGCATGGCGATTCATGCCGCGCAGGTGGCGGCTGGTGGGGAGGCAGCCATTGCTGGGGAGGCAATGGTTGTTGTGTAGGTGGTAGCGTACGTGGCAGCTGCTGGGCAGGCAGTACCAGGTGGGCGGGTGGTGGCGGAAAGTGATGACGTGGTTGCTGGTGCTCCACAGGCTGCTGCTGCTGCTGCTGCTGAGGTTGATAGTAGTAGGCGCTGCTGCCCGATTGTGCCTGCTGCATTCCCAGCGCATCGGGCACGGCCAAAATGCTGGTGGGCTGCGGAGGCGAAGCAGACCGCTTCGTCATCTGAGCCACCTCTGAGCCGGGGGTGATGGAGGGGTCACGCAGCACCCGCTCCGGAGTGACGGATGGAGTTTTGGCCATGGTGAGGTCGGCAGGCGAGCCGCGGCTGCCTTTATCCGGTGATCGTCGGTGAAAGGGTGGCGGTCGCAGCTGCTGCGGCTGGTCCTCGGGCGATCGCTGCCTCTTACGAGATTGGGGCATGGCGGAAGCCGGTGTGTCGGACCGCGTTTGTGGAGGGCTGAGGTTTGACAGTTGCCTGTGACAGGTGTTAGCAGCAGGAGCGGTCTATGGGCCGACGTGATCAAACTTGGCGCGAGGGAGAACGCACGTTGTCACCTCCAAGGCACCTCCAGGCGGCGTCGGCGGCGGTGGTGGTGGTGGCGGAGACTGCTTAGAGACCTGTACGGCGGCCTGACTGGTCGCGCGCGAAGATGTATCGCCGACCGATGCGATGGGTGTGGAAGGCCTGGGACTGGGCGACGCGGCGTGCATGTCGGCGGCGTCCGAGACGTAATCGCTGTCGTCCTCCGGCGCGAGACTCATGACCTCGTCCTCGGGTTCGTGGCAATGCTCGAGGGCGACGTTATCATCGTCCTCGTCGGAGCTCGAAAGCTCCTCACCGCCGACAACAATACAGTCCTTGGCGCCAGCACTAGGGCCGAAATAATTGCAAACGACAGCGACGGTCCGTTTGCGACTTGAATAATTAGGCACGACCGCGATGGCCCGTTTGCGATTACCCACGACCGCGACGGTCCGTTTGCGACTCGGCTTCACCTTGACCCCCGCGGGACCACTCGGGGCGATAGGAAGCGCCGGTGAAGCATCATGCTCCTTCCAGCAAGTCTGGCAACCCATCCGGTTAGCGATTATCTGCGCGTTCAAAAATCTCTGATACAGACTGAGAGGGATCTGATCTTGCGCTCGCCACACTCTTGGCATCTGGCCTCGCCAGAAAACGGGTTGATGGAAGGACATATGCTCACCTCTTGTTGCTTCTTCTTCTTCTCCCTCACAGGCGTGGTGCGCGTGGAGGGAGAGGGTGTGACAGTCTGGGTGCTGGTCATGGCGCGCTGATCCTTGCTCGGCTTGGGGGGCGCGAGTTCCGCGACGGCTGCTGCATCGATGTCACCGAGGCTTCGCCGCGGCGTCGGGCTCCGGAGCTGCCGCACGCCCCATGTGTCACTCGGGCCGGCGTGAGAAGGCGACGGAAGAGTCTGCCTCTCGCATTCTCCGTCGGCCTCAGCTGCGACCGAGGCGTGAATTTGTGCGGCCATTGGAATGTGCGCCACTTGCTCTGGTCTCGTTGTGGCCTGCTGATAGGACAAGGAGGAAGAAGTGGCAAAGGGATGATATGGACGAAAGTGGCAATATTGTGCTTGTTTTTGTTTGTCGGGTCCCTGCAAAGGTGCGGGTCGGTCGCCGATTGAGGATCCTGTGTGTGTTGTTGTGTGCGTGTGAGTGGAGGTCGCTTCAGCTCAGAGACAAGCGGGTTGGGTTGGCGCAAATTACAAAAAGCAATGAGTTGTGGGAATGAGGGATGGTTTGTTTTTTTTTGTTTTTTTTTTTTTGTTTTTTTTTGAGTGCGCGTCATTGCTCTAGCTTGGGCAGAGAGAGAGAGAGAAAAAGAGAGAGGTTGATTGGCAGGCACCTACATTTTTTGTGGCAGCCCCAGCTTTGCCCATTGTGCACCGTATTCACAATAGGATGGGGTCGGTGGAAGAGGCAAGCAATTATATGAGGCGGCCAGGTTAAGCTGTTGGTGTTAAAAATCGGAAATGTTTGAAAATGAAATTCCAAAGGACATGGTCGGCCAAATTGCATGAGGGAGGATTTGGCCCGAGTTTGTATGCTGCCGGGGGTTGGCGGCGGAAAAGGGCCCGGGATTAAAAATGACAAGGACAAGAGACAAGCGTGTCAGCCACCTTCAGCTGCGAAAAGCAAGTTTGCCAATTCTCCTCGCATTGTTTGTCTGCACGCGGGAAGCCGCTCGTTCGCAGCGTCTGCAGCCGGCAACCAACTTGGGCAATCAAACCCCGCCTGAGGTTGCTGGCAAACGTTTTTTTTTTCTGGGGCCTTTTTCTTCCCCTCCCCGTGCCTTCCGTCTTGGGAAGCATTAGCTCCCGCGTCACTGCGGAAGCCAGGAGCTAGGTGGTTCCAATAAAAACAAAAAGCAAACATCAATCCAGGCAAATAGGGCCGCACGGCACATCACCGCGATCCTGGACGCAAACCCTGTCGGCCCTCACTGGCACTCTTCGCCTACATCATAAGTGGGGAAAATGGCTTCTGCTCGACCTATCCAAGCCTTGTTTGCCCTCGTAGTCAAACCCCCACCCCAGCAGTTTGCCCGCCCAGGACAGCTGGCCGATCCCGCGCCCAGACACTGGCCCCTGTGACGGAAATGATATCTCATATTTCTCGGCTCGAAAACCATCTGGCCAAGATTGCGATGGCCGTCTCGCCGCCGAGCGGCTGCTCGACTTCCCGTTGCAATTTCAAGTCCGTGGGCGGCTGAGCTTTAACCCTGGCAGGACGGTGCTCGGGCCACGATGATCTGAAAGGCCCCCGATTGGTTTCCACAGCTGAGATAATCAAGTCTTAGACGTGTTGCTGGGTGAAAGATGATTTGCTCCGCCGATAACGGCCTTTGGACATTTCACGCCCGAACTGGAGGTTTCTCCATTCCTCTCAAAAATCACACTCTAGGGCTGCGCGACATAACGAGCTCCCCAATTTCAACACGTAGCAAGCTTATAGCCCAAAACATTCGGATTCTTTGATTTCGGGCGTTAACCAGACCATTCGTGTACATAACCTGTACTACGTTTAGTTGCATGCACGAGGGTGCCCGCACCACGTGGACCACTCACCTTGCCCCATTTAGCCCATTCAGTTGCACACAGCCGAATTGAGTCATAACGCGATAGCTTGTATTATTAGTTCTAGTCGCAGCACAAAAAATTCCGGGCAGCCGGCAGGATTTCAAGGTACGCAAATTGCAAAGCTGACGCCGTCGACAAACTTTAAGCTAAAAGCGTAGAGTTAATATTTAAAGCAAGTCCGAGGGTAAATGTTTTTATGTTTTTTTTTTTTTTTTTTTTTTTTTTTTTTTGCTTTTAAAAAGGCTGTTATTTTTTTTTAAAAAAAAATAACGTGTAAATGCTGAAAACTTTCGGTTTAAAAAGGCTTATACCCGGTTTAAATTTCGTTTTATATTCGTTTTACGAAAGTTATACCTGCTTAAAGAGATTAGAAAATCGGCCGTTTCTACCTGTTTTTAGCTTTTTTATGGAAAAAAACGAAACGTAACGGTTACCTTCGAACCTGCCCTTAGTTACTACTTAACTTCCCGTTTCTTATTTATCCTAGCCACGCGTAATTGCCGCGGTGCTATGAGACTTTATGAGACTGGGTTTTTAAATAGCTGTAACCTGGGAATTGTTACAAACAGGCCTTCTGTTCCTAAGGTAAGGGCACCTAAGAGAGGTAGTGAGCAGGGCTGGGATGCAAGGTCGCCTTGTGCGTGATCAGGAAGAGTCTGGTAAGATAGTGGCTTTGATTGCTTGCCCCAGGAGATGCCTTGGAGCTAACTTAGGTTGACTGATGCCGAGGCCTTAGTCAAGATTATTTTAGTACAATAAGGAGACCCTTTCCTTTATACTCCTGTCTTTCCTTGCCTTCCGTCCTGCGGATCTGTCGTCTTTATTATAAATCCTAAGCTCTGGATCTGTCGTTCTGTTACAGATCCACAGATCCCGTTTGGCTCTGTGGCTCTGCCACAGATCCATAGAGCCGTGTCGCGTGACTTTCGCCCCCTTTGGTGCGGGGTATGAGGCCTCTTGCTGGGTTTTTTGGTTTAGCCCTCCGGATCCCTGGCACTTGTAGCGTTGGTCGTAACAGGAATCGGTGTTTACATACCGGTTATGGTAACCCTCAAATCAAACGACAGATTCCTTTACACGCGGTGGAAGACGATTTAGTTGAGATTGGGAAAGTGTGGAACTGGTATGATTTTTTTGATCAAACTCACTCACCAATAGTTTAACATTTGGGTTGCCCCGTATAATGCTATGTCTTTTAAATTTGTAATTGTGTTAGAGTAATTATAAGGAGCTTTATAGTAATGAAAAGTTACCGTTAAAAAGTGACATATGGTTATTTTTTTTCGTGTTATCTTTAAAAACAAAACAAAAGAAAGAAGAAACCAGGCAAAGACTTTGAAAACAGTCGGCCAGTACTGCTTATAAGACCGAGTAATATGAGTGCCATGCCAGTTTTGAAGTTTCATAATTAATACCTAGATATTTTGGCTAGTCATGCTACAACTGGCACAATCGTGGATTGAAAAGGCTCATTTACAGTGTTGCTAGCTCACTTAGGGGAGCAGCTGTACCATGAGAGTTCCCCGGTTGTAATGCTTTCCCCGCCCGAACCATATGGAAGCATACGCAGCGGGAAGTTAGAAATTCGGGAGGAACCATGATTTAAAGTTAATAATAAGCACGCTGAGTTCGGACTAATAGGGATTTGAATAATGTCTGTTATGTAATTTCTATGTGGATAAAGTGTTGGAAGGGCAGCCATAAATCGCACGAGGCCAAGCAGGAGATACCTGATGCCGAGGGCCGGAGCCTCCGGGCGGAAGTTAAGGGCTTCCCGGCATGGAGGGTCTGCCACGGAGATCACCGGCATGCTAAGGTTAATGCACGGAGGTTCGGCATTGCTCGGAGCAAGTGCCAGACAGGGACTTCGTGCGACGTGCCGAATTGCCCGTTGGCAATGACTACATCTATGAGAGGTTCACACAAAGGAACCTTCCTTTTGGTTTTTGTTGTTTAAAACCAACCTATCTAAATACCCAGATAATAAGAGCATCTACTGTTCTCACCCACAACGCTCATCAACGCAGACAGCCACGAATATAAAGAAATGAAGGCAGTCGGCAGGAATATGTCCCAAAGGAGGGAAGAGATTTCGGTAAACCGGAGAGGGTCCAGTGAGAATGATAGAAAGTAGGAAATTAAGCACTGAAAGACTGCGTCCGCGAGAGAAAGCGTGGGACATGGTAGTGGTTGTTACTGTTGAATTGTTTCTCGATCTACTTCGGTTGAATGAGGCATTACCATGCGTTGGCCGCCTGTTCGCGCAGTCTCCCTAACCTCCACTGCTATAACTCTAAACGCGCCTCGTTTAATCTTTACGTGTCTGTTTCCCCATCCCGTGGAACTCAAAGACAAAGTCTACAACATCCCGGAGCATGTCCCCGGAGTACCAATGCCCCAGCATCTCATACTCCTCCTATGCTCCCCAGCAGTCCCGCAGCATCCCTGCCCAGGGACACATGCACCCTGTCGTCCTCGACGCCATGGCCCAGAAACACGGGCACCTCGCGGAACACCAGATCCAACTGGCGGCCTCCATCCCTTTGGAAGGGACATCCGGCTCTTCCCTCAGCCAGCCCACCGCCACGCGTGCAGGCTCTTTTTCCTCACTCTCATCCTCGCGCTGGAATACGAACACGTCGTCCTCTTCTTCAACACCACCACTGGCAGCGTCGTCCAGCTGCTCCCGCATTCGCGCGCAAAACGGCAGCCACCCGCACATGCCAATCATCGCCCCCAGGGGAGCGCCCTCCCACAGCAGGAGCGACACCAGCGACGCGGCGCACCCTTGGCTCAGACCCACCAGCACCACGTTCCGCGCGTCCCCGCCGGGCGTCGAGGCGATCTCGTCCCCGATCAGGGAATGCAGGTAGGCGGTCGTGTCGCGCAGGCCAGTCACCTGGAGGTCCTCGCGGTCCGTGGCGGGAGGGTCGAGCTTCCAGTTGTCGAACCACTGGTGCGTCAGGCTGCGCGCGTAGACTGTCGCGCGGGCGCGGGGCGCGGTCGGAAAGACGAATTTGGCGTGGGGAAAGATGGATGCCAGTGTTTGCGGCGACGCCGGGCTCGACGACGGCGGCGGTGCAGAGACAGCCGTCTCGAGCAACGCAGGCGCGAACTTGTCGGCCCATGACCCGCGGCCGTGGAGGAGGATAAATGTCTCGTGCGGGACTTGCCTGGGAGGCACGACTACCGGCTCAGGGTACTCTGCCTTTTTGGGAGCCATTGCTGAGGTTGGTCTTTGTTGATGATGACATGGATGTTTATAGCAATAGTCCGGAATAGGTTCGCTGGAGGGTAATAAAGGTGAATTTGGGCTATGCTGGCTGTCTGGGCGCGGTGACTGCGGTGTGTGGTCGGAATGCCTCCATTTTGAAGCCTGCCGCTCGCTTCTCAGTACGGAGGAGGACTCCCATGAGGCCTGCTCGCACACAGGCGGACTGTGACACTTGACAAGCACTTTTGACACTGCACATGGTGTCACAAGCAGCCCTAGTCAGGCAAACCGATCGAGCTGTTGGGCCGACTGACCAGGCTCGCCCAGCGCCAGCACGGTCTAGGTTTGCGCTAGCACACATAGGTAGTTGGTGTACCCGTGCTAGAAATTACGGCCGCCAGAAGCTCCTACCGCCCCTTGTTACCTCAAGCTCCCTTTAGTTCCTCGCAAGAGGTACAAAAGCCAGACGCACGCTGCTCTCATTCTGTCCGTTTCTTTTCTCTTTCAGTTGGCGCAAACTCGAATTCACGTAGAGCCACTGGCCGCGCCATAACAGAGACCGAAATGGAGTATGTTGAAAGTGCCGGTCGATGCGCCACAAATTCAGGCGCTGGGGCGGTGCAGAGCCCGGCCACCACTAGGGACCCGACCCACCGCGATCCGGCAACTGACCGTGAGGGCCCATCCCTGATGTGGTAGCCACGGCTGACTTGGCGGCTTGTAAGCGCATGGGTGACGATTTGGTTTCCAGCGTCTGGCGCTACAACTCCAGGATGGTGCTTAAGCGCGCGGACCAGACCGCGTCTGCGGCCGAGGTTGGAGCCCTCCGCCTCATGCGAGGAAAGACGACTGTGCCAGTGCCGCGCGTCCTCAAGACGCTGCAAGGCCCACAGGAGGATTCCGTATGGATCTTCACCGAGTATGTCGAAGGCGAGCCGCTTGAAAGCGCCTGGGAATCTTGCAGCGCGGCTCAGAGGGGGACCATCATCTCCAACTCAAGGGCTTCGATGGACGAGCTTCGCTAAGTCCGCAGGTGATTTCATCGGCGGCGTGGAAAAGACCGCCTGCTACGACCAGATCTTCCTGAACAGCGGCAGGCCGTACGAGTCGACCTCGGGCGGTTTGGCCCCTTTGAGGATGAGGAGGCATTCCGCAGCGGCATCGCCGAAGCGCTGCGTCATTGCGATGCGCACGCGGCATTCACAGATATGATCATCGGCCTTGTCCACGCCATGCCAAGCAGGACGCCCCCGGCGACGAGGCTCCCTTGTCCTTACCCACGGCGATCTGGTCCCTCGCAATATTTTGGTGCGCAATGGCAAGGTGGTTGCCATTTTGGATTGGGAGATAGCTGGGTTCTACCCCAAGTACTTGGAGTACGCCAAGGCACGCTTTCTTGCCGACTACCAACACCCCTGGATAGATGAGCGCGTCTTGGACAAGATTCTGGACCAGTATCCTGTCGAGATGGACCTCCTCCTTCACACACGCAAGGTGTTCTATTTCTAAACAGGGCTTTTTTTTTCCCTTTTCCTTTTTATGACCTACAACTTTCTACATTGCCCCTTTATCCTGTCCACAGATTGATGTGGCGGCTAACAACACTCCCTGTTGTGCCAAATCCTGGGCGTCTTGCCCCGATATTATGGGCAGTTTACTGGCCACGACCATTGCCCCCGGCGGCTGTTGGTCTAATCCGCAGTGATGATTAGTGGGACTGGGGGCCGACTGCTCTGCTACGAATGCTGCGCGTGTGTTCACAAATGTGCTCACATATGATACGCCGTCCCCCCGAGGTTGAAGAAATCCTCCGTCAGTCTGGTCGCACCTTGCACGTTACTGTACCTTATTCGCGTCTATGAGGACCTACTTCTATTTCTGCGCGTACTTTCTCCTTAGATGGACACCATGACGTCATCCTCCGCCGTAGCTGTAGTGGAGAACTCCCTCGAGCTTTTTGTGGGCTGGTTGACACAGGACGGCGACCGACTGGATGCTCATGATCGTCCCACCCCAAGGTCTGGGCCACGACCGCAACGGTTTAGGTACGCGCTACCACAGCAAGGGCGGGCCGCCCGATGGCACCCCCTACCGCGTGGCCGTGGAGCCCAACACAAACTTCCGCGAGCGCGTGCTGAACCGCGAGTTCATCTGCCGCACCGCGGCGGGCGCCGCCGACCAGGTCGCCCGTGCGGCCAACGACGTACCACCACACTGGTGCCAAAAGTACGTCGTGTGCTGGTTGGCGCTTTTGGAGAAGCGCCGGATCATCCCGGATGACCACGCCCAGGCGCTGGCTGAGCGCGTGCGTAGGTCGTCGCGGGCATTGCAGTACGAAGCTTCCCACCCGGCACCGTTGCCCGTCGACATCGAGGTCCCCTCTACGTGGCCGATGCGGGGGTAGATTCCGGCATAAGCGAGCCCACACGCCGGACAGAGTGGGCAGGCTTCGGCGCCGCCGAGGAGGCCGCGGCCACAACAACAGGTGGAGCAGCAGGCGCCGGAAAGAGAGGGATCTGGTGGGGAGCTGCTGCATTGTGATGTGGTCATGCCTGCCTCGGATTTTGCGACAAAAGCGTGGGGTAGGGCGTGGGACGCAAACCAGAAGCAATATACCAAAGGAAAAGTGCCCAGGGCCAACACTTTTATTACCCCAGGTTGAAAGGAAAGGAAATAGGAAAGGAGAAGGCCACAAAGTACGATCGGCTTATTTCTGCTCATTAAACTGCATATTTTGCTTTTCAAAGGAGGTTGATTATTGCTGTTGATCTATCTGAACAGAAAGGCTGGAAAAAGTTCCCCTTCTTTTGGGCTTTTCGTGCTGGGGAAGGGCAGACCTCAAAATGGGCTAGTTAGTTTTAGGTCTACTGCAGTATTTCGCTTCGACCCTCGCAAGGATATTTCCATAGGTTGGAATGCTGCCTAATGAGTCACAAATCCTTAGATCCAGGCCAATTGGCTGGCTCGCCAGGCAGCCTCACGGCAATCCGAGGGGTAGAGCTGGGCGTGCCAGCTGTCAGCCTGCAGCTGCAGGCGTCTCAATCCCGCGTTTGTTTGCCTCTGGGCGGCCGGTGTGTCATGCCGGCCTTTGCCGCCGAGCCAATGGGATGGTTCAGCCGCATTGTCCAGGGCGCCGACGTGCTGATATAAAGAGGGGCACACTCCAACGTTCTCTGTGGCTGCAATGAACAAAAGACACAAACAAACGGGAATCCAGACGCAAGCATCCCTCCTTGTCGGTTTTCTGCAGCGAGACCAGAAATAAACAAAAAGACTTGTCACCTGAGAATACGAAACTGGATTTCCGCGCCAACAACTGACCGCAGCACACGTCCGCTCCGCCATGGCGAACATCACCTCCAGCCTTCCTCCAATGGAGGATGACATCCCCATGGTCATGGGCATCTTCCGGGCCCTGCTAGGGCGCTTCGCCGGCGGTCTCGATGTCACCCAGACCAGCTCCATCCTCACCTTGGCTGCCTTCGCCTTTGGGACCTTGCGGTGGCTGCGTGGCTCCACATCCAGCGTCATGGACTCCCTGCGCGCCTACGCCACCATCCGCGTCGTCGTCCCGGGTACCAATGAGATGAGCACGTTTGTATCGGAGTGGATCGACCGCAACATCTTGCCCAAGAGCTACAACAAGTCGTTCTTGTTCCGCGAGGCCATGCAGGACGACGAGGACGAGCCGGGCGACGGCAATGGCGAGGCCGACGGCAGCAGCAGCAGCGTCGCCGTCTTCTTCGACGAGAATGAGGACGACGACGGCGAGGAGGACGGTGACGAGTGCGCAGTCGTGGTGAAGAAGAAGGCCCAGCGGCAGACGGACCGGCGCATCGAGTGCGTGCCCCAGTTCAAACGCACCTGGTTCTTCTTCCGGGGCCACTTCTTCACCGTCCGCAAGGGGCCGCCTGGCAACAACCGCAATGACGGTGACGACGACGACAATGAGGACTCGGGAGAGAGCGCCCTCTCCTTCACCAAGGAGGGTGCCAGCCTGACCATCACCTGCCTCAGCCACTCGAGCAAGCCGGTTATCGACTTCCTCCAGATGTGTCGGGAGGAGGCCCGGTCCATCGCTGCCGGCAACGGCAACAGTGTCAGCATCGTTGGAGGCAGCCTCAGCCTCGGTACGAACAAGCCCCAGATGCGCATCTACTCCCACGACTATCGCTACTGGCGTTTCAAGTGCAAGGCGCCGGCGCGGCCCCTATCCACGGTCCACCTGGACCGCGCAGTCAAAAAGGACCTACTCGAGGACGTCGAGAAGTACCTGAGCCCCACAACCCGCCGCCGCTACCAGACGCGCAGCATGCCCTACCAACGTGGCTACCTCCTGCACGGCCCTCCCGGCACCGGCAAGTCCACGCTGGCGTCCGTTCTCGCTGGCCGCTACGGCCTGAGCCTGTATGTGCTCAAGCTCACGCGCATCGACGATGAGGATCTGGAGTCGTTGTTCTCGGCGCTGCCCTCTCGCTGCATCGTTCTTATGGAGGACATTGACGCGGCCGGCATCGACCGCGACGAGGACGACAGCGACTCCGACTCCGAGGAGAGCGACGACGAGGGCGCGTCGTCTGGGGAGAGGAAAAAGAAGAGCAAAAAGCACAAGGAAAAGGAGGACGTCAAGGTCAAGCGCAAGTCGTCGGACTGCACGCTTTCGGGCCTGCTCAACGTGCTCGACGGCGTCGGCTCGCAGGAGGGCCGCATCGTCATCATGACGACCAACTTCCCCGACGAGCTCGACGCGGCCTTGGTCCGCCCCGGCCGCATCGACAAGAAGGTTTACATCGGCTACATCAACCGCCGGAGCGCGCAGGAGATGTTTGTGCGCATGTTCCGGCCCGTCAACAAGAGGAAGGGCTCCGAGAAGACGGAGAAGGCGGAGGGCAGGATCAGCAATGACCTGACGTGCCGCTGCGACGACTGCAGTGCCACGACGGTCGCGGAGCTGGCGGCCGAGTTCGGGCGCCAGGTGCCTGAAAACAGCATCGCGCCCTCGGAGCTGCAGGGCTTCTTCCAGATTTACCTTGAATGCCCGTCCGAGGCTGTCCGCCAGTTCCCCGCCTGGCTGTGGCGGCTGCGCGAGGACAAGGCGCCTCGCAAGAAGCAGCAGCATCAGCAGCGACCCGCCGACCTCGACAACGGCGTTCTGACCCCGCCTGACACTCCCGTGTCGGAGAAGGCGGACAAGGTTGAGGATGAGAGCAAGAAGGATGGGACTGGCAACAAGATTGCGGCATCATGATCTGTCGACGAGATGTGGTAAAGGGGAAGAGAGGATGTCTGTGTATGACAGCAAGTGACACGCATATCCGGCTGGCTTGCCGGTTTGTATTTTAGCGAGCGGCTGCAGCGTCTGCCGATGCGCCGCACATGTAAAGAATAATGAAGATGTCCGTTGATCACTATCCCTTCCGCATTCTGACAGTTATCCACGGCTGGGATTCGGCTCCTAATACGGATCAGCCCAGGACAAAACAAGTTTGTTCCTTGATGCATCCCCCGGCGGCGGGTTCCGATGATGTGGGCTCGGCGGTAAGCAAGCCCCAAACGGCCGCTCCCTGTGGGTTATTCGGATATTGGCGCCCGCTATACTGCAGCACCGCCTCCGTTCCTGGCGGTCTGGTATCCGCAATCCTTTCGGCGCTGCACTTCGAAAGGAGCAAGACATTCAGGGCTACTTCGGTCGACAAGTATACGTACGACTGCACATCCCCTTCAGACTGACCATGATGCCCTCCTTTAGCATACGGCCGCTGCATGCTGGATCAATTTTTGCAGAAAACAGGGACGCGTACGATGTTGCGCCAGACTTCGTGGAGCAACATCGTCGCCGTGGCATTGCTGTGCCTGGCGACGATCGTCAACGCCAAGTACGTCAGCTACCCGCGGCCGTCCATCTACACCAAGTCGGCGCACTTCTCCCTCAAGGTCAACGGCTCCTACGTCAACACGACCAACTACGCCGGCTACGACTATGTCCACATCTCGATGGACCAGGGCTACAGGACAGAGTTCCGCATCGCCATCACCGACCAGCCCGCCATCACGTCCTACACCATCACCCCGCAGCGGCTGCCCATCCAGGCCCGGGTCGAGGGCAGGGAGCTCGTCTTCTCGCTCGTCAAGGCGCACTACCTCATCGTCCGGCTGAACGACTCCAAAAACACAAAGGGCTTCGTGGTCATGATCGACCCCATCGAGGAGAACGTGCCGCAGCCCCGCGGGACCGGCATCTTCAACGTGCTCGACTACAAGGCCGACAACACCGGCAGCGCGCTCACCAGGGGCATCCAGGCGGCCGTGGACGCCGCCAAGGCGCGGCCGGGGAGCGTCGTCTACGTGCCGCCGGGCGTCTACCTGACGGGAAACCTGGTGCTGCCGAGCCGCACGTCGCTGTACCTGGCGGGCGGGGCGGTGCTGCGCTTCACGGGCGTCATGGCCGACTACAAGATGATATACAAAAAGTCGGACCTGTTCCCGGGCACGTGGTGGATCACGACGGAGACGGACTCGACGGGGATCAAGGTGTACGGGCGCGGCACCATCGACGGCAACGGGCAAAAGACGCGCGACAACAAGTTCATGGCCAGCATGCTCGTGCCGGCGGGGACGACCAACTTCCGCGTCGACGGCGTGCTGGTGCGCGACAGCTCCTTCTGGGGCGTCGTGGCCGTGCAGTCCGAGGGCGTGTACATGGTCAACCTTAAAGTGCTGAACCGGTTCGGCATCACGCAAAACGACGGCGTCGACATCTGCGAGTCGACGCGCGTCACGGTGCGCCGGTCCATCGCCGTCGCAAAGGACGACAGCTTCTCGACCAAGACGTGGCCCGAGGACGTCGGCACCACCGTCCCTTACCCTTACCCGCCTCGCCCCTTGGCCGACGTCGTGTTCGAGGACTGCGTGGCGTGGACCGAGTGCTTCGGCTACAAGGTCGGCGAGGGCGTGTGGCAGCGCCAGAGCAACGTCACCTTCCGCGACAGCGTCGTGCACCGCGCCGGCGTCGGGCTCGGCGTGCACCACAAGTTCGGCTCCGCCGCCGCCGACTCGGTCACGTTTGACAACATCGACATCGAGAACCTGGGCGGCTCGCCCGGCGGCTTCGCGTCGTGGCTGGTCGCCTACGTCAATAACGTCAACTCCGGGGTGGGGCCCATCACGCGTCTGGTCGTGAGCAACATCCGCGCCAGGAAGCAGGGTGGGAGAGACGGGTTCCTCGAGGGGAACGGGCCTGCGGCCATGGTCAGCGGCGTGACGTTCCGCAACGTGTACATGGGCACCAGCAAGACGCCTGCCAAGACGCTCAAGGAGATGAACATCGTGAGGACGGCGTACTCTGAGAAGGTGCAGATCGTCAACTCTTGAGATGGAGCTTGTCGTAACCGGGGAACCACTAAGCGTATATGACAGAACATTGATGATCAAACAGGCTCTGATGAGGCATGGAAAATCTTTCTGCACAATGGTGTGCCTACAGACATAGGGTCGACTGCTACCAGCCTGCAAACCGCGGGGCAAGCGGTTTGGACACAGCAAGGGGATCTTCTGTGCAGAAATTAGTAGCAGTATCTTCCTGGTTCTTGTAGCTTTTTGAACGCCTGAAGAAGAAAAAAAAAAAAACGTAGGACTAAACATGCTCTCAGCATCCAATGAATCCCCACAGGCCGACACTGACCTTCCTACCTCGCCAATTCACACACGCAACAAAGGTCCCGGGTTGGGACGCGTTATACATGGACATGTGTTCTCAAAACTGCTCTTGCCGGCGCGGA
The DNA here is from genome assembly GCA_003049465.1 of Magnaporthiopsis rhizophila. Lineage (NCBI taxonomy): Eukaryota > Fungi > Ascomycota > Sordariomycetes > Magnaporthales > Magnaporthaceae > Magnaporthiopsis > Magnaporthiopsis rhizophila. The sequence continues at coordinate 112,436 of PYSS01000074.1, read as the reverse complement.
AAGTCGAAAGATCCCAAGTAACGCCCGTGTTCTTTCGGACGTGGTATTTGGGTCTACGGAGTCCGAGCTGGGTACGAGTCGCCAGATGGATGCCATCTGCACGCAAGAATAAGAGCAGACGCGACTTGGTCGAACGATTCACCTCGACCGCCAGGCCGCGTCACGAAGACCGACGCAACCTCCGACAGATGCCGGAGCTGCCTGTGCTCGATGGCTGCGGTCTAGTCCGTATTGGTGCGCGGTACCTGCTCGGGAGTGGGGTTCGCCGCTTGGCGAGAACGCCAGCCGCATCGAGGATCGGGAAGGCTTGCGGATTGCCGGTGCGCTGCGTCTAGATGGATTCTCGGTGCGACGCCAGGTCCGACCATGATCGGTTATTTTTCAGCTCCCAAGAGACGCGTCCTCCGAAAATCGTCGGCATCTTCCTGCTGCCAGCATCGCAATATGGCACTCATTAATTATGTTTATAAAACGCCGGCTGCCACCTGCTGCTGAGAATGATGGTCGAGAAAGCAACCAAGATACATTCACACAACGTTCCAGACCAACGACACCGGCAAAGACTTCCAGATCAGCCTGCTTCGGCACCTTCATCTCAACATGTCTCAAACCATCGACCTCAAGAACCCCTCGCGGGCTATCCGCTGCGGCGTCATCCTGATGAATGGGTCAGTTCATCCAGAGGCCCAATGTCTCTTACCAATGTCACATTCTAACAATCTTTCCCAGCACGACCGAGGTCCTTGACGTCGCGCCCATCGACGTCATCCACGGAATATACACCAAATTCATTGAGGACTGGCCGGAGGAAATCATGCCGCTGGTCCTTAAGAAGGAAGCTCTCGACATGCAGTTCATCTGGGTGTCCGAACACGGCGCTGCCAACGGCCCCATGCGCCTCACCAGCAACATTAACATCGTCGCCACGGCAAGTATTCCCCCGTCCGAGTCGATCTAATTATTCAACGCTTCCTAACAAGCAGCCAGCACTCCTTCGCCGACTGCCCCACGCTGGACGTCGTGCTCATCGGCGCGCACAACGTCGGCTACACGCCCAACGAAGCCGAGCTGGCCTTTGTGCGCAAGATGCACGAGACCTGTGCCGCCTTCCTCAGCATCTGCGGCGGCGTCGAGGTGCCGACGCGCGCCGGCCTCCTGAGCGGCAAGACCGCCACGGGACCCCGGATCATGCTGCCCCTGCTGCGCCAGCAGGCGCCCGACACCAACTGGGTGGAGAAGCGCTGGGTGCGCGACGGCAAGATGTGGACCAGCGGCGCCCTGCTCAACGGGCTCGACCTCATGCGCGAGTTCGCCACCGCCACCTGGGGCGGCGAGGGCACCCTCATGGACTACGTCGCCAAGGTCGGCGCGCTGCCCATCCGGGACGTCGACTACAGGGACGTTGCCTGGGCTGTGTAGAGGTGGATGCTGTAGCAGAGCTCAGACCTCTTTCGGAGCCCGCAGGGCATTCTGAGTAGAGACGAGAAAGGAGATTGGTTGGATTTGAAATATTTACGGAATGGGTACTGAACTTCACTCTGAGCCAGCTTGGGCAAGCAAAATTCATCCGTTGACACAATGCGATGGAAATCCACGGGGCACGGTTCCAATGCCGAGTAGCCTCGTTGGTAATTACATCAAGAAATTCCATAAGGGATGCGTAGTCTCTCGGACCTTTCATTGCAATGGTCATTCATTTTGTGCAGCAGAGGTATATATACCACCACAGGTCTGAGTATCTCCCACCATGTCTATTGTGTCCCCCATCAACTTCAAACCGGGACGTCCCACTCCCGCGACTGTTGTCAACTGCACAAAGGTCGTCTTTACACAGCCAGTCGCCGTGTGCCACACGCCATGCTTACGAAATCCCTGAAACTAACATTTTTTTTTTTTTTTACAACGTATAGATTCAAGTCGATTCCGCAGAAGCACAATTTCAAAGAGATTATTTCGCGAGCCATCGGTGCCATGCAAGACTCCCCACCGCCCAGTCCACCTCCGAGTCCCGGGGTGCCGCCGGTGTATCCGCGACCGCCGCCGCCTGCTCCTCGTCCTCCGACACCTCCTGATGACGTATTTTGCGGTGTAAACAGCCTCGGGATGCCAGGCATCCTAGCAAACTAGGCTGGGCTTGGGTTGTGGCTAAGGTGGCGCGTCGCTGGCCGGGATGGGTTTTACGTGGACGGGTTCGGTGCGGGCTCACAGGGAGGATAGGGGTGGTAAGGGAAGGAAGGTCGAATGGTAGATGTTTTACGTGTGTCTAATGGGATAAAACCAAGCGGAGGGCTCTAGAACTATCTCTTCTCTTGATTTTCATATTTCTTTTTCTGCTCTACGGAAGAAGGTTTTCTCGTGCCAGACAGCTCTGTTCCCAGGCTTGGTAATCGCATTGCGGCGGGGATGTGACATAGAGACGTATGTATGGTGAACGGAACCAGTCGGCTGTTTACATAAAGCTGGCGACGTGACTGAGAACAAACAAAATCCAGGAAACACGACGACGGTGTTTGGATCCGACAGGCTGAGCAAGGCTCAGGGTTGAATGCATCCGGAGGCTGTGGGCTTAGATAGTACCAAGTCTATCTATTGTCTTTGATAACGGCAGTCACGGCTACGTTACTACCACGTTGGCAGCCTTCCAACTATTTTCTTTTCTCTTCTTTTCTCTTTTCCTCTTCTTCTTCCCTTTTCTCTTTTTCCCTTCTTTTCTGTTTTTATTTCTGTTTATTCTTGTTTTGCTGTGACAGCGCTAAACGAGCAACATATTACCAGGCGGCTTTTGTTTTTGTTTAATTATTTACCCACTTACGAACACCGTCCTGTTTCCTAGGGGGGGCCACGTGCTGATTTTATAAACTTCGTTTCGACTGGTAGAGACGCAGGGCTTTGCCTATATCAGAGCCCATAAACATACCCATATCTAGACTGTGGGCATTGGAAGGTGGGAGCCGGGTCTTGACCCTTCGACCATCCCGGAGTGCGCGTCAGCTTGTTGAGGATAAGTCAGTGCACCCCAAATCGGCCACCCCCCATGACGGCCACCTGGCTAAGGCCCATTGCACCACCAACCCCGGTATAGTCAACTGCAAATATTTACCTTTATTTAACCAACCATAATGCAAAAATATACTAATTTCTGATCAGAATTTTCCGCGCTTTTAAATGCACTTTCATCCACCTTTATAATTTCACCCCTTATTTTTGCAACTCGGCATATATCCATAAAAGCCTGGTTGGGGTTCAGTATAACCCTTTTTGTTTTTACAAGGGCGTTGCGCCTTTAATTTGGTTTTTAATTATTTGATTTTTTGCGGGGCCGTAATTAATTCGAATTTATGCATTTTGTACCTTTTTTGAACCTTTCGGAAAAAAAATTATGCTATAGGATTTTGCGGAGTTTGGCCCTAAAAAGTGCTGATTTGGATAATTAGGTTTTGGTTTTAGTTAGGAGTTTTTTTAGCCAATTTGGAATAGTTGAAAAAGGATTTTTGAATATTTTTTATTTTTATTATTTTTAGCGGATTGTTAAATTGCGGATCGCTGGCTGTTTCGGTTGGAATTTTTAAATAAAAGCCGGTTTATAAGCGGCTTTTGCGGATTGCGTGGCCAAAAATATGTTATTTGCAATTCTGATATAATTATATAAAGGGTAAAAATTTTGGTATATATATAAATATAGGCCGTTAAAAATTAATATTTTTCTATTATTATAAAGCAGGTAAATAAAGTTTAAAATCCTAATTTTTGGCGGTAAACGTGCTTAAAAGGGCTAAAATGGATAAATTCAAAAGTTGCAAAATATAAGAGGTATAAGCAAATAAATATAATAAATAAATATTATTTTGCAAATAAAAAAATATAAATTTTTTAATTATATTGTTACGGGACCAAGCCCGCACACCTGTATTTAGCCAGTGATCCGCCGGCTCTCTACGGAGCTAGCGGACCTGCCTCCTTGTGCAACAACAGATCTTCAACCTAGCACCCAGCTGCTGTGCCGTGACATATATAAAATTTATAATTATCCAGTATTAAAAAATATGGTACAAAAGCAAAGGATTAAATACCCGAAAGGAAATTTTTTTACAATTATTCGATTTTAGTACTATTAATAATCTATTTGTTATTTATTATAATAAATTCCCAGCCTCCAAAAAAACCTAAATTTTTTTAAAAATCACTGCTTTTATATACTTTTCCTTTTAAATATAATAAATAAAAAAAGGCAATCCCTGTAACCGAAATGCATTTAATAAAAAAGGTTCAAATACAGGTTCCGGGCATTTTTTTTTTTTACAAAAACCGGGCTTTTGCAAAGCCTAAAACAAGCCCGTTACCTGTTTTACCCTTTTACAAATCCCCCTTATTAATATTATATATATTTTCCGGCTTTATTTGGGCTATCCCGGAAATTTACAGGTATATTTATCATTTTTTTTATTATAATAATAATAATATTTTTAATATATGCAAATTTTATACACCGCATTTTTCCGGTACAAATTTCCGGATATCGGCCTAAAAAGCCACAAATCCAATACTTCCCGAAAGGCTGGGAAGCACCTTTTTGCCGAAGGATTTTTTGCATAAAAAACCGGACTTTTGCATATATTAGCAAAAGCCTTAAAAAAGCCTGTAATAAAATCAAATTAGCTAAATGCTTCTCCTGCTCCGGAGGTATTCGTTAATTTTTTTTTAGCCTATCGGATAAATAAAAATCCCGTTAAACGCCGGTGTAAAATAGTTCTTGGTATACCCCAAAATTGGACGGCCCTCAAAATAGGAACCTTAACCTGCACGGCTTTAACGGCCCGTTCAACATCTTTTTCAGTGTACTATTTTTTTGGCATATAAGTATTGGATTGCAGTAAAAAGTATAAAAAACGGATCAAAATTGCGAGATTTGTGGCGAGTTAAAAACGTGGCCAGATCTGAGGCAATGGGCCCGTTTAAGGTGGCCGTTATGGGGGGTGGCCGACTTGGGGTGCACTAATTTATAATTAGATTTCAGACTATAAGGTTGCCCGTGTCCCAGGGGACTTGCTCTTATCTATTCCATCCAACTTGTCCAAAAACATATGAAAGCCTTCCCTCACCGCTGAAGAGTCATCACGTTTAAATGGGCAGTCAATGATTTTATTGCACCTTAATTTATGGTACATTACTTTCTGCGCCGCAATAATTTATCGCGGAACGACGGTTTTGGATTTTGGGTTTAGGCTTGACCCATCGGAGCTTTTTTTTTTTTTTCTTTTTTGGTACCCGCGAGTGTCCGTCTGCCCTAGCGGAATCCCTCGGACCTATGTGCCTACCATCTGCTGCTTAGCGTATGTGCTGTACCCCTCCCTCGCCAAGTCCACGTCCGTCTCGTTGTCGTAGTACCACTTGTTAGGCAGCAAGCGGTCGCGGATCCTCGTCAGCGTCTTCTCCAGCGCGGGCAGGTTCGTCATGCGTTCCAACGCGGTGTCGACCTCCTCCCCGAACCGGATCCTGAGCCAGAAGCCCAAGACAGATCCGGGCAGGCCGACGCCGAGGCAGAGGCCTAGGGTCAGCGCGTCAGGCCAGCGCGTGGCCAGGAAGTAGACGGACACGGCCGCGGTGCCGAACCAGACCAGGTATGTGGCGATGAAGAGGCACAAGAGGCCGAAAAAGATGGGGCCAAAGGTAGCGATGGTGAGGATGACGGCGCACACGAACTTGAGGACGGCGCGGGCGCTGAGGCTGTTGAGGCGGTTAGACGACGAGGCCGATGAGCTGGAGGAGAAGCGGTTCATGATGGTGGCACGAACGATGACGCCGGCGCGGCGGACCGTGGGGGAGCGCAGGAAGATGCGGACGCTGTAGGTGACGACGAAGACGACTGCGAGCGTGACGCCCCAGATCCAGATCCCGGGTGGGTTCGTCGTCATCTCGGCCACCTGCATGGAGAAGACGGAAGTGATGAAGGAGAGCGGGATGAAGATGAAGGCAAGCTCGGTCAGCTTGTTGATGCCCGACGTCTGGCCGATGACGAGCGCGCTCTGGGCGAGCCCGATCGAGGTTAGAAGGAGCTGAAGCGTCGAATCGACCCGAGCTTGGAGTCTCTTCACCTCCTTGGCCAGGGAAGCCATCTCTGCGACGAGATCCTGGTGCTCGTTTGCGCAACCGTCTTCGCTTTTTTGAGCTTGTTGCGGGTCCGGCGGGCATAGTGTCGAGAAGGCTTGCGTCAGCTGGGCCACGTACTCGCGCAGCTCACGCGCCGTGTCGCGAGCCCAGGACAGGTCCTTCTGCATCGTGATTCCTACGGCCTCGACCAGGTGCAAATGCAGGTCGGTGGCCATGTCGGCGTCGATGTGATCCAACGTCAGTCGCATCTCGGCGAGCAGCCGCCAGAGATCATCGAGCGAGATCTGAGCCAGAGTGGTGGCGGCGAGGGAGGCCGGGCACGATCCACGGTTGGGATCACCCTGTTCTGGGCCGATTATGTACCGCAACACCAGCTCTTCCGTTGACAGCGCGTACTTGCGCGCAAAGTCGCGGTCGCGTGCGTACCACGTCGCATTCTTGTACTTGCTGTAGTGCGCCTCCCGGTACTCGTCTTCCGAATAGCTGCTGCTTTCGCTGTGGCGCGAGGCTTCGGACCTGCCGTCGTCGTCGTCTTCGTTTCCAGGGCCATCTTCCTCCATGGCTACGACGTCAAGGCCCATGTTGCCTCCGACTGGTAGGGGCTGTTTTCCTGCCGCCACGTTTTTCTTTGCCTCTTTCTCCAACGCTTTCCTCCTTGCTCTTTGCCGGAGACGCAGCCTCTTCGCCGCTTTCTGCTCGGCCCTGCGCTCATCTTTAGTCAAGGGCAAAGGCGGAGGGTCGAGGTAAGTCTCGTCGGAATCCGCTGTGCGCCATGCCTCTTCGTCCGTGTAGGCCTCGATCTCCATAGGCCGGGGCATGAAAGTGAGAGACGTAGTGACGTCGCTGGTTTTGACATTGCGCATCGCCCGAGGCGGATCGAGCACCACCAGCACCGTCTGCCTGCCCTCGGCGTCGGCACCAGACCATATGCTAGCGCCCTCAGGGGCCATGACGCGCAGGTCGCGATTTTTCCACTGCTTGCGGTTTTTGGGGAGGCTTGTAAAAGTACTGTACGGCCGATAGACGTTTGATGCCTTGATGCGAGCCGAGCCCTCCTTTCCACCAGCATCAAGCTTGGGCGGCTCGCTGGCACCGCCAAAGGGGCCGAAAAACTCCCCGCCTGTCGATCTCGGCTTGCCCCTAGGAGAATCCAGAGGTGCCGGCCGGTTCCTGGTGCTGGATCTGATGGTCAGGCCAAATCTGTCCAGGGCGACGTCTCGCTCCATGAGCAGGCGCCCATCGCCGCCTATACGCATCTCGATCTCCTGCTCGTGGAAGCCCTCACGGCCAAGGTAGTGCAGCAGCCCCAGCCGGCCCCAGCGCATGTGTGCCCACCTGGCCGAAGGGCGCTGCCGCTGGCGGCCACGGCCGCGGCATCTGCGATAAACGTTCCACTCGGTCAGCTGGCCCGGACCGGGGAGGGCGCGGTGGCGGAAGCGGGTCTCGCGCTGGGCCCAGTTCATCCAGACGGCGTTCTTGATCTTGAGGTTGGCGTCGCTGGCGCAATAGCCCGAGTTGGTCAGGTGCTCGAACCAGAACTCCGGATCGACCTCGAACAGCTGACCCAGCGCGCCCATTACAAAACGACTCAGGTCGGTCACGACAACCACACGCAGCCCGCCGTCGGAGGGTCGGGACCTCAACGCTGCAGCGAGGCGGCGCTTTTCGCTCCTGCTCCTGCTCCCGCCAAGGGCGCCATACTCTTCGACGGTGGTGAAGGTGTCGCGGACGACGGCATACTTCAGATAGTCGACAATAGTGATTCGGGCGCTGCCCAGACCTTGGAAGCGCTCGCGGCGAGTTATGTTAAGCCAGCGCGGGTCCCAGCGGGCGCGATTGTCAAGGTCGTTCATGTAAAGCTCGGCCGAGGTCTCAAGCCAGTGATCGAGACTGGCCAAGCCACCTTCCCCATCCTCGCTGTCCCTCGGGCCGTCCACGGCGTCGCCTTCTTGCTTGGCGGCAAGTGTAACGCCAGCACTTCCCTGGACATGGCGATCCTTGTCGCTCAGTTCGGTCGAGTTTCGCGGCACATTGTACTGCGGATTCCACCTCTGCGATGGAGGCCACTCGAGATCGTACCCGCGACCTTCTTCGCCACCATCGGAGTTGATTTTTGGTTTCTTCGTCGGCATGCTCGGGGCAAAGTTTCGTGTATTTCAGATAGTAGTTTAGACTGTCAATCGATGCAACCCTCGTTAGGCTCTATCTCATACACCAAATACTGCGAAGGAAAGCATTGGATTAAGCATTATGCAAAATGAAAGGGTCGCAGGCCAAAACATGTCGTGGCTAGCTGGGAGTCTAGCGCGTCAATCAGGGGCAGGGGCCATATAGAAATTCGAGTGACGCTGGAGCTGAAAAATGTGTTGACAGAAGAAACGATGGTCTAGTGGAGACAACATGGAAGAATAAATAACGGCTGCCTAAAGTGGATGGCTTGAAAGGTGCAAAAAAGGAAAGCTCCAGCGATCAGCTGCTAGAGGGCAGAGATGCGTGTGCCCGGACTCGAACCGGGAGCCCATCGATGGCAACGATGGATTTTACCCTTAAACCACACACGCTTGTGATTGACTGGTGACGGGACGAAGTGTGTGGATGGCTCAAGTCTGTTGTCGCAGGGTTCGGGTGGGATAACGGCCGATGAGCGGTCCGTGGACCAAGACCCTTGTGGGGGAAGAACGGTGCAGTGCCCAGCACGATGGCCAGGCCAGGTCAGGCATAGTCAGGTCACATCCACCGGACGTCCCAAAGTGGCACACCAGGATTTCCGTGGTGTTGAAAAGACGGCACGTGGACGGATGGAGTAGGCTGGGCGAGAAGTGGTGGGGTCTTTGCTCGCATCGAATATCACGCTAGCCTCCTTGCTTCGCACCCACACCACCAAACCAAGGCACGGACGGGTGTGGATCCATTCGGAGCGAAACCGCAAAATCGAGATCAGCCTGGGTGTTCTTCATCCCCATTCGACGGAACTGGCTGCTTGAGCGTGCCTCTGGGCAGGGCGGGGACAAGCCCGACGGAAATGGATAACGTCATGCTGATTCCAAGTTTTTTGCGCTTGCGCCAGCCTTTGCGACTACTACTGCGTGTCTCAAGTCGGCATTATGTGTCTGAGCGAGCGATTAAAACCAGACGGCTGCCCAGCGCAGAAACAGGAGGGCCTTGTGACTGCTTCGAACCGGTAGTGTTCTTTTTGCGAAAATTTGTTGGGAAGCGCAGACCCTGCGTTGCGTCTGTTGCATTGCCTCGGGCCCGACACTTCTGTCAAGCACGAGCCTGTGCTCTGATCGGCGCAGCACAGTAATACCAGACACAACCTACACACAGTAGTCCACATACAGCCTGCCCATAATGGCTCCAGTCGCGGACACACTCGCCACCCGAACCACGGCGGACGACGCGACCCGCGTGCTGTTGCCGCGCCAGGGGACCGTGACCATCGTCCCCCTCGGCGGCGACGTCGTCACGACCACGAACGGCAACACGCTCAGCGGCGGCGCCATCGCCGGCATCGTCATCGGCTCCGTGCTCGGCTTCTTGCTGCTGTGCTGGATCTTCCGCATGGCTCTCATCAAGCAGACCAGCCAGAGCTACGACGACGAGAAGGAGCGCCGGCCCCGCAGCCACTCGTACTACACCCAGGAGATCCACGGCGTCGGCGATGGCTATGCCCGTGGCAGCCGGAGCCGCCACCACAGCCGCCACAGCCACCACGGCCACCACCACCACCACTCGCACTCGCGCGGCCGCGGCAGCAGGAGCAGGAGCGCTGTGCGTGTCACGTCCACTACCACCGCCCAGGTGCCGCCCATCGTCGAGCCTACGAGGGTTTACTACGGAGAGAAGCGCCACCATAGCCGCAGGCGGAGCGGTAGCCATCACGACTATTGAGTGCCTCGCAGTGCCTTTCATGGGGCTTTTGGCGTGCGTCCGCTCAATCGTCAGTCTCGCAGTCAGCAGTCGGCAGGCCAAGGAACCACCAAGCAACACAAAGCAACACATCCCGGCTATATCGCGCACTTTTCTCAACGTAAACTTCTACTTCGTCTCGTTCTCATCCTTCCTTATGTACACACCATATATCCGTTGCTGTCGCGTTGTTGGTCTAGATGAGGCACGAATACACAGCGCACTCGCCGGGATTCAGGATTTAACAAGGCAGCATACACCTAAAATGAGGAATACGGTCGAGCTGGCTGGTTTTGCATCTATTTTATGAAGTCATGGTAGTCCGTATATATTCATCTCCTTCCCAACGAACTATATCTGCTCTTCTCAGGTCGCAGCCAACGAAGCGAGGGCACCAGCCAGTATATCAGAAAGGCGGCCGCCAATCCCGTGCAGCCTCTTTGTTCCACATGACAATGGGATGGGATCCGAGTGCCATCTCCGATAAGCCCGTGATATCTCCCAGAACTACACCCCTAGGGCCTTGCTTGGAGGCTACATCTTTGTTCTTTAAAATTACCACCAGTGGGCTTCTCAGTATATAAAGCCCCTATGTTCCCACGGATACTTGCCGAGGTACGAGAATGAACTATCCAGTTCTCCTGAACATTATAACCAGCATCCCCGAGAACACACCCCTGTACACCCTCTAGGCATTCCACCATGTCTAGGCCAAAGGTCATCGTCGTCCACCTGGGAACTCCTCGTGTGTACTTTCAGGTCCTCGGCAAGGCAGGCCATGGTAGGCATCACGTGGCCCTCCGCGTCCGCGCCCTGGGAAACGCGCCCATGGCCTTTAATGACGATGAGCTTGTGCTAAAGTTCGCCAGACTGGAACGCTATAACCCCGATTCACCTCTGCGGGTCGAGGCCGAAATCGTCGCCAAGCTCCAGCGAAAGGAGTGTGCCAACATAGCGAAGCTGGTGTCCGACTTCACCGGCGTCCCGGCTGTGGGCGACTCCAATACGGTCCCCGGCGACCTCCCCTGCACGGTTTGGCGCTTCTATCGCGGCGGCAACCTGGGACCCCTGCTGTTTGACTACAATTCCGCGATCCCTGCCATCGTCGGCGCCTGCATCCTCGCTGACGTCCTCGAGGCCGTCTACGCCATGCACATGGAGCACCGAGACTTCGCTGTAGCCCACGAGGACGAGGTCCTCGACAACATCTTCGTCGACTACCCTGAGGGCGTGGCCAACCCGACTTTCCTGTTTGGCGACTTTGGCGACGGACACATCATCCGGGAGCCCCAGGGCAGCCCGGCCCGGCGCAAGGGTCTCAAGGTCAGCCTCCAAAGCATCCGCAAGCACACCTTCGACCTGGCGCACAGCTGGGCCCACGGGGGCGACGAGGATCGATGGAATGGGATCCGCGCCACGCTCGACGAGCTGATTTACGAGGTCTCACTCCCAGACGACCGGGCCGCGCCGGCCCCGGACACGGCGGCAAGGCGCTGGCGGTCTCGCTGAGAACGGCCATCGCCAAACTACGGAGGAGGGAGCAGAACGGCATCTGCATGAACGGCCGCAGCGTGTCGCTGCAGTGCTTCCTCAACTTTGCCAGGCTCGTGCCTGACAGGCGCTCCGGCCCGCCAATGACGGCTCCGTCCGACGACCTGGCAGTGGTCATGGCGAAGGAGACGTTCGAGCTCAAGACGGGCTGGCTGATTGCAGACACGCTCCCCAACGACCTTTCCGTTGCCGACCTCTCGACCCTGAGGAAGCCGCCTGCCGCGTGATGGGGAAGGGGATATAGGAGGAACTTACAATGGCCCTTCTCTTTCTAGTCCTACTATGGAATTTCCGTAACAGTTGCCATGGGTAGGGCGGGTAATTACTACCAGGTATGTACGCATACTCGCCAACAGCGTCAGCTTATCAGCACCAACATCTCGACACACCTTAACGGCAGGTGTGACCTTGGCCGCTGTGCGTCTTTAGTCGTGGTTATATCGGGTAAAATGATGGGATGCAAACATTTACTTGGGCAATGATAAAACAAAGTAATAAAACTTAAGGCCACGTGAGAAACGCCAATATGAACCTGCCTCCATCCTTTAGAAATACAAAAAAGTAACAGTGGCCAAACATTCCGAACTCCAATGCGCCCGCTTGCTGTTTCCCTATGAGATTCTACTCATGTAAAAACAATCCCTAACCCTCAACCTGCGGTAGAAGCTGTCTCCAAATCCACGTGTTTTATCCCGCGGAGTCCAGAAATTCCCCTGGGCATCGCTCCTCCACGAGCTTGGCTGGCCACCCACCCAAGCTCCTACGCGCGGCTTTGCGACCAACCGTAAGCCTCCTCTCTCTGTAAGTGAAACTCGGCAGGCCAGAGTGGTAGGTTATTATCCTATCGGCGATACCTCGTTGAGCCGGCTCAGATCAAGAGAACTGGGTCCCTTTTGCTGCAGTGCGGCCACCCGGTACCCGGGTAGCCGAGAGCGAAGGCATTTCCGGTTATCCTTGTCCCACCTGTAGCCTGTGCGCTCGCTGCACTCCCTCTCTTTGTGCGCCGCGGCAGCTATGGCGAGAACCGTGTCGAGCGTGGTTGCGGTCGTGTTTTTGCCGTCGGCGGCTCCGATCGCCTGGGCTTCGTGGTTACGCCGCTCGTTGGTGTGCGGGATGGGGGTCCCGTGCGCGGCGAGAGGCAAGAGCAGGAGTTAGAATCGCGCCTTTGAGGGAGGGCATGGCGAGCAGTGGCGGTCGGTGGGAGTGTGCACGGCGTGATGCTGAGAGGAGAGGGCGATCCACAAGGGGCGTTTTCGTCGATGATGTGGTGATGAATACGGGCAATCTGGTGTTGGTAATGCTGAACAACGTAAAGTCTGATGCATCTCGTGTGTCGTCACCCACTTATACCCCGAGTCTGCGTAGTAATTTGTGTCGATAATCCCGGTTCCCACGACCTGGTTTGCTGTTAATTTACCTGTCTTATTTAGGCGCTTGGGGACTCTGGGCAAATTTACCGGACCAACATGCATACAGATCCATGCAAGTATGACTGTAGCGATGCACAGCCAGTGGGTGGTGGGTTGTTGGCACTCAGAGGCTCGGCGGCACAGCACGCGCTGGGGTGCACCGCCACCTGTTGGTTCTGCTCCAGGCGGCTGGTGATGACAACCACCATTGCTCTGGCCGGGGAACGTGGAAAGTATGCTATTAACGCTCACATCCACGGATGATTCCATTTGTTTATTAGGGACCATCGAGCCCACTGCCTCCTAATCTCTTCTCGTTTTCTTAAACTCGACAGCCATTATGGATGCTACAATAGGCGTTACGGGGATTTCGTGTGGAAGGGCCCAATTATGACCGGTAAAGGCAGAAATGCTAAACTGTGGGAAATGGCATCCCATTCGGGCCTCGAAGCTGGGATTGTTGTCTTACGCGGAAATGCGAGGAAGCTCCTCCGAAAAGGGGAAGGCAAGGGTCCATATCTACAAACGATGGCTTTTTTATCACCGCTAGGCAAGCACGAAGGTATTTCTTCACTGGCGCCTTGTAATTCTAGGGGCGGGTGTCGAGAGGGTAGTACGCTAGATCCTTCAGGAGATTCCCCCAGAAGACCAGTAGCCCCAATAGACATTTCCCTCCAGAATGGAATCCTGCTACTCACTTTCCACGACCCCATATTGTAGTCAGATGGCACAGGTCGTAGCATAATCGGTCCGAACTTGGGCCCTTGACTTAGAGATAAAGTGATATCAGGATGGGCCCAAGACGAAAAGAAAGTATGGGAGAAATTGCGCCAGAGAGAGGGATGCATTAACGTGGAAGACAAAACAAGCCACCCGGTGTAGAAATATTACTGTACAATGCCGATGCCATGTATCGCGGAGGCCTTGGTCCGTTTCTAGTTTCATTTCAGGGCAATTGCGTCTAACCCAGCTGGGCCGGCAAGGCGCTAAAGATCGGGTGCTGTTTCCCTGCACAACATGCCCCCCACACATCCCGCTCCGTCCGTTGGCGGAACGGCAGGAGGAAATGCAATCCTGATGGAAGTTGAAACCGCCCAGCCAAGCGCCCACAGGCCCCCATGCGAGGCGTGGGCGGAAAGCCGCAGGGCTGGGTGTCTCATGTTAACAGCTGTTTCCGAGTGCAGCCCTGACGAGTCCGTTTCAGCGCGGAGGCTGGTAATCTTGTTTTGGTGCCGATCGTCGTTCGTCCAGGACTGAAAGCTGTGGCAGGGAAACATGGATATGCACGTGATATGTTATCGTCGAGCTACATCGGCATTCCGCAATCATCAATCGTTTTTTTGCGATGATTCCAAACCGCCTGCCTGCCGAACTAGCGGCTACCATGGTAGCATCCAAATATTCGGCACCATGCAGCGGAGTCTCAGCGGCCGGCACAGACTGTCACGGCATTGGACCTGCCCGCCATGGGACTTTTTTTGCGGAAGCTAAACGTCCACCATCATCCATGGAACGCTGCGGGTGGCCGTCGGTGGCTTTGTCGAGAGAGGAAGGAGAACGGAAAGCAATTTGAACCTTCTTGGCATGTTTTTCATTTCCTCCCTTCCCATCAAGGAATCCACCAGGGATTCTTCTGCCGTCGGCGGCGTCGTCTGATAAATGATTCCATGATTGGTGGGAACGGCGCTAGATCCATGGAACGGGCAGCTGCCAAGAGCGTCGCACTAAATGTCGGGATCCAAAGTGCGGATCTCAGGACGGGGAAGGCAGATGCCCTGTTACGGCTTCTAGGAGTGGGGATCGGAAGCTTGTACGAATGTCCGATCTTCTATAAAAGCGCCTCTTCAGCTCGTCGGTTGGGGCTGATGGGACCTACAGGACACCGGATCACGCCCGCGGCAAACACACAAGGCCTCGCTCCTTCCACTCTACACTCCTCTCGTTTGCCTTGGTCCTCTCTTCTCCCCCACAGAGTCCGTCTGCCCACCATGAAGGCCTCCTTAACCCTGAGCCTCCTGGCGGCGCCCCTCGCGGCGCAGGCCCACTACATCTTCAGCCAGCTTATCGTCAACGGGCAGGCTAAGGGCGGCGACTACACGTACATCCGCAAGAACAGCAACTCGTACATGCCGTCCTTCACCAACGACATTGTCAACTCGCCCGACCTGCGCTGCAACTCGGGCGCGCGCCCCGGCACGGCCCAGACGTACACGGTCAAGGCCGGCGACAAGGTCGGATTCAAGCTCTGGTACAACGAGTTCATCGAGCACCCGGGTCCGGGCTTCGTGTACATGTCCAAGGCGCCCGGCTCGGTCAACACCTACGACGGTTCGGGTGACTGGTTCAAGGCGTACGAGACCGGCCTGTGCGGCGGACAGCCGAACCAGGACACGGCGTGGTGCACGTGGCAGAAGGACCGGATCGAGTTCACCATCCCGGCCCGCATCCCGCCCGGCGAGTACCTCGTCCGGGTCGAACACCTGGCCATCCACGAGTCGCACGTCGGCAAGGGCCAGTTCTACATGGAGTGCGCCCAGCTCAAGATCGAGGGACCCGGAGGCGGCAAGCCCGGGCCGCTGGTCAAGATCCCCGGCATTTACAAGGCCAGCGACCCCGGCATCGCGTACAACAAGTGGACCAACAGGCCGGCGAAGTACGTCATGCCTGGTCCGGCCGTCTGGGTGGACAACGGCTCCACCACTGCCGACAATGGCAGTGGCAGCAACAGCACTGGCGGTGGCGATAGCAACACGGGCGGCGGTGAAAGTGGCGCTGCAGGCGCGTCTTTGTACGGCCAGTGCGGCGGCAAAGGCTGGAATGAGCCTACAACTTGTGCTCAGGGAACGTGCAAGGCCGTCAACGAGTGGTACAGCCAATGCGTGTAGACCAAGTTGGTTCTGAGGAGGGTGGCCGAGTGATGTGCGAACGAACATTCACTCGTTTTCTTTCCCATCATGCTCGTTTTCTCTTGCTTCGATTCCATTCTTTCTCCCCGTGTTCTATCAAGAACATGTTGCCAGGTTTTATTAGACCCACTCATTCTCCAGTACATATTTGTCAAGTCCAGAAACGTCTTTGCTACATACAATCCGTCGAACACTGCGATGCTGAACGTCTGCGTCTCCATCTGGCGGCACCCGAGCCTGACCCTGTGCTCTGCCCGCCCCCTCTGCAACTTCCCGGGATGTCTCCACTCTCGGAGGGTGCACTCCGCGCCAACGTGGGCCGTGTGACACCAATTGAGCTTCCCAGCGGAGCAAACCGCGCCGGAACCAAGCGAGCAACTCGCCACTGCCGTAAAATTCCCCTGGCTGCCGAATGATCGATTGCGCCAGAATCCCGACAAGGTGACCAGGATCGCGTTGGTTCGCACCCTTCTGGGGTTGCGGCCAAGCTTTCATGGCATAGCCGGCCCGGAACTGCCGTCAGGGGCCACAGTGGGGGAGGAAATCAGAAAAGGAGTGGCGGAGTCGGGATTTCGTGGGATTGATGGATTCCAAGTTGATGGTTTCGCCGCTGTTGAATCGAATCCCTGAGGCCCAAGCACAAGCATCACAAGCTTAAAAGGAGGATGCCCCAGAGATGCCAAGCGATGCCTTGAACTTGGCCGTCGCGCCAGGCGTGTTCTGAGGTTTCTTGTCGCCCTCTGTAATCCTTTTTCCCCTGGAATCCTGCCACATTCCATCCAGGCTGAGAAACAAAGCAGAAGCCCCTCAAATCCCAGAATGCGGTTTCTGGTAGCCAATGCCCTGGCGGGGGCCGCGTACATGGCCGGCGCCGTCGCGGCCGGGACGGTGATCTGGGATGGGCGGTTCAACGACCTGACGTCGGCGACGGACCTCAACAAGTGGTCGTGGAGCAGCCAGGTCGGTCCCTACCAGTACTACATACACGGCAGCTCGCCCGTCACAAGCTACGTCAACCTGTCGCCGAGCTACAAGAACCCGGCCGACACGGCGTCGCGGCAGGGCGCCAAGTTCACGCTCGACTCGACGGCGTACTGGAACGGGCAGAACATGCGCCGGATCGAGCTGATCCCGCAGACGAGCGCGGCCATCAACAAGGGCAAAGTGTTCTACCACTTCAGCATCAAGCGGTCCAACGTCAACCCGCCCGCCACCACGCGCGAGCACCAGATCGCCTTCTTCGAGAGCCATTTCACCGAGCTCAAGTCGGGCTGGCTGAGCGGCGCGCCCGGCACCAGCGACCCCGCCCTGCGCTGGATGGTCAACCAGCAGACCAAGTGGAGCGTCGACTGGGCCGCCGACGTGTGGCACAACGTCGCCTACGAGATCGACTTCTCCGCCAACACCGTCGGCTTCTGGCACTCGACCGGCGGCGACCCGCTGGCCCGCATCGTGGCCCCCGTCTCGGTCAGCACCTCGAGCAACGGCGCCGACTGGCACCTGGGCGTGCTCGAGCTGCCCCGCAGCGGCTACCCGGACGCCGTTGAGGACTTTTACTTCTCGGGCGTCTACATAGAGACGGGCAGCATCACCACCGCCATCGGCACCGGCGGCGGAGGCGGCGGAGGCTCGGGCACGTCGCCCAGCAGCACCTCAACCAAGCCGACGGCGCCAGTGACGCCGACTTCGATGCCCACCACTACCCCTCCGCCAACAACCACTTCAAGCGCGCCCAGCCAGCCAGGACAGACCAAATACGGGCAATGCGGCGGAAGTGAGTTCTGAGTTTTTTTTTTTTTCCTCTCTACGCCCTCTGATTTCCAGTCGATGCAAGTTTCGCTGACATATTACTGCGCCCGCTCCCAGGCGGCTATAATGGCCCTACGTCTTGCATTGACGGCACTTGCACAGCCCTCAACCAGTGGTGTAAGTCATTCTGATGTCCGAGTGCTTGATGACATTGCGTTAACGTCAAGGAACAGATTCCCAATGCGTGTAAAGAGCCGCCTAGCAGACGGGACCCGAGTTCGGCTAGTCGACTGCAGAAACGCAGCAAACCTAGTAAGAGGAAGGGATAGCATAGCCTAGTCCAACCATACTATTCGGGAGCATTTACTCCATTAATTCCATGTAAATAGTTGACAGCAGTAGCTGAGTATATAGAAACACCATATATACCGACATGTCTACCACATGGGTGTGCCGCGAGCAAGCGTTGGTCACATAGATATGCCGCCGAAAAAAGAACGGTGTGCTGTAACGACCAAGCTCGCTCATTCTCTCTTACAATGCGAACCCGGGCATAAGATTTGCTCCGCGCAGCAAAAGGTGATGCTCGCGTCCTCGCCTGGGCTCGAACCAGGAACCTCCTGATGACTTGCCATCCACGAATGCAGTATAACAGTCAGACGCGCTAGCCAATTGCGCCACGAAGACTAGAGTGTGGAACTGGATGATGGAGCGCCTCCGGTCCTCGCTTCAAATGCGTCATTTTCTGAACCCTACCGCATGTGCGGGCTCTCCAACCCAAAGCGGCGCGACTCGGGGGGCTTGCCGCTTGTCCTGCACCCCTCCCCACTCTCATATGCACCCGGGCGTCGTGGGCGAGGCCAAGCCACACATCCTAACGGCCGGCGTGCATATGAGAGGTATTAGCTGATGCTGGGGAGTAGTGGCAAAGCTTCGCGTGTCTCCTGCCGGAGGGCGAGGCTAGAGGACGATGCGGACCCCATCCGCCTCTTCACCAAGCAGGATCGGGCAGATGCCGCCCGACGCACCCCGGTCTCGGCTGGAAAGAGCAGCTGTAAAGTGGCCAAGCCATGCGATCGCCATCAACCAAAGAACGGGAGTGTTGTCCAGTACGTACAGCGGGCACATCAGCAGGGCGACATTAGCCGCTGGCATTTACGCGGGAGGATTTTTAATATCCAGAATGGTTGGAACCATGATCTTCCGCCCCGCGCGGCCCTCTTCCAACGACACGTGAGGCTGGTTCCCACGGGCAAGTACTTGACTTGATGGCTTTCAACTCATCACCGACTGATCGGGCCCCACTGCACTTTGGATCGGAACGACGTCTGCTCCGAACATCCAGGTCCTCCGACTTGTCCCGGATTATTAGTTCCCCATCATGTGCGGCCTTCTGAAGTAGGGGAGGCTGCGCAAGAGTGGCTTCCCTAATATACATCGTGCAAGGCTCGCGCCCAGTTAAATACCACGACCACCTCTTGGCTGAGATGCTGACGCTGGGTTCGGGAGCCGGCCAAGCATTCTCGCAATCTCACCCCGTCTTTCCAAGACGGGCTGGGCGCTGCTCTGCCCGCTTTGTGGAGAGACAAGCTTCGCGTTTTCCGTCATCCGCCTTGCCGCCCTTTTGCCGATCGAGGCAGGAGGAGGAGGGTCCTGTAAATGCCCCGACCGAACAAGCACCGTATCCCTGCGGAAGATCGTCCCGAAGGCTTTCAGGGGTGAATGGCTATGGGCTTGGCCCTCATTCTGGCGGGCGTGGCGAGGCGGCGATGACGGCAGAGCTTTCGGAGGACACTCCTCCTTGGGCCAAGAACGAGGGCGTCGATCACACTGAGCTGTTGCCAAGATGATGGCTGCTCGCGAGTATAAAAGGGCGGCGGACGGGCGTCGCTGGTCTGGATGATAGCATGGCTCTAGCCTCATCACGCTCGCCATTGGGTTTTTCTCGCAGGCGTTTATCAGGAGAAAAAAAGAAGCAAAAAATATATCGAAAAGATGAAGGCTTCCACCGCACTCCTGGCGCTGGCCGCGGTCGCTAACGCGCTCCCCTCGGCCACGGTCAGCAAGCGTGCCTGCAGTTCGCCCGTCCGGCTCAACGCCAAGAGCAACGTCTTCAAGCAGTACACGCTGCACCCCAACTCGTTCTACCGGTCCGAGGTCGAGCAGGCGGTCAAGGACATCAGCGATCCCAGCCTGGCCGAGGCCGCCGCCAAGGTTGCCGATGTCGGGTCCTTCCTCTGGGTGTAAGTTGTGTAGCCCGTTCTGCTTTAGATCCCTACCTAGGCTCGATGCTGACGGTCTGCGATACCACACCTAAACAGTGACACCATCGCCAACATCGATCGCCTGGCGGCCGAGCTCGAGACCGAGATCCCTTGCGACCACATCCTCGGTGTCGTCGTCTACGACCTGCCCGGCCGGGACTGTGCGGCAAAAGCGTCCAACGGAGAACTGAAAGTGGGCGAGCTCTCGCGGTACAAGACCGAGTACATCGACAGTAAGCAGCCCCCCAAAAAAAAAAAAAAAAAAAAAAAAAAAAAAAAAAAAAAAAACACTTGGTCAACACAGGTTGGCACTGACGCATAAATTTGCTGCGAACCCCCACAGAGATCGCGGCGCTCCTCAAGTCCAAGCCGAACACGGCGTTTGCCCTGGTCATCGAGCCCGATTCGCTGCCCAATCTGGTCACCAACAGCGACCTGCAGACCTGCCAGCGGTCGGCCGCCGGCTACCGCGACGGCGTGGCCTACGCCATCCGCCAGCTGAACCTGCCCAACGTGGTCATGTACCTCGACGCCGGCCACGGCGGCTGGCTGGGCTGGAACGACAACCTGAAGCCCGGGGCCCAGGAACTCGCCAAGGCCTACAAGGCCGGCGGCTCGCCCTCGCAGTTCCGTGGTATCGCCACCAACGTCGCTGGCTGGAACGCCTGGTGAGTTGGGCGCATTTTACCGTACCCCAGTATCGGGCGCGATTTCTCTAACAAAGGATAATTTGCCTTCTGTAGGGACCTTACTCCTGGCGAGTTTTCCGGCGCCTCTGACGCGCAATGGAACAAGGCGCAGAACGAGAAGCTGTACACGGACCTGTTCGGCGCCGCCCTCAAATCGGCCGGCATGCCCAACAACGCCATCGTCGACACTGGACGGTTAGTGAACCTCCCAGTCACCTAACAATCATTTTTTTTTCAATTCGAACACCAATAACCTTATTTTCTACTCCGCAGAAACGGCGTCCAAGGCCTCCGCGAGGAATGGGGCCACTGGTGCAACGTCAACGGCGCCGGCTTCGGCGTGCGCCCGACGTCCGACACGGGCTCGAACCTGGTCGACGCCTTCGTGTGGGTCAAGCCCGGCGGCGAGTCGGACGGCACGAGCGACACGAGCGCCGACCGCTACGACAGCTTCTGCGGCATGAGCGACGCCTACAAGCCGTCGCCCGAGGCCGGGCAGTGGAACCAGGACTACTTTGAGATGCTCCTCCGCAACGCCAACCCGGCCTTTTAAGACGGGCAGGCCTGATGCTGCGGGTTGCTACAGCCTAGCGCAGCGGCTGGTGGTTCGTTAGGGGCGGGAGTGGGTGGTTCACAGCGGGGAGGAATACAAGGGGGGGACGGAGCAGGTGAAAAAAAAAAAAAAGTGTTCGCAAGATCAAATGTATATATTCCTCATATCTCATTGCAGCACAATACCAGATGGATGCACGACCGCTAAACCAAGGTATCATCGTAACGCCGTCCCATATGTACAGTTTCTCCCCATCATATACACGCACACACACACACACACACACACACACACACACACACACACACACCCAAGATAATGATCACCCACTCAGGCGTTCTTGGTGAAAAAGTCCCAGATGGCGCCGGCCTGCAGGCCGTTGTGGACGCCGAGGGGCGCCGGAACGTGGGGGCCGTCAAAGGTGATGAAGCGGACGGGCTTCTTGCAGCCGGACAAGTCGGAGACCTGGAACGAGTCTTTGGGGGCTTTGCCGGGGCCCACCCAGGGCTTGCAGCCGTTGGCCTTTGCGATCTTGTTGGCGATCTCCGTGCCCTTCGACAGAGGCAGGACGTCATCTTTGTCGCCGTGGATGGCCAGGTACGAGATGGGGCCGGTGGGGCCGTCGCAGCCGCTGACCTCGCCGGCACCCTGGACGGCGACGGCCTTGAACTGCGAGGCGCGCGAGCAGGCCAGCGAGAAGGACATGGCGCCGCCGTAGCTGAAGCCCACGGCGAAGCGCTGCGACTGGTCCACGCACATGTCGGCCTCGATGGCCTTGATCACGGCGTCGACAAAGGTGACGTCGCGCCCGCCGGGGTTCTCCCACCCCTTTCCGAGCCCGTCGGGCGCCACAAAGATGGCCGAGCCGCCGGCCTTGGCCTGGAGCCCGTAGAACTTGTTGAGGTTGGCCGGGTCGTTGACGACGTTGTCCATGGTGGCGCCGCGCCAGTGGAAGGCGAAGATGAGCTTCTTGGGCGCCTTGCTGTCGCCGCCCGTGGGCGCCGCGAGGATGAACTGGCGCTCCGTGCCGTTGACCGCGATCTTGTTGACGCCGTTCTTGAGCTTGGGCGCCTTGTTGCTGCACCCGCTCGAGGGCTTGGCCGCGGAGATGCCGGGCGCGAGAGCGAGGACGGCGACGAGCGCCGATGAGAGGACCGAGGCGAGCATTTTTCGTCCTTGTCGGTTGTGAATGCAATGAAGAAAAAAAAAGGAAGGCCAATCGATTTGATCTAAGAGTGATAGTTATGATCGAATGTGCTCGAGCGCGCGTAGCTATTCGCCTGTTTGCCCGGGAGGTCGAGAAACGAAACAGAACAAAAGAACAAGAGAAGGGAGATAGGGAATGAAATAAAAAAAAACAGTTAGGAAAAGAAAATAAGAGACAGTAAGGAAGAGACTAAGGAGAAAGTCGGATCGGAGAGCGATGGGTTGGAGGAGTAAAAGCCATGTCGTTGGGGCGACGGCACAGCGTGTTTATATCGTTGAATCCGCCGTCGACGGCTTGAGGTTCTGGTTTCGGCTAGACGTCCATACCCTAGGAATTACCCTACCAGAATATCGCGGCCCAAGGGTAGGGCCACCAAGATAGAGCCGTGCTTTCTCATGGATCCCCAACATTTATGCTTCTATTTCCATCCGACGTGCGGGACGAACGGGACGGTCGTCTGCGCAGGTAAACCCCAGATCGGATGGATTATAATTGTGGACACCCTGTCGCGACTTTCCCCACCCCAAGTGGCAAGCGTTGCCAAAACCCCAAATTCCAACGAGATTATCACACGACAAAGGCGATATTTAACTTATATCCTATATCTTTTTAACATTAAGAATTGGGTTGATACTTTTATGATTTCGGGACATGGAGTTATTCTTTTTCAGATGGCGAAAGTTTTGATACCTAGGGGCCCCACAATGACAGTCCCCAGGTGGGCATACAACCTTGTTTTCCGAAACCTGAACGGGAAGACGCCGGCTGGGGTCGTGACATTTACGTGGTATTTAAAGCAGCGCGGCACGTTTGAGCTTCTCTCCACCATCGTCGGAAAGGCTCATGCATCCAGGGTGGGATGCTGCCGTATCTCCCGACTCGGAAACCTGGGGTGCGAGTCAAGCAAACCTCGGCCGCGAAGCGACAGACGGCCCCCTCCAAATGTCGGATGAACTTCAATCGTGGTCACCCCGCGTGCTGTTGGGACTTTGCACTCCATCTACATGTACATGTACATCGACATCCCACGCGCACAAAATCGACGTCAACCCGTCCATTTGTTCCGTGTCGTGCTAGGCCACCAATTCCAAGACTTCCTCAAGGACCCGCCACTGTGTCGACGCGCGTCTGTTGCGTCTCCAGTCCCACAGGATGTTGGCGATGGGTAGTATGGATGGGCAGCCGAATAATCGTGTCAATGCTGGGCAGCCAGACGTGTATGTGTATCTAGTTCGTTTGGTGGCATTGACGCAAGGGCCAGTTGGGCAATAACAAACATGTGGCTCCGAGGCTAATTAGCCCTCAGGCGCCTTCGGTAGATCGGCAACGGGTTCGGTAGTCGGGATGCGACTCGAAGGATGTTGCGAAACAACATGGCGAGACAGAGATTCCCAGCTCCTTTTCCTCCCCGTGATTGACTGTCGACTGCCTGAGGCATTGACCGCCTCAAACTTTCCCTCACTCGTACCACCTATTCGACACCAACGGACAACCAGCGACAGCCGATTGATACTGGAAATAGGTTATTAATGTTGTTGCCGGTACCAGTGGGCCACGGCGATCCAAACCGATTCGGCTCATCGCCGGCTTATGTGCCTTCGGGTATGGTCCCCTGCAGCAGTGCAGCCTTCAATACGAGGTGGTAACCCACTAAGCGCTGATGGCCGGCTCGCAGCGCATCCTTCCCGTTCGTATCGTGGCACTATGCATCCAAGGCCCCAGATTGGCCTGCAACTGCCGCCAGCCGGGGAATTTATTCTGTTCGTGTTTTCTGTCTCGCGCTGCCCGAATGGCTGGCCCACAGCGTGGCTGGCGGCACAGTCCCCTCAATCGGCCTTCCTGACAGCACGTTGCACCGCGGCCGCTTTTCTGCGGGGTATGCTTTTTTTTTTCCCCTTGGGCCACCAGAAACCCACCGTCTCGTGATCTCGTGAGGACCTTTTCCATGACATTGACGGATGACATGACATGACTCTATTGCCGATCACGAACTTTGGCAGCGGGGACTCGGTAAGCTCGCATGCAGCGAGGCGTGGGCAGACCTCACTCGTGGCTGTCGTCGGGGGCTTCCATCGACTTCGGCCCTTGGCAGCTACCAGTCTGAGCGGAAGGGGTCCGGTGACCATGGCGAGACCACACAACGCTACTGAGCTGTATAAAAGGGCGCCTTCGTGTCCGTCAAAGTGGTTGTGTTTGTCTCCCTCCATCATCATCACCTCGATCATCAAGCAAGCCAGCCAGCTAGTCACTCGCTCGTCATTCACACGAGATCCTCGATATCTGCCTACCTACCCTAATACCTAATTCCATCACTCAACCAACAAAAAAAATGCACTTCTCCAAGACCGCCCTCCTCTCCCTCCTCGTCGCCGCCGTCTCGGCCGCGCCCGTGCCCGAGGAGGCCCAGTCCATGGTGGCCGCGGTGCCGCAGTGGACCATCGCCAACTTCAAGCGCACCTGCAGCGCGGACGACACGTCGTGCACCGTCGAGTTCGGCGTCGACACCCACCTGGCGGCCGCCACGCCCTGCTCGTACGTCGTCAACGCCGCGTCCCGCGCGTCGCGCGCCCGCGTCGACGACGTCACCTGCGGGCCGTACAAGGTCAGCTCCGGCTGGGACGGCCACTGGGGCGACGAGAACGGCTTCACTACCTGGGCCGTCGTCGACTTTGCCCAGCGCCTCATCGTCTGGCCGGCCTACACCGACAAGCAGCTCGCCAACGGCCAGGTCGTCAAGCCCGACCTGAGCTTCCAGCCCCAGTCCATCAGCTGGTAGGCGCCAATTTCGGGGGCGGAATGCTGTGGGGGGGTGGGGATGTAGTTGAGAGTTGGTGTTGTTCGTTTGTGCATGGGAGAACGGGATATGCGCATCTGGTGTATGTAATGGTCTAATGTAATAATGAAATGACCAATTTTATAACGGTTTGGTCACATGCATGCTGGGGAGATATTGTGTCGAATGAGCTTGCTGGCACGAAACGGCTGGCAGATATGTCTGGCGTCCTTCGTTAGGTTGGAAGCGTAGTGCCGTGACAAAACACCTCCAGCAGTGACAAGAAAGTGAAATGTTTCCGAGCTCTGTAGAGGATGGTGTAAGCAAGCTCTGTGCTGCAATTCCAAATTAAGGCAGGCGCGCTGTCATCGAACCCAGCAAAAAAGGGATGGCCATTGCAGGCGCTGCTCACAGGCGAGCAAGCTTTGCATACGAAGACCAAAGAGCTGTTGGCTGGTATGAAGCCAATTTGTTTTAACACTAAACACAAATAATTTGACAAACGCCCATCCAACCCCCGTTAACACCGACCCTCCCCGTCCTCATATCCCTCCATGCCACCCAGCCTCTAACACCATGTGAAAGTCGATAGCCCAAGCATATTTGGCAGCTATTTCACGTTCCGAAGAGTCCAACCTACTCTCCGGACGTATTAACGTCCTCATGTGCTCGTAGCGTCTCCCTCCTCCGCCGCGCTACCCTCGGCCGCAGGTTCGGCGGGCGGGACGTCAGCCCCGCCGTCCGGCGCGCCACCATCAGACCCAATAGGCGCAGGCTCGCCGCCTCCCACGCCGCTTGCACCCGCTCCGTTGTGCATGGGGTTCGGCGCAAGGGGCAGGCCCTGTTGTTTCCCCGTGCCGGACGGGCCAGGAGGCGTAACACCAGGCACTTTTTGGGGAGAGGGCGGCCCGGCGGCGCCGCCGACGGTAGCGCCTCCGGATGCCGTGGCGGACCCATTGGTCTCGAGGTTGGTGGTCGCGCCGCCTGTGCCGTGGCTGTAGGAGCTTGCCTTGGCGCTGCCGCCCGGCCCGCTCGAGGCGGTTGCGGTGGTGCTGCCGCCGCCGCTGCCAGCCCCGGCGGGCGGTGGTTGGGCGCCGCCCCATACAGCAGGAGCCTTGGGCGTGTTTGAATCAGGGACAATGGGGCTATCGAAAGACGCATCCACGTTCCTCTTGAAAAACGGCACGTTCTTGCCCGTGCCGAGACCGTTTCTCGTCAGGGGGGCGGCGGATGCGAGGCTGGCGGCCAGGGTGAACAGGGCGGCGTGCTTGACGTGGACCATTTTGTTCGCGGAGATTTTGGGAAATATGAATATAACTTGGAAGACGGGCAAAATGGAAGATGAATGTGCTTGTTGGTCTTATGGATCGGTAGCTGATGCGATGCCGAAATGGTTTGTTGATAAACACTGAATCGAAGTCGAGGTTGGAAGCAGAGTTGAAAAGATGTTGCGATGCGTTGTGATTTTCCAATCCGCCGGTGTTCAAACTTTTATGTACTGCTTCGCGGCTGTTCTTGGTCATCATGGCCGACGATTCTTGGTGTTGTTGGTCGTGATGTTGCTTCCTCATGTCTTTTTTTAGCCTCGCTATGGAGCGTCCAGGCGGGACTGGCCGGAAGGGACGCTGCACAGCCCTGTCTGTTGGCGATTGAAATCCCTGCGGCTTACTCCTTCACCATGAGCACCTCAACCAACACCCATCGTTTACACTGTCATAATGTCTCTTGGGTCCGCAATGCCCACAAACCGGTGCCCAGGGAACCCATCGCGAATCTTGAACAAATGGAGTCAGCGTACCAACGAGAAGCCCGCGCCCCCTTGGCCGTGACTCTTGGCTACCGCAACTCGAACCAACGCTGGTAAATGCGCTTGCCAAGAATCTGGGCGTCCATCATGCAGTGCACGTACGCCTCTCCGTACAGTCGCCAGATCTCGTCTTCCTCGTCCCCGTACTCCCATACAGCCATCTCGCCAGCATCGCGAGGAGGATGGCACTCGTCCCTGCGCAGGATATAGGGGGTCTTGGCGCCCGCAAAAATGCACACGGCGTCGCCCTTGTTGGTGCCCGGCGGCACCAGCATCATGTGCCCCTCCTTCGTGATGGCGAACGACCGCAGCATCATCTTTCGCGCCATCATCCGGTAGAGGAACCGCATCTTGGCGGGGATGGTCTGCTCGTAGCCGGGCAGCATCTGCAGCGCGAACAGGGTCTCGTTCAACCAGTCCGCCTCGGATTCCAGCATCATGTCAGGCAAACCCAGCTCTGGTACCGGCGGAAGGTCCATCGTGTCCGGGTCAAGGCCCTTGGCCAGAGTCTTGTCCCTCCAGTCCATGCAGGCGCCGAAACTCGGAATGATTCGAGACGCGGCAATGGGAAAGAAGCAGGGAATCTGACGCTAGGATACGCGCCCTAACAATCGAAAGACGGCCGTTGAGAAACGGAGTCGAAATCGTCCCACCAGCGGAGGTAAACTCTGCATCACGCCAGAGGGTTCCGACGTGCCCCGGCATGGGCAGCTTTTAGCGGCACGCAACGACTTTTTCGAGGCCTCCAGGGGCGAGAAGGAGGAGCCGGAGCCAGGATGGCGAAACATCGGGTAGTTGCAGGCCGTGCGGCGCACTTTCCAACAGTTTGTCTTGTCCTGCGGGTGAATGGATTCATCTCATGCGGGGTGTTCCAGCCAGTTGAGCCTACCTTGCACTGTCCATGAGTTCGTGCAGCGACTGCGAGATTCGAGGCGCCAGAGCTGATGTTGCTTCTGCTCCAGAGCCAAGCTGCTGGCTGATTCTGATTGCTGCCAGGCATCACAACTCAATCTGCTCCAGTGGCAACGACCTAACCGCCTTCGGACGCAGAACGACAGGAAAAGGGGGCCCCTGCAGATCGAATCGGTTCCAGCATCCGGCTTTGCTATCTTTCGCTAAGCATTGCCAGCTCCCTCAAACATCAGCACACGAAAGCGGACTGCGGCAGCATCAGATGCTACAGGGGCTGTCGATCACTCGTCGCGGGACCTGCATTTTCCCTCACCTTCTGCCCTGCCACCATGGCAGTTTCGCATCCCGAACAAGCCGAGCGGCTGTCGCCAAGAGCGGGCGAGATCTAACCGCAGACGTCAACGGTCGCGATTTCGAAGCGTTCGCTTACAATGCACCCGAATTGCCAGACCAGGTCCGTGCGAGATGGAGAGAGAGAGGAAATCACTGCAAGGGCAAGGAAGGGTGACAACATGGGACGACGGGCGTTGCTCGGGGCGATCATCCGATACCCCCCATCCGCATCTCCGGGAAGGGCAAGTGATCGCCAGAAAGGTTAACATTGGATTATAAAAACCAAACGGCCTCTCCGTCCTCGTCGTCATTTTGCTCCCCTTCTTCCACCACCCACTCCTTCACTGCCAGCCCACGATAATCACGACCCGGTGTCGTTTAGCCAAGTCCTTCTTTCAGTTCTCTTTTCTTCGATTCGAATCGACCAGGCGTCGCTGATTTCACCGCCTTTTTACCAACCCTTATTCCTTCTTTGCTCCAACAAACAAAACCCCCTCTTCTTTCAAAATGGTTCGCATCACCATCGCCGCTACCCTGGCATGTAAGTCACCATCCTAGCCAAGGAAACGCCTCCAGCTCCAGACGGGACGAGCGACAGTGCTAACAAAAATCCTACAGTCGCCGCCCTCGCTCTCGGCCAGGCCATCCCCAACGTCTCCGGCGCCCGCAACGTCGGCAACGGCAAGGGCCAGCAGTTCACCACGGCCGGCTGCGTCGCCAACAACGACTGTCAGGAGGGCTGCTGCGCAAACAACGGCCGGGGCATCGGCATCTGCTCCGGCATTGGCGCCGAGTTCCAGAACGGCAAGCAGGGCTGCGGCTTCGTCGACCCCAACCGCGCGGCGACCATCGCCGCCGCCAAGGCCCAGGTTGCTCGCCAGGGATTCTAGAGGGTTTATCTTTTGTTGGAGGAGAAAGGGAAATTGGGATACGCTAGTCCAGCTGAGGGAGGTAGAACTGCTGGAAGGATGGAGGGTGTGTGGTCCTTTGGTTTCAGGACGGGGCCGGCGAGCCAAAGGAATACTGGCCCGCGGCCTGTCGGGTCGTTGCAATAGTAATGACAACTGGACTCGAAGATGCAACTATATGGCACATACGGCACATGCATGCTGAGGATGCTTGTGATTGATCGACGTGGACGGCCGAATGACCAGAGTCTCTGGCAGGGCTCGGTAGGCTCCGTGCCAGTGGTACATACCATTCGCAAGTCGAATATGCTTCCACCGACCAATGCTTTCGACGCCCAGATACTGCCAAGAACGGCTATCCCCAGACAACGTACCAGGATGACATTATTGTCGAGAAAGGCTCAGTATTGATGACAACCCTTGGCCTGAGAATACCCAGTGAGGTGAATACCCAGAGTAGCAGCGCATACAGTAACCCACCAACCGCCTACGTCCGCTTCGACGCCCGAATCCTCGCAGTAACCCTACAGGGCTCACTCGGCTGCCTATATAAGTTGGTGTTGTCCTCAGCTCGATCTGGGAGCTGCCCGCCTTCCTATTGCGGCCACCTGCATCCACGGCTTGCCGGTTTACCGGTTTAACGGCTCATCTGGGGAGATGTCAGCATCGACATTGGGCTGAAAAAAAAAGCGTCAAAGATGCATGCACGTTCCCGTCTGGCGTCTGGCACCTGGTATATTCAGCTGACCGTTGACCGTCTCGGCTCCCGCATCCGGCGCTTTGTGTAACTCCAGAAAGCGTTGGATGCAGCCCGCTACAGCTGTGATCTTGGTACACGATCCGTCAAACCGTGGATTTGGGTGGCTTGGGGTGCCGCATCGAGATACTCTATTTATCTTATATCGAGCTGAACTCGAACATGGAAGGATTTCTTGATCTTGGCTCTTGGCTTCCTGACCTGACCGTGGACGGCATATAAAAGGGCGGCGGCTATCGTACTGCCGATGGCGACGCCGTTGGGACCCGGGCTGCTCGATAGAGACGGAGAGAGACATGTCGAACGCCACAAGCATAAATACGGCCATCGTCGTCCCCCAAATTCACAAGAGCCGAGAAAAGCGGCAGAGCAGGCCTGACAAAGACAGCCGAGCAGCATCAAACACATCAGGGCAAGCACAACATCCCCCATCCCTCAACATGAAGTTCTCGGCCCCCATCGCCCTCCTCGCCGCCGCCACGGCCGCCAGCGGCGCCGCGCTCGAGAAGCGCGCGTACGGCCCGCCGCCCAGCAAGGGCGACGTGTGCCCGGCCGGGCAGGGCTTCTTCTTCAAGGCCAGCTCGGGCAAGTTCTACCAGATCGCCTGCGCCGTCGACGTCATCGGCGGGACGCTGCTGGCCGTATACGCCAACTTTTCGGGCGTTGTGGACTGTGCTGCGTGAGTTTCTGCCCTCTTTTTTGCTGCTCCATAGTTGGGGTGCGTTGTGTGTATGTGTGTGTGGTCCGGCAAGACTGACACGTCTCAATAAAAAAAAAATCCGGCAGCCAATGCGATCTCTGGACCACCCAGGTGCCCAGCCGCCCATGCGCCGCCGCCGCGTGGTACCGCTTCCCTCCGGATGGCGTGAACAACTGCTTCATCCGCGGCGGCGCCATCCAGAGGGTCGTTCAGAACAGGGACACGCTCAACGCCGTCTCTGCGTCGCTTTGAGAGGGATTGCTGTTACTGAGAAATCTATGATCCGGACAAATGCTTTCAAATGGGGAGGGGAAGCCACATTTGTTAGTAAATGGGATGTTGCGTGTTCATAATCAGCGTTCTATCAGTATATCAGTACTTCAGTAACAAAAAGAGAAAAAAACAACCATAAACTGCCACCCATCACGGCAGCGGAATGCTCTGCGCATGACTAAAAAACAGACCCTCGGGGTCATACGCAGCCTTGATTTTCCTCAGCTTCGCAAAGTTGTTCCCATACAACCTGCTGCTCCAGTCCTCCATCTTCAGCTGCGTGTCCGGGTAGTTGACGAACCCGCGAAGCGGCACGCCCGCGTCGGTCAGCGACCGCTCGAACGGCAGCATCTGGCTCTTGAGGTACGCGAGCCCGTCGGTCGTGAATCCTTCCTGCCCGCCGGGGTCGGACCTGGACTGGGGCGACACGGCCGACTGGCCGTCCGAGCGGATGAGCCACAGGTTCCGGGCGTGCGCGAAGGCGGTGGCGTCGTCGGTGAGGCCCTTGTCGCGCGCCGGCGCCCCGCCCCACAGGTCCAGGTATCCGAACCCGGCCAGGTCCAGGTCGGCGCGGCGGCTGAAGGACGCGACGCCCGTGCCGGAGAGCAGCGCGCGCGCCTGCGACAAGGTGAGCGGGTGGTCGGCCGTCGTGGTCAGCGCCTGCGTGTAAAAGGGGTGTCCGCCAATAGACCCGCCGCCGGGCTGGTTCATGCCCGGGCCGCAGGCGGCGACCTCGAGGTCCCAGAAGGGCATCTCCGTCTTGCGCAGCACCGCGGCGGTGGCGTTGGCGTTGGTGTTGTTTGCCAGGGCGCGGTCCAGCGCCTCGGTCAGCGGGCGTCCCACGTCGCCGTCAAAGGCGGCCGGGTCTCCGTACCAGTACCCCTCGATCCTGTACGGCGACCCGTCGAGCCGCCAGCGCGCCGCCATCGCGTCTATGCGGCCGTCGTTGGCGTCGCGCAGCGCAAACTCCTGCAGCGCGATCAGCCCCCTCGCGGCAGCGTCCGCACCCACATCGTTCGCCAGCGAGATGGTGAAGCTAACAGCTGTAGGGAACGCGGGCTTGTAGGTGCGCGTCGTCATGCTCAGCACGACGCCGTACGACGGCGCCGCGCCCTTGACGGCGAACAACAGGTCCGAGCCCGGCTCCGCGGTGACGACGGTGCCGTTGTGCAGCATCAGCTCCGCGCGCACGATGTTGTCGATGGGCGTCCCCCACAGGCGCGACGTGGTCCCGAACCCGCCGCCGAACGACGAGCCCGTCAGCCCGACGTGCGAGCCGCGCACGTGCGGGAAGTGCCTCCCGTGCTCGTCCCAGAGGGCCCGGGCCACGGGACCGACGCGCGCCCCGCCCCCGAACGTGAGCTGGTTCGTCTCGGCGTCGAAGGACGTCTTGTTAAACGCGGCCATGGACACGACCAGGCCTCCAGGCTGGCCGTAGCCGAATCCCGCAAAGGAGTGCCCAGCGCCCCGCGCCGTCACCTTGACCGAGGCGTTGCGCGCGCACGACAGCGACAGCGCGAGCTTGTCGCGCGTCTCGGGGAGCGCGATGCACGCCGGCTCCGGCCGGAAGCGCCAGTTGAAGAGCTCCGTCTCGGCCGTCCATTTTGCGGTGCCGTCGGCCTCGATGGTGTTGGGCACGCCGGCGGCCGCCAGGCAGGACCGCAGCGTGGTTGCTGCCGCCGCCGGTGGCGCCTTCTCTTGAGCTAATACCGAGATGGGCAGGAGGAGCGGGACGACGGCCAGGGCCCCGATTGTTGAGGGTGGGGGCAGCTTCATGGTGGTGCTGTTGTTTCTTTTTGCGGAGGGCTGGTGTTGTTCCCCGGGGACGGTTCCTGGCGATCGATGGCTATATCGAGCAGATTCTAACTTGACAGTAAAGCAGAGGGCTTGCACTTTTATACACTATTTTGTATATCCATGGACGCCCGCCAACCCGAAGTGGCGAAATAAACCTTGCCTCTCATCATGAGCGCTTAGCCACGCCAACCCGTGACAATTTTCCTGTTAGGGGTGATATCACATGGTCCTTAACAAGGTTCGCCTTGTTCCTGGATCCGAAAGATAGGATCTATGCTAGGCAGCAGGATTTCGATAATGCTCGATTGAATCCATGGCGCTGCACCAGGGCGTGGGTGAGAGTTGCCGGTTTCAGAAAGAGAGGTCGCACGAGGCTAGGCAGGAGATCATGATGCCTAAGGCCGGAGCCCCGCAACGGAAGCCAAGCACTTCCCGGCGTGGAAGGCCCGCCACGGAGATTACCAGCTTACATAAATCATGCACGGAAGTTCGGTACCTGACAAAGCAAGGACCGAGGCAGGGACCTGCTTCGTACGATGCCCCTATTCAACGACAGCATGATATTCTATATAGAGGAATCTCGCACGAAAGGAGCCCCCTTTGTTTTTTGTTCCTAAGACCGGATTTACCCAGATCAACGCAGACAGCCACGAACAGGGCAAATAAAATAGAAAAAGATGGGCATGCTGGGAACATTCACGAAGGAACGAGGCTTGTATTATTTTTTCTTTGCAGATGATGCCTTCCAAAGGGCCTCAAGCAATGAGGAAGTGGTTGTCGGTGTATGCACACGTACGTGCATCGTCGTAACTCATAAAATTAGATCCCGTGTCAAAAAGGGGGGGAGGAAAGCGCCCAGGAAACGGCGGGGGATAGAGAACCGAAAAAAAAAAAAAAAAAAAAAAAAAAAAAAAAANAAAAAAAAAAAAAAAAAAAAAAAAAAAAAAAAAAAAAAAAAAAAAGATTACGCCGGTCGAAACCTATATGGATGGAGTAGTTCGTAAAAATGCTCTGCTTCGTCGTCGTGGCCTCTTTCCGGTCCTCGACTCTCTCCCTCCCTTTGCGCGCAAGATCACTGCTTCTTGTCGTCGGCTTTCTGAATCCTCTGCGACGCCAGGTATCGCACAACGTCCGGGTCCTGGCTGGGCGGGATCTTCTTCCACTTCTCCCGGTCGATCTGGCTCGGCATGATGGGGTCCTCTCTGTTCGTGTCTGGGTGCACCTCGAAGCCCTGGTCCTCGCTCGTCCGGGTCTGCTGCGCACCGCTCTCCGCCGCCGTCCGCGACGCCTCGACCAGCGCGCTCAGGTCCACCTGCCCACCGTCTGACGCCATGGCGTGCACCTGCGCCGCCGCGGCGAGGGCCTGCCTCTGTGCCACCGGCATGGTCTGGATGCGGCTCTCGAGCGAAATGCCCGCGTGCGCGCCACCGGGCTCCGCGTAGCCCGGGATGCCGTAATCGATGGGCCGCCGCAGGACCGCGCCCGCGTGCAGGATCCAGTCCTCGAGCCGTCCGAGCTCCTCCTCCTCCTCGTCGCCTGAGGTGCCCGTGCTCATGCGGCTCTGGCGCCGCTCAAGGTTGTGCTTGCGCTTGATCTTGCTGAACCGAGCCGGGACCAGGAGCATGACGGCCGGCTTGAAGACGCGCAGGATCCGGCCCAGGAATCGGAACAGGCTTTCGACGTGGCGGTCGGGAACGCAGCGCAGGGCCGCTCCGAGCGGGATGGGCATTACACCAAACAGCAACGACCATCCCCACTGGGGGCCGTCCAAGGGAACCGTGTCGAACGCCTGGCCGCCCTTCCAGATGATAACCATCTGGCCTGCAATGGTAGCAAGCTGAACTCCCAGGAAGAAGGGATTGCGCAGCACACCCTGGTACCAGATGTTGAGCTTATTGTCGACGCGGCGGCAGTTGTGCTCTGGTTCAGTAAGAGTCAGCAAGACACCGGACAGAGAGGGAGGAGACAAGAGGCGCGTCAAGATGGGGTTTACATACGGTTGAAAAGCTGGAACATGATGTAGGTGTTAAACACCATGGTCTGGGTAAAGATGTTGCTCTCCACGTAGTGCAGCGTGAAGATGACAATGAGCTGGTACGCGGCCTGGCCGAGGATCATCTTCCACATGGTGATGCTGACAAGGGGCGCCCGTCGAGGGTGCGGCTTCCGCTTTAAAAAGTCCTCGGATGGCCAGTCGGTGGCCAGACCGACCGACGCAAAGATGTCCATAATCAGGTTCATCCACAGCAGCTGCACGACGGTGAAAATGTTGTCGCCAGCAAGCTCCGACACCACCGTCAGGGTACCAGCCGTGATGTTGATGGTGAACTGGAACTGCAGGAACTTGCGAACGGCGTCGTTAACGGTCCGGCCCCAGAGGAGCGCCTTCACGATGGACTTGAAGTTGTCGTCGAGGAGAATGATGGACGCCGCCTCCTTGGCCACCTCGGTGCCTTGAACGCCCATGGCAAAGCCAACATCAGCAGCCTTGAGGGCCAATGCGTCATTCGTACCGTCGCCCGTGACGGCGACCGTCTCGTGCATCTTTTTTAGGTGCGACACGAGCGTCAGCTTGTCTTCGGGGCTCGATCTCGCAAGCACCTGAAGTCTTGGGATGATAATGTCCATCTGCAGCGGTGTTAGTCGTCGGAAGGTCGGGCCATCCATGGCCACGCCGCCGGCCGTGTAGATGCCGCACTCGGACGCGATGGCCTTGGCCGTCAGGAAATTGTCGCCCGTGACCATGCGGACAAGCACGCCGGCCTCCTGGCACTGCCGTACCGAGTCGATGACTTCGGGACGCAGCGGGTCCTTGATACCGAAGATGCAAGTCCACGTCAGACCAGACGTCTTGAACAGGTGACGGAAGCGGACCGACGTCGGATCTTTGGGGTCGCGGAAGATGTCGTTGGGGTCCGTGAATTCGCGGTAGGCCAGGGCGACGGGACGCAGCATCTGCACGGCGTACGAGCGGACCGTCTCTCGAAGCTCTGCCCGCGTCTCTTCGGGTAGCTCCTCTGACGTCAGTCCGCTCCCGCCCTGCTCCTTGCTGGCGGTTGGGTCGCTGAGGATCGTCTCGCAGCGTTCGAGCACTACCTCGGCGGCGCCCTTGACATACAAACGGAAGCCTTGGTCCTTTGGCAGGCGCACCATGATGGCCATCCACTTGTTGGACGCGTCAAAGGGCAGTAGATCGACGATGTCGGCGTTGTCACGCTCCTCGTTGACAGGACCCATGCCCAGGTGGCTGCGCGCAAAGTCAAGCAGGGCCGTCTCGGTGCTCATGCCCACGTACTTGCCATCGCCTCCCTCGAATGCTGTCGAGTTGAGCGCGATGCCGTCCTTGATCAAAGTCCTGACGTCGGCCGTCAGCGATTGCATTAGCCCCCTTGGCCCCGTGTCCCTGCTTGCAGGCGGCGATGGCACGGTGGATTTCCCCGTAGCTTTCTTTTCCACATCGTCACCTTCCTCTCCGGACGCACTCGCCCGGCTGTTGGAGGCACTTCCGAGGCTGCCCGGAGAGTTGCCCACAGTCGCCTCTCCAAACCCGTCCGACATGCCAACGTGGCCCGCAACAACCGTCATTTTGTTTTGCGTTAGAGTCCCCGTCTTGTCGGAGCAGATGCACGTGGCGTTGCCCATGACCTCGCAAGACCGGATCATGCGCACCAGGTTGTTATCCTGCAACATTCTCGACGTGGCAAACGCGAGGGCGAGAGTGACGGCCAGAGCGAGACCCTCGGGGACCGTCACGACGATAACGGTGACGGCGAGGATCAACGTCTTGAAGAAGGCCATTGCGTTCTCGGATGGAGTGCGCCCGGCGGTTGGCAGCTTGACCAGGAAGCGGATGAACATGATGAGAAAGAAGATGAAGCCAGCAATCACTCCAAACGTGATGAGCTGCTTGGCCAGCTTCCCCAGCTTCTGCTGCAGCGGCGTCGGCTCGACGTCGTTTTGCAGCTCGCTGAGCGTGCGACCAAAGGTGGAGTTGACGCCTACGGACACGACCAGATAGTTCCCGACGCCGCCGTTGACGGTGGTGCCGCTGAGGATAAAGGGGTCGGCGGCGGACACACGGTGCATCGCCGATTGCTTGAGGCTAGCGATGCCGTCCACCTCATCGCCCTTTGCGCGCATGGCCACGGATTTGTGCACCAGATCCGACTCGCCCGACAGCGACGATTCGTCCACCTGGATACCGGAGCCACGGATGAGCACGCCGTCGACAGCTACAACGTCGCCGGTTTCGATGTGCATGACGTCGCCGACGAGCAGATCGTGGACCGAGATGTTCTGGGTCTTGCCGGACCGTATGACCTTGACGTCTCGCTGCTCCTTCCGCGCAGTCAGCTTGGCGAACTTCTGGTTCTTGCGCCAATCGGTCGTGGCGGTCGCAAAAACGATGACCAGAATGGCCACCACGACGGTGACGCCGTCGACCCACTGAATCCGAGGGCCCTCTTCGTCTTTCGCCGACGCCGTCTCGTAAATGCCGAGGGCCAGTGAGATAGTGGCGCTGACGGTGAGGAGGAACATGAGCTTGTCGTTGAAGGCGATCCATGCCAGCTGCAGGAAGGTCTTTTGCTTGCGCCGCGGCACCCTATTCACGCCAAAAACGCGCCGGCGGTCGGTAAAGCCTTTTTGCTCGCCGCCAAACTCTAGCTTGAACGCGGCCGCGTGGTCATGCCCCTTTTTTCCGTCCCTGGGGAGCGGCGTGAGTTTGGGCTTCCTCCGCTCCCTGCCAGCGGCAACAGCCTCCTCGAAGGTGACAGTGCCATCGAGGCCGGCTTCGTCGACGCTGAGGCCGGCGGCGAGATCTGTGCGGAGCCCAGCGGCGAGGCCGTGCAGTCCGCCGAATGCATCGAGTGCGGCTAGAGTGCGCAAGGTACTCAGCTTGTGCAACTGGGCCGGAGTGAAGGCAAAGCGGTTGTTGGGCAGAGGAGGGCTGTCGGCGAGATTGAGCTCCTCGGGTTTGGTCGGGGTGCTGAGTTTGGCCGGGGTGCCGGCCTTTGGCGGCGTGGTGCTCTCTGCGAACGTGATGGACGTCGGGGACGCCGGTCCCGTCTGGGACGCCGACCTTATCTCATGGTCGGCCATCGGTGTGTGGAGAATAAGTGAGGTCAGTCACCGAGAGGGCGGGCCGGCAAAACCCAGCCGTGAGACCGACGTCGTATACACAGCCGCGTCAGTAGCAGTCGAAAAGTCCGGTGACGCCACCGGGAGGCGGAGTTGGCAGAAGAGCTCAGGGCGGCGGCAGGCAATCTCTTGCCATACGTCTCGGCCTCTCGGCTCGTACCAGAAACAAATCTTCTGCCTGGCCTCTATTGCCTGCGATCTAGGGAGGGCCCGTCTGGCAAGCGTCGTCCTCCAATGGCTGGAACGCAACGGAATGGCGACCGCGTCGGGAGCGGTGAGCCGTGTGCCAATCGGGTCTAGTCCGCGGGTCGAACAAAGGTCTAGCCGGGCGGAATCGAAATCCTTGTGTCGGGCCTGTGCTGCTGGTTGACGGCAGCACAAGAAGCAGCCAGAAAACTAGAAAGAAGAGAAGGGGACAAAAGAAGCTCCAGTAATGGGGACCCGGCAAGAAAAAAGAAAGGAAGGAGTAAATAAAGGAAAGGCTGGGCGGCCAGAGGCGAGTAAAATCACCGATCCCCCAACTTCAAGCAGCAAGGATGTCGACCGCCCTGGAGCCCGACCGACGCCCTTGGCGGTGGGCGTCATCAAGCCGTGAATGGCCGGACCGGCCGCATGAGGCCCGCTTCACTGGGGCACGGAGGATGCGGGCTCGCTTGTGTTCACGTGGCCGCCTCCTGCTCGCCCAGCCTGCCCGACTCTCCCCTCCTGTCGGGCGCGAGGCTTCCCCGTGATTGAGGCTCAGCTATCTAACCGAGAGGCTGGGGACATGCATCGACGCACATGAACACAACTTTGGGGTCGTATTTGCAATTAACGGCAACACTCTTGTGCTGGCCTCCGCCCCACGGAATTTTTCCTCTGCGGTTTTGCAACGAAGGGCGGCCAGCAGAGTGGCTTGGCTTGACACTTGGCACTGTGGGGCACACCGTCCAATTAGTGTTGGTTGGCGGCTGCAACGCAAAAAGCTATCTCAGAAACGCGTGATCCCTGTCACCGAGTATGGGGCGCGGGGTGCCGGTCTCGGGTAAGCGGCATCCCCTAGCCGGGCCTTCCATTCCACAAGTCAGCCACTGACATCATTCCTACGTGGAAGCTTCTGCGCCACTGCCAGTCTTTCGAGTCTTGTCTCTAGCTTGGTGTTACAAAAAGCCTGCTGGCCTCACAGAGCAGCGCTTTCGTCTCGTAAGATAATTCCCGCACCAGCTCGAAGCAACGTGTCCGTGTTTTCATGCAGCAAAAATCGCACTACTAAGCCGCAACGCCAGAAGGAGACTAACACAGCTTCGACGCCCCGTGGGAACGTCGACAATTAACCTTAATTCGAAATTTCGTAATTGACTGGGCAACTGATAGCGGCGTGTTCCGGTTCAGAGCTGGCGGGCTGCACGTGATTGTGTGGCAGAGAGCGCCTAGCCTGCCACCGAGAACGCCCGGTACTCTGAGTACAGAGGTATCGCATTTGACCACTCGATCGTGCGGGTGACATGGCGGGGATCTCGCGGTGGCTTTACGCGAGCTGAGGCGCACAGTTGTATGCAGCCCCCACATACACATGCGGGCAAAGTTGAGAATGCATAAAGGCAGACGGGCAGGCGTGCTGGTTCGCAGCGTGACATATACGTATGTTGGATAATCAATCAAAAGGTACAAGATTGGTGGCCCATCTGATTAACGCGAAGGAGCCGGCGCTCCAGTTTTCTGACAAATCGTGGTCTGTCAGCGGCTTCGGGGTCGGATGGGTTTGTCGGGTTCCGAGCCCAAGAAGCTCCTCTCTTGCCATGAAGTCGATAACGTTATATCGATCCTGCGCGACTAAGGTGCAAAGCACGCAATGCTGTCAGATTGAGGAATTTGGATATTTAAGAACCGCCGGTGAGGGCGTGCGAAAGAGGATGAACAATGCTGTAGCAGAGCAATCTTGCAAAGCTGTCCGTACTGTAGCCCCTGAGTTCGTCAACATTATACAGGGTGGTTACGTCGTCCTGCCTCAATTTCATCGTTACACAAGCCACAAAGATGGTCAAGATTGCCATTACCGGTGCCGGCGGCCGTACGTTACAGATGCCCCGGTGGTCGGTTCTGTGAAGATACAGACCTGCTCGTGACAAATTTACGTACTAAAATATGTCAAAAAAAAACAGAGCTCGCCAGAGAAATAATCGATGCCTTTGTCGAAACAGGTCGACATGAAATCCTAGGATTGATGCGCAAGGTAGGACACCTCCAGGGCTAGTCCCGGATTTCGCTTTCGTCAATGGCTACTAACATCACTACAGGACATCTCGGCCCAGCCCAGCCTCCCAGGCGTGACGTGGGTCCAGAACAAGTTCGACGACAAGGCCGAGCTCGTCCGCCTCCTGGCCGGGGTCAACACCGTCCTCTGCTTCTTTACGGCCGAGAAGGATGAAGGCGCGCGGGCGCAGAAGCTGCTGATCGACGCGGCCGTCGAGGCCGGCGTGCCACGCTACATCCCGAGCGAGTGGAGCATGGGGGCGTCGCTCAAGGCCAACATACACACCGCGCCGCACTACGCCAACAAGCTGCTCGTGCGCGACTACCTGGCCGACCTCAACAACAGGAACAACAGCGGCAAGAAGGTGCTCGAGTACACGCTGCTCTGGCCGGGCCTGTTCGCCAACTACTTGGGCTTCCCGCACAAGACGACGGCGCACGTCAGCGCCTTCGAGATCTTCATGAACATCGACGCG
Source organism: Magnaporthiopsis rhizophila (assembly GCA_003049465.1). Taxonomy (NCBI): domain Eukaryota; kingdom Fungi; phylum Ascomycota; class Sordariomycetes; order Magnaporthales; family Magnaporthaceae; genus Magnaporthiopsis; species Magnaporthiopsis rhizophila. The sequence goes on along the minus strand of PYSS01000074.1, from coordinate 71,984 downwards.
GGAGTCGCCATCGCCGTCGAGGGCCACGCCGATGCGCTCGTCGCTTTCACCACCATGGCCGACCTGTCCAGGGCCGTGGTGCGCATCGTCGAGTACGAGGGGGAGTGGCCCGTCAACGGCGGCTTGCGCGGCGAGAGCATCCGCTACGCGGACCTGCTGGAGCTGGCGACGCGGCTCCGGGGCGGCGGCGCCCCGCCGATGGAGATCGAGTGGGTCAAGATGGAGGACCTCGAGGCGGGCAGGCTGGCGACCAAGTGGCTGCCCAAGCTCGACCACCCCGCCATGGCATCGGGCCTGACGGAGGAGATGTCGCGCGGTTTTCTTGTCGGCATCGTGCGCGCTTTGGCGGTGGGCGGGTGGGACACATCGGACGAGTGGAACAAGCTGCTTCCTGACATGAAGTTCACTGGGCTCGAAGAGTTCCTCACGCCGCTGTTCAAAGGGAAGCAGTGACTCCGGTCGTTTGCCGCGCTAGACTCCTTCGATGGCAGGCATTCCGAGTGGAAATCAAACTACTGGTAGCGTTTTTAAGTCGATAGGAAATCTGGTAGCACCCTCGGACGAAGCGGCGGCGACAGTGGCGATTTATGCATTGCCCAACTAACCGCCAGTTCCAACCACCTTCAAGTAGACATGACCGCGCTTTTATTGTATCTGTGGGTATCCCATTGCGGCCTTCAGCGAATGCCGTCAGGGTGCTTTGATCAGCATGCGGGGGACGGTGGAGGTAGATCACGCCCCGCGTAGCGGTACATATGACCACGCAAGAAGATGCTGTAAGTCCAGGGGAAACATTACTTATACTTCGATCTGTGTACCCCCGGCGTCGATGGGCATGTCTGCGTCACTAATCACAGCTTTAGCGCGATAGCGGTAGGCAGTGCACCTATCGAGGAAACCTACAGACATCTGGAAATGGCCGCCACCAGCGCTTCGAAATTGAACTACGCTCTCCTGTTGGAGTGGGGAACTGCCTTCGTCACCGGCGACTCCAGGGGGATTGGCATCGGCACCGCGGTCGAACTTGCGAGACAGGGGCTAATGTACCTGGATAGGCCGGACAAGACAGAGTTGGGCGCCGCTAAGATAGGCGAGCTCAAGCGCGAGATCACGGCGCTCCCCCACAAGCCCCATGGCGCACAGCGTTCGAGGCGCACTCGACGGCCCAGCGCAGATGGTGGCAGAGTTCGCGCGGCCCATCGATAGGTCCGGCTCGGGCAAGGTCGAGCTCGAGATCGTGGTCAACAACGCGGCCATCGCGCCCAACTCGCCCCTCCTCGACAGCGTGTACAGCGCCAATCTGCGCGGGCCCGTGGCGATCGCGCACGCGCTGCTGCCGTACATCGACCCCCTGGACCCGGGAGGGCGCGGCCCATCATCAGCGTCTCGTCCCTCGTGACCCGCCGCGGCATCTGGGGCTGTCGGCGTACTGCACGTCGAAAGGCGGGCTAGAGGCCGCGACGCGGGTGTGGGCGACGGAGCCCGGCGCGCGGGCGGGACAACGACCGACGTGGTCGGCTCGGGTCCGGTACATACCTCCTTGGCGCGACAGATACCCGAGGGGGTCGTGGCCGGGTTGCTGGCCGGAACACCGATGCAACATCGGCTCGGCGCTGTCGAGGAGATCGCCAACACAGCGGCGTGGCTGGCAAGGTGGCCTGCGTCGCGGATCACAGGGCAGACCATCTCCGCGAACGGCGGGTTTGATGACTTTTGAGACCATCGCAGCAGGCGCCGATGTCTTTTTAACGTGGAGAGCGGAACGTATGAAGGGCATAAAAGAGGAACGTGTCGTTGAAACTGGGTATTATTGTGAATCCTCGACATACCGTCGGCGCTACTACAACCAAGCAGAAAGAAGCACATTAGAAAACGACCACGGCCACCAGGGCCACGGCTCCGAACATAAAGGATAGCCTACACATCGGTCTGCTCGCGCCTCCCCTCCAGGGGGCGCCCTCGACGGGGCCCGCTACCATATCCTTGAACCCGCCAATGACGTTGCCGCGGGGCCAGTACTCGCAGACCAGGTACCAGCCCTGTGTGCCGCACAGGCGCCTTCCGCAGCCAACGTCGCTCGTGTTGCGCCAGACGAGCTGCGTGAAGTGGCCCGTCTCCTCCGTGAATGTGGCCTTTTGGAAGTCGTACCGCTCGCGCTCGTCACCCCAGGCCTCGATGGCGGAGCGCGCCGACGGGTAGCCCATGGCGAGGTTCTCGCCGTAGGGGCCGCCCGAGTGCTCAAACTCGCACTTGTCCGTCACCTTCTTGGTGAGATAGTCGTCGGCGAAGCGCGCGAGCGTGTCGTTCCAGGTCACCTTGGCGGCGCCGTGGTCGCGGCGGTACGCGTTGGTGCTGTTGAGCACGGCCGACGTGAACTGGCCGGGCGAGACGTACTCGGGGACGTCGGATGGGATGGTTGGCGCTGCCGTCACGGTGACAACCCGCACCTCTCGCTTGACGACCGGGGAGGGTGGGGACGCGCTGGCGTGGTGGAGGAGAAGGGTGATGGCGGAGATGAGGCGAAAAGGGGATGATGCATGATTTGGCATTTTGCCAATACAGATTCCGCCTCGCGGGACAGTAATCAAAAACGGTCGCGGAGATTCCAACTAGTGATCATCTCATGCTGGATAATGCGACAAAGAAACACTGCTTCAATGTGATATTTTAGGCCTGCTTTGGGGAAGCGCCCAACACTCGATGGACAAAGGCAGCCGCGCCGGCCGTGATTATCAGTGAGCTCGCCATAGTCGAAGAGGATGAAAAACAAGGAATGTGCGCCCCAAGACCTGGTCGTCTCGCGGCCTCGATTGGATGTCAAGAAGGCTGGTATGGCTGGCGGCTTTTGGTGGTTGTCGGCAAAAAAAGCCAGGAACATGACGTAAATAGGCGCTGGGAATGGAGCAGGTGCTTGCTGACAAGGTCGCTGCGGATCCTGAGCGAATCAAATCATGCGGTGAGCCTCATCCCCAAAAAAAAAGGAGGGCCACCCCACAAGCACCTATCGCGATAATTTCCATCCTTGACGCAAAAAACCCTTTCAGTGTAGCCACCGCGTTTGAGGTCGATGGGCGGTTAAGCAACGAACGTCTGTGAGGCGCCGTTCGCGGCTGTCCCTCGGCTCTGGCTGCCTACCTATGCCGCTCGCCTGACGCGTTGAGAGAAGCAGTTGATGACGTTGCCCGCATCAGTGAGTGCTCGACCACGGTTACCGCCACATTCCGGTTCGAAGACAGGCACAACCTGTCTGTCGCGACGACAAGTCAGCTGTTGCCGCCGCAAGATGCTCGTGAACTGCCCTCGAGACAAGGGCGACCTCGACAATGGTGTGGAACGGACCCAGGGGTCGCATCATAGTGTGGGGCCCCAGGTCCTTCGGGACCTAATGCACGACGATGTCGACGCCGTGGTTTCCCAAAACGACCACATGAAACACATTGATCAGGCACAGCAGAGCAAGATTTGAGGTCTTTGACCCCTGGGAACACGAATTGAACTTGCCAGGATGAATTGACACGCCGAATTAAACAGGGGCAGTCCCCGCTGCCTAGCCGGCACTCGCTCGAATCCCTCTCAGCCCCCTGTTCCAGAATTCCAACTTGCAGCCTTCGTCTGCATGCATCATTCGTCGTTTCCCACTTTCGATCGTCGTCCTCCGTTTGCTGGCAAACGCCAACCAATAGCCAACCCCAACCGCACGACGCTGGCGTTCATGCCCCTATTCGCACCATGCGTTTCTACGCGCTCCCAGTCGTAGCATTCATCCTGTCGGCAGTGCCGAGCTGCAGCTCAAATCCCGTCGCCATTGGCGTGCGTCAGCTCGCCGGGTCGGATCCATTGGCCGCTCCCATCGTGCCGCCGCCAAGCGACCTCGACGACGCCGAGCCAGAAGCTCCCGTCGCCCACATCCCGCCGCTGCAGCGCCACCACCGCAGGGACGAGCAGCAGGCGCCGGAATCCCAGTCTCAGCCGCCCGAGTCGCCGGCCCCCGAGTCACAGCCGCCGTCGCCAGAGTCGTCGACGCCCGAGACGCCGTCGTCCAGGACGGAGCCGGCCCCCCCGCCCGTCGAAAACATCTCCCAGGAGGAGCGGCGGCCCGCCAACACGGTGCCGTCCAAGATCAACGGCGACGCCAAGGTCAAAATAACGCTCTTCACCGGCCCTGGCTGCTCCGGCGGCGTCCTCTCCAACGTCTCCATCACGTACGACAAGCAGATTCTCGACCGCAACTTCACGTGGAACAGCTATCAACTGGACCGGTCGTTGCGCGCCGACGAGCAGCTCGACTTTAGCCGCCTCCAGAACAACGACCCCTGCGGCCAGTTCATATTGCTCCGCCGCGGCGTGGCCGGCACGCCCCCTCCGCCGGTAGACTGCTTCGAGGACGTGCCCAACTTCAACTGCTTCAGGCTCTGGACGCTCTAGTCGGGGATTTAATGCGGCGGGTCGAAATGGAGTTATTGTCCACCCCGTTTGCCTTGTCAAATCGGATGTGCATGCATGTTCTAGCCGTGACGTAGAACTCGTTCCTTAGCCGTTTACCTGTGGGATTTTTTCCAGATTTCTAGGACTGTAATTAATACTATTTTGGTTGGCGTAGCCATGAACAGAGATTAACGTCTGGGTGCCTCGGGGGCTTGATAAATATGTCATCAATGCATTCATCAAAACCAACCGCCACTCACCAGCGGGCAGCTGAGGTGTTGGTGGGCACGTGTGTCGATCCAACAAGGCACTCGGCCGTCTTCATAGGGCAGTCTCCGGTCGGATAAGGCCACTTCGCCAAGCTGCAGGGCGGTTGCCATCCAAGGTGGCGGACAGCCTTGAGATCGACGCTCTCAACGTGATATAGTGTCTGCCACTCGTCAAGTAAGTTTGACAGCTGACCTGGTGCCGCGACGCGTTTGATCAAGGAGCTTGCAGAGAAGGCGGGCTCTTGCGACGAGGTCCTCGGTGGCATCGGTCTTGAGGAATGAAGAACTGGGTATGACATGCATATGCCCTGGTTTCGTTCTGCCTCGGGCTAGGCCTAGACGAAAGGGGCAGTCCCGTAGATCACGTGCTGTCGCGAAGCTAGCGTGTCTCGGATTCCGTCATTACTCCGAGGTCACATCCACGTCACTGGCGCCGTCTAATTCAATTCCCTACTATCACTGTTCGCACTTCTGGAGTTTTGCACGCCAGCGACGAAAATGCCACGGCCACCCTGAGCGACGAACATTTGCTTGCAGCTTCTTTTCATCCTCCTTCTGCGCTTTTCCGGTTTCGATGGCGGGCAGCAGGGCGAATGGACGCCCGCCCATCGGCCGGCGCACCACGCGCTCCCAGACCCAGCCCTCTGCTGCCGCCGCCAGCAGCAGCCGGAAGAAGGCGGTCCCCCGCGAATATCGCCAGATGCTGCGGGAGGCCGGCGCTGGATCCTCATCATCTTGCCCTGCCGAACCCGATGACGACGAGCCCCCTGCGAAGCGGCCACGTCGGCCCGGACAAAGGAACGCCACACGAACACAGAGCGCCACCACGATAACGCCAATCGCCCCTGCCGTCAAGCCCAGCGTCAAGGCGGTGGAGGTGAGCGGGACCGCCGCTGATGCCGACGATGCCGATGACGCCGATGACGCCGACGAAGACGAGGACATCGAGTTCGAGGATGTGGCTCTGCCGGAACCGACGATTCAGACGACATACCAGGACTCGGAGGATGAGGACGAGGACGATGATTTGGCGTTCGAGGATGTTGACTTTGGCGCGCTGCCAGCAGACGCCCCAGAAGCCGAAACCTTGGAGCTAGATCTCTCTACACATCGCGCGGCGGCGGCGGCCGAGGCCATCAAGAGGAGGGGTGGCCCCAAGCGCAAACCTATCAGCCGCGCCGAGAGGGAGCGGAGGGTTGAGGTGCACAAACTGCATCTCTGCTGCTTGCTGGTGCATGCCGCGCGCAGGAATCGCTGGTGTAACGACGCCGAGGTGCAGAGCACGCTGCGCCCCTTGCTACCCAGCAAGGTCGTCGACATGCTGAAGCCCCGCGGTGGCCTCACCCAGTTTGGCCGCTCCGAATCCCTCAAGGACGGCTTGGTCAAGGTCCGCGGCATATTCCAATCCGCATTCAAGATCACAGAACGTGGGCTGCGTAGGGCGCTGTGGGCCGAGGAGCCATCCCACCTCCAAGACTACCAGGTGCCCGACGATATGGACTCGGCACTGGACAAGACGGAATTTAGAAAGTCGGCCAAGTACCTGGACGGGTCTCGCGACGTGGGCGCGCAGCTATTTTGCGCTCTTCTTCGGTCCGTCGGCGTCCAGGCACGTCTCGTCTGCTCCCTCCAGCCCTTGTCCTTCCTCTCATCCGCTCCGACACTTCAGAAGCCACGGCTCAAAAAGGTCGAGGCGCCAAAGCACAGGATGCCCAACTACGACGCCTACAAATACGTGCCTCCGTCGGGCCCGATACAGAGTTCCTCGCCTGTTGCGCGCCGGTTGGGCCACCCCAATGCCGCCGCCTATGTAGTACCACCGCTTGCGTCCGCCTCCGCTTCTCTTACAAAAGAGCAGGGGCGTAAACCCATCACGGGTGAGTCGGCGTTCCCTGTGTACTGGGTCGAGGTGCTTGACGAGGCACACCAGAAATGGCAGCCCGTCGACCCCATCGTGACTTGTTCGCAGGCGAGGCCCGCAAAGATGGAACCGCCCCTGACGGACCGGCTCAACTGTCTTTGTTATGCCATCTCGTTCGCATCCGACGGCACGGCCAGGGACGTGACGCGCCGCTACGCAAAGGCGTACACCTCCAAGACCCGCAGGATGCGCGTTGACATCCTCCCCGTGCCGACCTCCGCGTCGCCGGCGGCCATGGCAGCAGGCTTAACAGGCGAGGAGTGGTACACGCGCGCAATGAGCTTCTTTGCGCGCCCGCTCGGAATCGTCACCGACCTGGACCGCAGCGAAGAAGCGGAGCTAGCGACCACGGCTGGGCGGGAGCCCATGCCTCGCAACGTGGCCGACTTCAAGGGTCATCCAACTCACGCCCTCGAGCGCCACCTCAAGCGCCACGAGGTTCTCATCCCCGGAGCTAAATCTTCAGGGACTGTGGGCGTGGGAGGTGCCGGCGGCGGTCGGGGCAAAGGGAAACAACAGCGGGTCGAGCGCATCTACCGCCGACGCGACGTGCGTATCGCTTGGTCTGAGGACAAGTGGTATCGCATGGGCCGCGTAGTTAGGTCAGGCGAGGTCCCAGTCAAGCACCTCCCTCGACGGCCGAAGCCCAAGGGCAAGAGCAGTTATTTTGGAAATCGGGGCGGCGACGAGCCCGATGAGGACGATGAGGAAGACGAAGATCCGGTCCTTGGGCCCTCGTCCCGTAGCACTGCGGCCGGGACGCCCATATTTACCGAAGATCAAACAGACCCCTATGAACCCCCGCTTGTCGTGAATGGGCAAGTACCCAAGAACCGGTTCGGCAACGTGGACGTCTTCGTGCCGTCTATGGTTCCCCGGGGCGGCGTGCACCTGACGGAAGATCTCGCGGCGCGGGCGGCGTTCGTGCTTGGTGTGGACTACGCGCCCGCGTTGACGGGATTCGAGTTCCGCGACCGCAAGGGCACGGCGGTGCTGAGGGGCGTCGTGGTGCCAGCGGAGTGCGAGGAGGCGGTGCGGCTCGTCGCGGCCGCGCTGCGCGACCTCGAGACCGAGGCTGCCGAGGAGCGACGCAGCCGCGCGCTGCTGCGTCTATGGAGCCGGTTCCTCAAGGTGCTACGGCTTGACGAGATGATTGGGCGGAGCATGGGGCTAGGCCCGAGCGGGAGCGGCAACTCGAAGCCGATGTTGGAGAGCGCGCCTGTGGGGGAGCAGAAGGAGCAGAAGGAGCAGTTTAGGGCGGCCGCGGAGGAAGACGAAAACCGGGATGGTGGGATGGAGGATGGAGATGACGGAGGGAACGGGATCGCCGACGATGTCGAGGACGACGACGACGCTGGCGGCGGCTTCGTGGCTCACAACGACTACGGCGACGACGACGATATGGGTGGTGGGTTTATGGTCGAATAGAGAGCGATGCAATCTTTTCCTCAATGATACCTTTTCGTCTTCCTGTCCATCTCATATCGGGAATGCCCCTATCTTCAAGTCCAAGTCTCATGAATGATATACAGGGCCGGCCTCGCCCATAACGCCCAACAAGCAATGTTGTTTCTTGGCTAATTCACAATATCTAGTCAGCCTTCTTTGCTTTCAGTCACGCTGCTGATCGTTCTTTGTCCAGGCAGAGGGGCAGCCTTTGCGGCTCCGGGAGGAGGCCGCAACAAACACCACGTCCACCATCGGGATCGCCATCCCGGCAGCCTTGACTCCGCCGCCCGCGCCGGCGACCGACCTGCTATATGCAGGATGCAAATACATCGGCGTCAGCGCCAGCACCCCGGGCAAGTCGATCTTGGAAGCACACTGCCCGGTCAAGACGCCGGCGGGAAGCCCCGTCATGTACATGCGGTTCATGCTCGACCTGGATCTCTGCATCGTCAACAATGGAGGCGTGGCTCAGTTTCGCCACCGGTAAGTCTCTACCTATCCATCTGCCTTTCTTAATTACAGCTTAGTCTGCTCTCTAGCGCTATTTGCTAACCTTTCTTCGTCCTTCAACCCCCCAACAGAGGCATGGGCGCATCAGCTGCAAGTTTAGCAACACGACCAATTCGGTCGAGTGGGCGTACGACTGCGGCGGGACCCCAGGCAAGCTCGACATCACCGGCAGGTTCACCGTGGTCGACAACACCCTCCGCTGCTTCAACGACGGTGAGAAAAACGAGGGCCTGATTCCCCTGCCCTGGGCCTGCAGGGACATGAGGCTCTCGGTCGACGTGCCCGGCACCCTCACCGCCGACTGCCCCACCAACCTCACGCAGACCGAGTTCACAAAGGTCGCCGTAGACATGAACAAATGCATCGGCGTCGACGAAAACGCGAACCCCCCGAAGGACGATACGGCACACCTTCGTCGGATGTTGTTGTAGGGCGCCCCGACTACCCCCATCCACCCACTCCAATGTTTTTTCAGACTCCATACTCCAGGATGCTAACCTTTTCTTTTTTTTTTCTCTCTCTCAGCTCCAGCACCGCTTTCGACAACTACAGGGACTGCTCGCTCTGGAACACGACCCTGTCGGGATCCCCGGCGAACACCCTGAACTGCAACTGCCGACCCAGCGCCACCGCCGCCTGGCCTGACTTTGTGACCTCGGCCATGATCGGTGGTGAGTACATGATGCCTTTTTCCTGTGTCTCCCCCCGCGATTTTGAGTATCTTCTCTGCTCTCTGCTGACATCAAACCATCTTGCCCCTGGCCTAGAACACTTCTTCTTCAACCCCATGCACTTCTACCCGACCTGCATGGAGGGGCGGATTGCGGGCCACCACATGACCCATAACTATCCCGTGGTAAAGCCTCAGTACATGTGAACCCGCCCCAGGTACCTCTACTACGCCGATACCCGCCGGTAGCCCCGTATGCTTTTATCGTAATAAGTTATACGACAGGAAAAAAAAAGTTCAAAACAAAAAGCGCTTGCCCCAGCTTTGCCAGTTTAATAAGGCATGTTTTAACATCCTGGTGCGGGTCACTAGGAGGCTACAGTGCGATAGTGAGTAGAATCCCCGGGGTTTAGGGCATTTGGACGCGATGGAGAGGATAAGCATATAGGGCCGTAGCCACTGAATTATACGGTATTTCTTTTTGCTTTCACTTGGTTGAGCCAGTGATGTTCCATATCTCATACGTCGAAGCAGCCAGACGACAAAATGGTCGAAGCCACACCAGCTGTCTTATCATCAACGACCTGCCTAAAAACGAGGACTCTGGATTTGCAACCGGCGGCCGTCTTCCCTCAATGTTCGAGCGTCAAAGACATAAAAAAGAATACAGGAAATAGAAAAGCATTGTCCCTCTGATCCCTTGATGCGATGCCTACCTTTTCGGCTGCAAGCGCCACCCGTCCTCTCGGCGACCACGACTCTGCGCCCGTGCCCTCCATGCTCGCTACTGACGACAACCCCGTGCCCGCTTTTCGATCTCTCCGCGTCCCAGCAGACCGGCAGTAGTATCTGGCCACAGGAGTGGATTTTCCCAAGGTTTCAAGAAAGAGAGCATCTTTGTGGACGCAGGACGAGGCCGAGTGCGAAAACCCAGGACATGGCGGAGATCAGAGGAGCTGCCGCCCACCGGTGTAGCGTAGCGGCTGCCTCGGGCGTGCTTTATCTGCAGCATGGGGACGTTGGTCGAGATTATTACACTGGTAGCGCCATCGGACTTGGTGCCCTCATACGCGCTTTTGGCTGTGTTGCCGCGAGCTTGTCGCATGGGTGAATACGCAGTTCCGGCAGTGCGTTGCTACCACGGTTGTGGCTTCTGGCTAAGAAAGCAGGACGCCAGAAATTCTGGCGCTGGACAGGTCTTGGACCGGGTTTTGCACCTCCTCGACGGACTTCTCCTTTAAGGGCCAGGCCGCGTGACGCCTGGCCATTGTGGGTGTCCTCGTTGTGTACTTACTGCTTATTACGGAGGATGGAGCGTGTTGATATCAGCCTCGAAAACGTGCGAGTTAGGACTGGGAGCTGCGTTGCTTCGTGTGACAGGCGTTCTAAACCACCAGAAATCGACTCCATTCTTCAGTGCTCCCCCCCGTGGCTCCTCCACTTCCCAACGCACACGGCCTGGTGCTCACACAACTCATGGCGACACGACACTGGCTTCCTGGCACCATCTCCGGCAGGCGCTGGCCCAAATTCCAACCCGCTTGGGATTTTCAGCCTTTGGGGTCCTTGTCTGCGTATTTCTGCAACAGCCGTACCACCCCTTGGTGGCCATAACTGGATGCCAATGATAAAGCCGTTCGACCAGTGTTATCTTTTGATCCCACATCAACCCTGCCCGTATCCAGCAGCAATTGTACAACGACTTGGTAGCCTCCCACAGCTGCCCTCATTAGCGGCGTCTGGCCGTCGGCACCTTTTGAATCGATATCAACCTTGCCCATGCCGAGCATCAGTTGCACGGTGGTTTGGAAGCCACTTCCAGCCGCCACCAGAACAACAGCTGGCCTCGATGATCTCTTGCGGTAACACCGACCCGCGTCTCCAGGAGAAGCTGGATGACCTTGTCGTAGCCGTGTTCCGCCGCCCAAGATAGCAATGATACGTCGGTTTCCACCTGGCCCGAGATGATATACGCCAGGACTATTGCATCGTGGCTCTTTGGGCCTGCATGAAAATAGTATAGGAAGGTTCTCCGTCGTGAGTAGACCATTTGGGGTGAGAACTGGCCATTTGGACCTTTGTTTTGGTGACACAGTGCCGCTAGGTCCTGGAGTGATGGGGGTAGGCACTGGAGGCACTGGGGTGTCTGCTGAATGCCCCGCAGAATTGCCTCGGCTGCATCGTGACTTCTCGTGGCAAGCGCGGCGAACACTGGCGGGCCATAGCGTTCGTCTTCAATGGGAAAGAAGGCTCCCGGTTCGGGATGGATATCAATAAGGTGCGTCAGGCTCTTCTCGGCAAGAATGTAAGGAAGGCCGACCGATTTGGTGTATCGCCGAACGGCGTGCCTTTTAAGGGCGTTGTTGAGCATGGCCCATTTTGGGAGTGGAAAGTTATTTAAGAGCTTCTGTTGTTTTATGCTGTGCTGCTGAGCGCGGTTGGTATGGCGGAGGATGTTGGAAACCGCGTATTCGAGGAACGGAAAGTTGTGCTGCAGGGCCTTTTTTATCGACCTTGCTGCTTCCGCATCCTTCGGTAGCTTATTTGGGGTATTAATTATTTAACGGAGAAAAAGGTTAACTAAGCGAGGCAATAATTTTTGAGGATATCGTGGCTGTGTCCTATAATGTTCCTAGAAGCCCGGGACCATTGTTCCCCGTATTTGCCCAATAAGAAGTTACGGATAGATTTATGGATAAACTGGATTTCAGAGGTCTTATTATGCGTAACCTGAGCCATCCCTTTGGAGGAGGATTTAATAAATGCCCTAAATTGTTCCTTTTTAATATCCTTATAATCCTAATAATTTGAGTTATTGTTGGAATAGGCATTTCTGTGCGCGTGCGATCCGGAAAGGAGGACGGAGTGGAGGGACCCTCTGGGCCCCTTTGGATCCCGCACGGGCCAACCGGCCTGTGCGGCTAGAGCGGCGGATCGCCCTTTGGGCGATCGCCTCCACGCTACAAAAGGGCAGTCCTGTGCCCTACCTTAGGCAGATAGATTCCTTCCTCCTTATGCACAATAATAGGACTTTCCCCAGATCATAGAGACCGTTGTTCACCCCTTTTGGAGAGCTCCGAGCCGTCAAACAGGAGTACCCACTCCTACCAACAGTTATTTTTATTAATATTAAATTGGATATCAAAATATGGTTGGGGCGGTTTAGAGGGATGGGTGGCAAATAGAACCTATTTAAATAAGAGTGCAACTGGTTGAAATTATTGCCATCCCACGCAAAAATTATTTCAAATAGCTTATAAAGCCCAGGCGGTGTATCCTGGAAATATTTGCAAAAATTGTTAATGGAGGTACTAATAAAGGCGGTATTATTAAAAATATTTCTGGTTAAGGATATCGATGATTAAAACGACCCAGAGGAAAATGCCCGACAATTTGTTCCGAATTTTGTCTCGGAGTGTAACGGCCCTGGCGGTTTTGCCTAAATTGCCCAGCTTTAGCCTGGATTTGATAAATTATTTAATATTATCCTTATATTTTTCTTTTTTTTTTTCAAAATGAGCTTAGCACCTTTTAAATGGCGATGATAGGATAATACCAATCGGAGAAGCAAATATATAAGTCGGTGCACCCCCTATCGGCCACCCCCCCTTCCGGCCACCCGGCCAAATCCACTTTACCACCAACCCCGGTGTATTTAATTGTAAATATCTACCTTTATTTAACCAACCATAATACAAAAGTGTACTAATTCCTAATCAGATTCTCCCGCGCTTTCAGATGCACTTTTATCCACTTTTATAATTTTATTTTTTGTTTTTGCAATTCGGCATATGTTACGACCACAGCAGGCAGGGGACAGAGGGGCTGGGGCTAAACCCCAGCGGAACGCCCTTACCCCGCAATTATAAAGGCCAAGGGCCGAATAACTAAAAGCCAAGCTGGCACAGGAAATCACGTGATTAAGCACTTACCTAAGCACAAATAATATGTTTATTACGAATATAACAAACATAGCACAGTGATATGTTTGTTATAAACATAATAAATATAGCACGGGCATAATAAAAAAATTTAGGGTATATAAGGAAGGGTTTTTTACTGTATTGGTTAAATTTTAATTAAAATTTTGGCATTAATTAACCTAAATTAGTTTTAAAATACCCTTTTGGGCAAATAATAATAAATAATTATCCTATCGAAACCCCAAACCTTGTGCAAGGCAACCTTGCAATCCAGTACTGCTTAGTACCGCCTTTAAATACCCTATCCTAAAAGCAAAAGGCTTATAATTGTAATATTTTAACTGATCCTATTCAGTATTTACCGGAAATAATAAACAATAGCAATTATAGCAACCGCAGCCAAAAAAATCGAGATTATCACTATTAATAGCACGGATTATAATAATCCTGCCTTAGCTTTAAAAACCTTTATCAAAAAGTTCGAGGAATTTAAAAAGCAGCCCAAAATTATTTTTATTTATAAGTTTTTTATTCCAAACAAATATAATAAGAAAAAAGGCAAATTTAAAACTTTTTTCACGAAATATAAAAATTATTTTAAGTTTTATCAGAATAATTTTCAAAATAATTATTAAAAAATGGTTTATACCGCTATTTGCTTTAATAGCAAAATTAAGGACTGGTTTGAGCCTGTATGGGCTGATTATTTTAAAAAAAATAACAAATCGAGCAAATTTATTAAACTAATTTTTGCAAATTTTGAAAAGTTTGGCAAAAAAATTACCAAAATGTTTGGATAAGTGAACAAAAAACGGGTAACCAAAAAAAGCTATTTTAGCTGCACCAAAAAGGCCCAATATTTATTTATACCGCTAAATTCCAATAATTTATTAATAAATTTAACTGGACGGAAAATACCAAAATATTTCAGTTTTACCAAAAATTAAAAAATAATATAAAAAATAAATTGGCCAAAAAAAAGGCCCAAAAATTTTGTTAATTATATTACCAAAGCTATCCGTATTAATAATAAATTATATAAATGATACTTGGAAAAAAAGGTTTAACAATTCCAATTAGCGCAACAAAATAATAAAGCAAACCAGAAAAAAGTTAAATAATAATAATTTATTATGTATAAAATGCATTCGAAATTTATAAATTTATCCGCAAAGGTTATATACCCCCAGTAATAAAAAAAAAACACAAAAAACAAAAGTATATTAAATAGCAAAATGCTAAAAACGAAAGGTGTTTTAAATACGGATAATAAAAATATATCAAAAAAAATTATCCCCAAAAATAATTTGTAACTATTTAATGCACGGACCAGGAAAAAACCCTATGTTTAAAAGCTTTATTTAGCTAAATTTATTGCTTTAATAATAAATGTTTCATGCATAAATTAAATAAGGATAGGTTAGGTTAATATTTTTAATAATATTTGGTTATTATCCGACGGATCGATAGGTTAAATAGGGTACCCATAATAGCCAAATTTGAAAAATTAAAAAAATAAAAAAAGCGGGAAACCACCCCTGGCAATAATTTTAAAACCTTACAAAAAGAATAATACGCCCTCCAATAAGCCCTAATAATATTTAAAGGCCTATCGATCCAAAACGGAGTATCGAACATATTAATTAAGGATAATAAAAGGAATTTCGACCAAAAACTGCTTAGCTAAATATATTTAACTAAAGGGCCGAATAATAAAGGTTTCGAACTGGGCAAATTCTGGATATACGCAAAAAAAAAAACCCAAAAAATATAAAAAATAAAGCATAAAAATAACGGGTAAAAAAAACGTATATTATAATTAGCAATAAAAATAAAGTATCCCACCAAAAAATTTACACCTATATTTATAAGGTGCCGGTATATTTATTATTTAAAATATGGCCCAATAATTCGGAAAAATTTGAAAATTGCAAATTATACCGCAGGGTGCCCATGGTGGAAAATAATAATTAGCACCTGAATTAGGGCCAAAATAATCAAACCGTTATTTATTACGGAAAAAATATGCACCAAGTACGGTATTAAAAAAATGATCCATTTTTATACCAATAAAACTATATAATTAATAAAAATTATACAAATTTAGCGATGGATAACAAAAGGTATGCAAAAATTTTTTGGACAAAATATTTATATTACGGTTATAATAATTATTTGCCCAAAAAGCTAAAAAATGATTGGTTTTTAATAAAAAACGGCGAAAAACCCCAAGGCCTGCCAAAACAGGAATAATAATTGCCTAAATAGCAAATCGTATCCCGCAACCGTTTCAAAAAAACAGCAGTATTTGCTTTAGCACCCTATTATTTTATAATATATATAACAGGGTTATTGCTATATTACGTTTGCCAAAAACCGGAGTATAAATGTTATGCTAAAAAAAAGGCCAAAAATTGGCAAATTAAATAATTTCACCCCAATTATCAGTATAAGCCAAAAAATTAGGGTATTTTACCGAAACAAGGGCTCGGTATGGACAAAAAAAAAATAAATCAAAAAAATCCTAGCAAAAATTATAGCAAATTATTTATTTTATATCAGGAAAATAATTAAATAGCAAAAATAATAATAATAATAATCAATTACGGATCTAACAAAAATTATATTGCACTAAAAATAATAGCAAAGTATGGTATACTAACATAATAAAAATAATAACCATACAATTTTGGAACCGTGGAAAAAAAACCAATTATTTATAATAATAAAATAATTAATTCGAAAATAAATTAATTTAGGTTTAAAATTATAGGAAAAATTTGCAAAATTACCCTAAATATTATAAATATAAAAAGAAAGAACCTAATTTTGGATTTCCCCTGGTTTAAAAAGTTTAATCCCCTAATAAACTGGATTTTGGAGGAAATTTAATAAAAAAAGTCACCATCGGGAAATAAAAAAGCTTAATAACCACAGGCCCCGAACCATAAAAAACAAAAGCCAAACAGGATTGTTATAATAACAGCAGGATTTAGCAATTAATTTTAACGAATTATACTAATAAATTTGCACCTATAGCAATATTAACCTTAATAATAAAAAATCCCAAGGATAAAAAACAGGCTATAAAAAAAATATAACCAAAAAATAAAAATAATAAAAGATTGCAACCAGGATTATGGTTAGCCTAATAAATAAGCATGCCAGCATTTAAAAAATGTTTCTGAAAAATATTATCGGTACTGGAGGTTGTTCCAAAAAAATTTAAAAATAGGGCTTCCGAAATATGGACCGTTCGATTATAAAATTAAGCTTAAACCAAAAGCATAATTTAATTACCAAAAATTATACCGGTTAAACCCCAAACAGCAAAGGTTATTATAAAAATAATTTACAGAAAACCTGGAACAAAATATTATTCGATTTTCGGATTCCTTTATAAGATATAAAATATTATTTGTTCCCAAAAAAAACGGAAAAAAATAAATGTATATCGATTACCGTCCGCTAAATAAGGCTATAATAAAAAACCGATATTTTTTGCTTTTTATTAACAAATTATAAAATAAGCTCGGCAAAACCAAATAGTTTATAGCTTTGGACTTATGCAAAGCATATAACCTGCTAAAAATTAAAAAAGGAGATAAATGAAAAACTGCTTTCCAAACCCGGTTAAGAATATACAAATTACTAATAATAATTTTCGGGTTTACCAATATACCAGCCACGTTCCAGCAAATAATTAATTATATATTATAAAAGTGCCTAAATATTTATGCATTTGCCTATTTAAATAATATCCTAATTTTTTTAAAAATGCTGGAAAAATATAAGGAGTATATGCATAAGGTTTTGCAAAAATTGCAAAATGCAAAACTTCTAATTAAATCCGAAAAATGCATATGGTATATACAAGAAATTATTTTTTTAAAATATATGGTTATACCGGGTTAGGTACGGATAAAATTAAAAAAAATGCAAATAGTAAAAAAATAACCCAAACCCACCAATATTAAAAAAATACAAAGCTTTTTGGGTTTTTTGAACTTTTACCGATAGTTTATCCGGAATTTTAACAAAATAATGCTTTTATTTATAAATTTTACCAAAAATAATTATCAGTTTTATTAAAAAACGCAAAAATAAAAAGCTTTTAATTTATTAAAAAAAATAATAATATAAAAATTAATATTAATTTTACCAAACCCAAATAAACCTTTTAAAATTAAAATTAATATATTGGATTTTGTAATCGGAGCCCAATTTAATTAATAAAATAGTAATAAAAAGCTGCATCCTTATATTTTTTTATTATATAAATTTAATAAACCGAAATTAAATTATCCAATTTACGATAAAAAGTTTATAATTATTATCCGAGCATTGGAGGAATGGAAAATATATTTGTACCAAACAAATTATTAAATTATGGTTTATACGGATTATAAAAACGTGGCACATTTTATTATTTGCCAAATGCTAAATAAATAACAAATTTGGTAAAATTAGTTTTTCCAAAATTATAATTTTAGGATTAAATATAAAAAAGGATCGGAAAACAGCCAAATAAATGCTTTGAACCGCTGATCGGATTATAAAAATAAAATGCTACCAAAAATATACATAATTTTAGCACAAAAACCAGATGGGTTTTTGGTTTTAGTATAATAAATATTAATAAAAATTATATTTTAGAAAAAAATGGATTCCGGAAAAAATTTAACAAATTTACGGCCGGTTAGTATACGGATATCAAAAAATTATAAAAACCTGGAAAATTTTTTGGCAATATTACGGGTTCATAAAAACCTGCGCCAAAATGCAAAAAATAATTAAAAATTATAAAAGTTGTGCAAAAAATAAAACAAACAAATATAAACCTTACGAATTATTTTAGCCTTTGCTAATATTTAATAAAATTTGGCAAAAAGTTATAACAGATTTTGTTATAGGGTTATTTAAATTAAAAAAACCCTTTACAAATATCCAGTACAATAATATTATAATAATAATTAACCGATTTATTAAATATGCTATATATTTATCGTTTAAAAAAAATGCAAAAACTATAAAACTAATTTATATTTTTATTTGAAATATAATTGTAAAATATAAAATATTAAAATATATAATTACGAACAGAAACAAATTATTTAATAGCAAATTTTAAAAATAGCTTATAACCAACCTAAATGCAAAATATGCCTTTTTTATAACATATTATTTTTAAACGGATAAATAAATAAAACGAATAAACCAAATTATAAAGCAGTATTTATATTATTTTATTAATTATAAATAAAATAATTGGATATAATTATTTCTTATAGCACAATTTGTATATAATAATTTAATGTACAAAAATATAAAAACCATATTATTTTATGCAAATTACGGGTTTATATTTACGGTATATAAAAAACCTAGGGCAGAACCATATATTTTAATAGCAAAAATACAGGTAAAAAAATTTATTAAACTATATAAAAATTTTCAAATAAAGCTAAAAAAATTGCAATACCATATATTTAAACAGGTTAACAAAAAAATCGAAAAACCAATTTTTAAAAAAAGGAATAACATTTATCTTTTTCGATATAATATTAAAACAAAACGATCAAATAATAAATTAAATTATAAAAAATTAGAACTGTTCAAAATCCTAAAAAAGGTTTCCGATATTAATTACAAATTTCAGCTGCCACCAACCATAAAAAACTATCCGGTTTTTTATATCGATTTATTCAAACCAGTATTATCGGGGTTTAAAAATAACAAATTAATAAAAATCGACCCAAAATAAAAGTACAAAATCGAAAAAATCCTGAATAAAAATATTATTAATAAAATTAAGCATTATTTAGTTAAATAAGCAAGGTACAAAATTGAAAAAAGCATATAAAAGGAAAAAATAAACCTAAAGGGTGCGCCAAAAGTTTTTAAAAAGTACCAGCAGAAAGCTTTTGGTAAAAAGTTAACTCTAATGCCAAAATTTGGATTTTGGCTCGAAATGCCCGTACCAAAATAATTTACCTGGTTAAAACAGGGCCAATAAATTAGGATTAATCCTATAATTGGCCCAGCTTGGAAATAACAGAGGAAAATCGGGGATTAGCAGGTCGGAAGGTGCATTAGGGGCTTATATAACCGCCTTTTTGGCCTTTTCCCGCTTAATTTGTTCCAGTTTTTTAATATTGCTAATTTTGCAACAAATTGCACGGGTTAATTTTTTATACCACTATTTTTTTTATTTGCAAAAGCGCTCGATTTTTGCATTAATTAACCGAGGTTTTTTTTTGGCGGCTTTCAGTTTTTTTTTTATACGGGTATGCTGGGTGCTATAAATAAGGAGGTGCTCGGGGGACGGGCCAAAAATATCGTAATAAAAACGTTCAAACCGAACGCACCGATCGTAATACAAATAATTGCGCAAGGATACATTATATTGGGAAAAACCATCGGCCTTACAATTGGAACAAAAAGGTATAATAAAAAAGGATAAAATAATAAAAACCAAAAGGTTATTCTAATAAATAATCGAGAATGCCGGTTTATACTTTTGTATCCTGCCGAACATTTTGTTAAAAAAAAAATGAAAATTGGTAAAAAAGGAAAAGTATTACCATTAACGGAAAAAAAGGGCTGCAAATATGGCCAAAAAAATTTGGCTTAAAAAAAAAACCTAATATTATAACCATAATAGGCAAAAAATAAAGGGGCTAAGGCTAAACCCTAACGGAATACCCTTACCCTGCAATTATAAAGGCTAAAGGCCGAATAATTAAAAGCCAAGCTAGTATAAGAAATTATATAATTAGGCATTTATTTAAATACAGGTGATATGTTTGTTACGAATATAACAAATATAGCACAATAATATGTTTATTATAAACATAACAAATATAGTACGGATATAATAAGGAAGTTTAGGGTATATAAGGAAGGGTTCCCTACTGTATTGGTTAGATTTTAACTGAAGTTTCGGCATTAATTAACCTAAATTAGCTCCAAAGCACCCTTTTGGGCAAGCAATAACAGATAATTGTCCTATCGAGACCCCAAACTTTGTGCAAGGCGATCTTGCAACCCAGTACTGCTCAGTACCGCCCCTAGGTGCCTTATCCTAGGAGCAGAAGGCCTGTGATTATAACAGCATATATTTATAAAGGCCTGGTTAGGGTCCGGTATAACCCTTTTTTTTTATAAAGGCGCTGCGCCTTTAATTTGGCTTTTAATTGCCTGATTTTTTGTTAAACCATAATTAGTTTGAATTTATGCATTTTGTACCTTTTTTGAACCTTTTGGAAAAAAATTATGCTATGGAATTTTGCAGGGTTAGGTTTTAAAAAGTATTTATTTGGCTGGCTAAATTTAGCTTTATTTAAAAGTTTTCTAGCCAATTTGGGATAGCCACAAAATGATCCTTGAATGTGTTTTGGCCCTGTTATTTTTAGCATATTGTTGAATTGCGGATTATTAGCCGTTTCGGCTGGAATTTTTAAGCAAAAGCCGGTTTATAAGCAGTTTAAGCGGATTTTATAACCAAAAGCCGGTTGCCTGCCACCCTGATACAATTATCTAAAGGATAAAGGTTTTAGTATATATATAAATATAAGCGTTTAAAAATTAACGTTTTTTTATTACTGTAAAGCAGGTAAATAAAGCTTGGGATCCTAATTTTTGGCGGTAAGCATATTTGAAAGGGCTGAAAATGGATAAATCCAAAGGTTGCAAAATATGGGAGGTATAGGCAGGTAAATATAATAAATAAATGTTATTTTGTAAGTAAAAAAGTATAAATTTTTTGGTTATATGGGATCCGTAGCTATTTAATATTAAAAGATATGATACAGGGGCAGGGGGTTGGGTGCCTGTGTTATAATCACAGACCTTCTGCTTCTAGGGTAGGGCACCTAGGGGCGGTATTGAGCAGTACTGGTTTTGCAAGGTCGCCTTGCACGTGATCTGGGGTCTGGTAGGAACGTTGTTTGTTATTGCTTGCTTAAAGGGATGCTTTGGAGCTAATTTAGGTTAATTGATGCCGAAGCCTCAGTTAAGATTACCTGTTTGCCCGGAAGTCCTTCCTTTATTTATAGGTGGACGACCTCCTTATTAGGTTCCTTGATCTGTGATCTGCTCACAGATCACAGATTATCCTTTTCCTTTGATCTGTGATCTGCCAGCAGATCACAGATCACCCTAGGTCACGTGACTCTCCTACAGCCTGGCCTTGGTTGCGGGGCCCTTGGCCTGCGCGATTGCGGGGTAAAGGCTGTTACGACCACAGCTGGCAGGGGGCAGAAGGGCTGGGGCTAACCCCCAGCACAACGCCTTTACCCCGCAGTTATGAAAGCCAAGGGCTGAATGATTAAGGCCAGAACGGTGCAAAAAGTTACGTAACCAGGTATTTACCTAATTAGGATCTGTGGATCTGCAGCAAAGCAACAGATTTAAAAATTTGTGGATTTGCAGCAAAGCAACAGATCCAAGGATTTATGGATTTGCAACAAAGCAATAAATCCAAAAAAATATGGTACGGAAAGGTTACGGATATATAAAGGTAAAGGTTTTTTATTGTGTTGGGTAATTTTTGACTAAAGCTTTAGTATTAGTTAATTTAAATTAGTTTCAAAATAATCCTTTGGGCAAATAACCGAAACCTTTATTATTATTTTAGTTTTCCAGCACAAATAACCTTGTGAAAATTATACTGTTTAACATTTTTTTTAATATATTTTACCTTAAAAGCAAAAAATTATTTGTAATATTTTGATTAATCCTGTTTAATATTTACCAAAAGTAATAAACAGTAATAATTATATTAATTGCAGGTAAAAAATCCAAGGGCGTTATTATTACGGGCAAATTATATAATAATTTTTCGGCAGCTATATAAGCATTTATTACAAAAATCGAAAAATTTAAAAAAGTTTAAACCAAGCTTTATATTGCCGTTAAATTTTACAAATTCCTTTTGCCTGATAAATACGATAAAAAAAAAGCAAAATTAAAATGTTTCTAACCAAATACAAAGGATATTTTTTGTTTTATTAAAACTATTTCCAGCAAAAAAAATAAAAAATTATTTATACGGTTATATATTTGAATAGTAAGGTTAAAGATTGGTTCGAACTTATTTGGTTCAATTATTTAAAAGGGTATAATAAGTTTAAAAAAAAAATTAAACTGGTATTTGCCAATTTCGAAAAGTTCGAAAAAAAGGTTGCAAAAATTTTCGGACAAATCGATAAAAAATAGGTGGCCGAAAGGAAATTATTTTAGCTTTGGTAAAAAAGTCCCGTATTAATTTATATTTTTAAATTTTAACAATTAATTAACAAGCTTAATTGGACAAAGGATACTAAAATAACCCAGCTTTATTAAAAGCTAAAAAATAATATAAAAAATAAGCTATTTAAACAAGAATAACCTGAAAATTTTGTTAATTATATTATTATAATCGTTTATATTAGTAATAAATTATACAAATATTACTTCGAAAAGAAAATTTAGCAAACTAAACCAGTAATATAAAATAATAAAGCTAACCAAAAAAAGGCAAAATAATAATAATTTATAATTTATAATATATATTCTAAATTTATAAATTTTAATACTGGAATTATATATTAGCAAAAAGAGCAAAAATATATTAGGTTTAAAAATTTAAAGGATGGGAAATGCTTTAAATATGGAAAAAAAGGATATATTAAAAAAAATTATTTGCAAAAAAACCAATAAGCGGTTATTTTTTGCCGAAAAAGCGCACAAAAGGGAAATGAACTTATAATTCCAGCCTTATTTAGATTAATATAATAAACAAAAAAAAAAAACCTGTATTCCGGAGCATTGTTCAGCTGAATATATTATTTTGATAAAAATTATATAATTTATTATTTCGATAAAAATGTTATAGGGTATTACCCAAAATAACAAATTATTATAATATAATAAATTAACCAATCCCGGTTTGGTAACCGAGGAAAAATTAAAATAAATACCAATTTTATAATATTCGAAAAAAAGAATAATATAACAGCGCACGTTTTGGAAAAATTTAAAAAACTAGCTTAATATAAAAATATATCGGATATTTTAATTAACGATTCCGAGGAAAATTTAAATATAAATACAAAAATAAAACAGCTTTTGGGCCAAACGCATTTAATACAAACCCAGGAAAAAAAATCAAACTTAATAATATTTAAAAAAACCACAAAAATAAACCCTAATAATAAAAAATTTGACAAATAATAATAGCAACGCATTATTAATTTTAAAAAATTTCAGCAAAAATTTGATTAGCAATTAATTAATATAAAAAAATAACCCTTTATAACCAAAAAGGAAATACGGAAAGCGTATACCTTATTTAAATTTCTGGAAATAAACCGATAATTTTGGGATTAGCCTAAACTTATTAATAGTTTAATATGCAAAAAAACCGGTGCAAAATGATAAAAAAAAATCCCTGGATTGGTTAAGAAATAATTAATTGGTTATTTATTACAGGGCACTATTTGAAAATATTCTGAACCTAAACCAGCGGTTAGCACGGCCATATATATTAAACCACAAAAATATAAACCCTAATATAGGCCATTATAATAAGCTTTTTTAGGCTAAATACCTATATAATAATTACAAATAATATATGGCCAAAAAGCTAAAATATAATTTTTTCCCACAAAAAAAAAAAAAAACCAATATAATACCCACGATAAAAATACCAGCTTCCGAAATAATAAATAGCAAAAATGGGCTATAAAAATTTTGCAGCAATTTTTAAACTATTATTAGCATATCCTATAATATATTTAACAGGAATCCTGATATACCAAATGTATAAAAAACCGAAATGCAAAATATATATAAAAAAAAAAGCAAAGGTATAAACGGACGGATTTGCCCGATTAACAAAAATAATTAAAGCCCGGAAATAAACGCCCCAAGCAAAAAATTAAAAAGCTTACCCAAAAATAAGGCACAAATAAGGTAATAATTAGCAAAATCCCTAATAATAATAATTATCGACCAATATAAGCATATCAGGATAACAATATATTAAAAAAAGCGAAAAATAAAAATTATAATCAATTACGGAGCTTAAAAAAACTATTTTTTGCCAAAAACGGTAAAAAGGTACAATATTCCGATATATTAGAAAAAAAAACCATATAATTTTATAATGGTAAAATAAAAGCCGATTATGTTTAATAAAGGAAAAATCGATACTAAAATTGATTAATTCAAATTTTAATTTTTAAAAAAAACCTGCAAAATAACCCTGAATATTATAAATATAGGAAAAAAAACCTAATTTTAAGCCTTTTATAATTTAAAAAATATAACCCTTTAATAAATTGGGTTACCGAACAAATCCAATAAAAAAAATCGCTATTAACCAATAAAAAAGCCCAATAATTACGGGTTCCGGATAATAAAAAATAAACGCCAAAAAAAGCAATCGCAATAATAACAAAATTTAACAATTAACCCTAACAAACCGCACCAACCGAAATATTAATAAACATAAATATAAACAAATTTAACAAGCAAAAAATTACCAAAAAAGGATTTAAAAATGTTCCTAAAAAATATCATAAATATTAAAAATTATTTCAAAAAAATTTGGAAACGGTATTACCAAAATATAAACCGTTTAATTATAAAATTAAGCTTAAACCGGAAGCATAATTTAAATATCAAAAATTGTACCGATTAAACCCTCGATAAAAAAAGTTACTATAAAAATAATTCAAGGAAAAAATCAGGAAAGGATTTACCAAACCTTCCAATTTTCCTATAGGATATAAAATTTTATTTATTCCCAAAAAAAACAGGAAAAAACAGATATATATCGATTATTATCCGTTAAATTAAAAAATAATAAAAAATCGGTATTTTTTACTTTTAATCGATAAATTTAAAAATAAGCTCGGAAAAAGCCGGTAATTTATAGCCCTAAATTTATGCAAAACATATAACCTGTTAAAAATTAAGGAAAAGGATAAATGGAAAATTGCTTTTCGGATCAAATTTGAAATTTTCGAATTATTGGTAATAATTTTCGGGCTTACTAATATACCAGCCATATTTCAGCAAATAATTAACCATATATTACAAAAATATTTCGATATTTTTATTTTTATATATTTGAATAATATTTTAATTTTTTCAAAAATATTGGAAAAATATAAATAATATATATATAAAATATTGCAAAAATTGCAAAATGCAAAATTTTTAATTAACCCGGATAAATATATATGGTATTTTTTAAAAGTAATTTTTTTCGGGTTTATTATTAAATAAGGAAAAGTTCGGATAAAACCCAAAAAAATACAGGCGGTAAAAAACTGGCCTATATTTATTACGATTAAAAAAATACAAAATTTTTTAAAATTTTTAAACTTTTATCGAAAATTTATCCAAAATTTTAACAAAAAGGTTATATTATTTACAAATTTTATCAAAAATAATACCCAGTTTTATTAGAAAATACAAAAATAAATAGCTTTTAAGTTGCTAAAAAAAGCTATTATCCAAATACCGGTATTAGCAATGCCAAACCCAAAAAAACCCTTCGAGGTTAAAATTAATACGTTAAATTTTGCTATCGGAAAATAACTGGGATAGCAAAACGATTAAAAAAAATTGCATTTTTGCATATTTTTTTTACAAAAATTAAATAAACCTAAGCTAAATTATCAAATTTACGATAAAAAGTTTTTTGCTATTATTAAAATTTTGGAAATATAAAGGGTATATTTATACAGGGCTAATTACCAAATTGTGGTATATATTAATTATAAAAATTTATTACAATTTATTACCAGCCAAATACTAAATAAAAAATAAATCTAATAAAACCAATTTTTTCAAAATTATAATTTCCGAATTAAGGTTAAAAAAAAATCAAAAAACGGCCAAACGGATACTTTAAACCGTTAATCGGATTATTAAATGGATATATTACCAAAAATATGCATAATTTTGGCCAAAGGACCAAACGGATCCCTAATTTCAGCATAACGGGCGTTAGCCAAAATAACCCAACAAAAAAACTGAATCCCAAAAAAAATCCAGCAGATTTATAGCCAAATAACTAATAAATACCAAAAAATTGCTAAAATTTGGAAAAAATTTCGGTAATATTACAAATTTATAAAAATTTGTATCAAAATATAAAATATAATTAAAAATTGCAAAAATTGTGCGAAAAATAAAACTAATAGGTATAAATTTTATAAATTATTACAATTTTTGCTAATATTTAGCAAAATATAGCAAAAAGTTACGGCGGATTTTGTTACAAAACTATTTAAATTAAAAAAACCCTTTATAAATGTCCAGTATAACAGTATTATGGTAATAATCGATCGATTTACCAAATATGCCATATACCTATTATTTAAAAAAAATGCAAAGGTTATAAACCTAATTTATATTTTTATCCGGAATATAATTGCAAAATACGGAACACCAAAATGTATAATTTTAAACCGAAACAAATTGTTTAATAACAAATTTTAAAAACAATTTATAGCAAGCCTGGATACTAAACATACTTTTTTTATAGCTTATTATTTTTAAACAAATAAACAAACGGAACGAACAAATTAAATTATAAAATAATATTTATATTATTTTATTAATTATAAACAAAATAACTGGGTATAATTATTTTTTATAGCACAATTCGCATATAACAGTTTAATATATAAAAGTACAGGAATTATACCATTTTATACAAATTACGGATATATACCTATAATATATAAAAAACCCAAAACAAAACCATATATTTTAACAGTAAAAATATAAGTGAAAAAATTTATTAAACTGCACAAAAATTTCCAGGCAAAGCTAAAAAAATTACAACAGTGCATATTTATACAGGCTAATAAAAAAAAATTAAAAAACCGATCTTTAAAAAAAAAAATAATATTTATCTTTTTTAATACAATATTAAAATAAAATAACCAAATAACAAATTAAACCATAAAAAATTGGAACCGTTCAAAATTTTAAAAAAGGTTTTTAATATTAATTACAAATTTTAACTGTTACCAATTATATATAATTATTCGATTTTTTATATAAATTTGCTTAAACCAGCACCACCAAAATTTAAAAATAACAAATTAATAAAAATCGACCCAAAATAAAAGTACAAAATTGAAAAAATTTTGGACAAAAATATTATCGATAAAATTAAGCATTATTTGGTTAAATAAGTAAAATATGGAATCGAAAAAAGCATTTGGGAAAAAAAAACAAACTTAAAAAATGTATTAAAAATTTTCGAAAAATACCAACAAAAGGCCCTTGGAAAAAAATTAATACCAGTACCAAAACTCGAATTTTAATTTGGAATACCAGTACCAAAATAATTTACCTGGTTAAAATAAAACCAGCAAATTAAAATCGGGATTAACCTTATAATCGGCCCAATTTAAAAATAATGGAGGAAAATCAGAAATTAACAAATTTGGAAAAATAATAGGGGCTTAAATAGCCGCCTTTTCGGCCTTTTTCTATTTAACCCGCTCCAATTTTTTAATATTATTAATTTTGCAACAAACAGTATGCATTATTTTTTTTAACCATATTTGTTTTTATTATTGCAAACAGAAAACTTTTTTTTTGCCTTTTCCAGTTTAATTTCCAATTTATTATATTGGACCATAATATTCCGAAATTTGGTAAGCGAAAGGTTTAAAACGTTATAACCAAAACGGTTAATATAAAAGTATTCCACGCACCGAAAAAAATCCTAAAAAAAAGCCGCACATAAAGCGCAATCCAAAAATTTGCAATAAAAATAGAAAGGTATATTAAAAAAACGAAAAAAAATAATAGCTAAAAGTTTTTTGCAATAAAAGGTTTTTTTGGCAAAACGGTATTTTTGTACCCGACCAAATATTTTGTTAAAAAAAAGGGGGACGGAAAATAACAAAAAAGGAAAATATTTGTTATTAATAAAAGGATAGGGCTGCAAATATAGCCAAAAGAATTTGGCTTAAAAAGGGAAACCTAATATTATAATTATAACTGGCAAAAAGCAAAAGGGCTGGGGCTAACTTTTAGTATAATGCTTTTACCCCGCAATTATAAAAGCCAAAAACTGAATAATTAAAGCTAGAACGGTGCAAAAAGTTATATAACCAGATATTTACCTAATTAGGATCTGTGGATTTGTAGCAAAATAATAAATCCAAAAATTTATGGATCTGTAACAAAATAATAAATCCAAAAATTTGTGAATCTGTAGCAAAATAATAGATCCAAAAAGATATAGTACGGAAAGGTTACGGATATATAAAAATAAAAATTTCCTATTGTGTTGGATAGTTTTTAACTGAGGTTTTGGCATTAGTTAATCTAAATTAGTTTCAAAATAACCCTTTGGGCAAATAACCGAAACCTTTATTATTATTCCAGTTCCCCAGCACAAATAACCTTGTGAAAATTATACTGCTCAGCACCTTTCCTAGCGTACCCTACCTTAGGAGCAGAGAACCGTTTGTAACAAAGGCGTCCTGTTGGGGCTTAGCCTCCCAACCCTTCTGTCCCCTGCCAGCTATGGTTGTAACAGCCTGGGAGAAAGATTTTTTACAACCATTCGATTTTAGTATTATTAGTAATTTATTTATTGTTTGTTACAGTAAATTCCCAGCCTTTAAAAGGGTTTAAATCTTTCGGAAACCACTGCTTTTGCACGCTTTTTTTTTAAATATAATAAGCGGAAAAAAGGTAACCCCCGTGGCCGAGATGCACTCGATAAAGGAGGTCCAAATACGGGTTCCGGGGGGCTTTTTTTTTGCAAAAGCCGGGTTTTTGCAAGGCCTAAAATAAGCCCGTTATCTGTTTTGCCCTTTTGCAGGCCCCTTTTATTAATATTATATATATTTTCCGGTTTTATTTAAACTATTCCGGGGATTTACAAATATGCTTATCATTTTTTTATTATAATAATAATAATATTTTTAACCTGTGCAAATTTTATGCGCTGCGTTTTTCCGGTATGGATTTTTGGATATTAGCCTAAAAAAACTGCATATTTAATACTTTTTTAAAAACTGGGGGTTTTTTTATTAACGTAGGTTTTTTTGCGCAAAAAAGCAGACTTTTGCATATATTAATAAAAGCCCCAAAAAGGCCTAAAAATGTGTTACAAACGGTTCTCTGCTTTTAGGGTAGGGTACGCTAGAAAAGGTGCTGAGCAGTATGATTTTCACCAAATTACTTGTGCTAGGGAACTGGAGTAGTAACAAAAGTCTCGATTGCTTGCCCAAAAGATTGCCTTGGAGCTAACTTAGGTTAACTAATGCCGAGGCCTCAATTAAAAACTATTTAATATAAAAAAGCCCCTTATTTTATATACCAGCGAACTTTCCATACTATATTTGTGCTATATTTGTTATATTGCATAACAAACATATCACTATACTATATTTGTTATATTATATAACAAACATATCACCTATATTTAGATAAATGCCTAATTATGTGACTTTCTTTTAGCTTAGCCTTAATTATTCGGCCCCCTGGCCTTTATAATTGCAGGGTAAAAATATTCTGCTGGGGGTTAGCCCCAGCCCTTTTGCCCCCTGCCAGTTATGGTTATAATATCAGGTTTCCCCTTTTAGGCCAAATCCCTTTGGCCAAAACCTGCGGTCCTGTTTTTTTATCAATAATAAGTATTTTTCTTTTTTTTTACCATTTTTTACTCCTTTTTTCTAACAAAATATTTGGTCGGGTGCAAAAGCGAAAAGCTATTAATATACGATCCACCGTTCGCCATAATAATCTGCTTGCCGTTTTTTTATCGTTTTCCACCGAAATATTTTTTTGTTTTGCTTATAAAGCGCTAGGGTTTGCATACTGCACTATATTCCCCCGCAACTTTTTTAGGTATATTAAATATATTTATCAAAAATACTTTTGGTGCAACGTGCTAGGTCCTTTTTTATCCCAGTTTAAAAAGATTAATTGCCAATATTTCAAAATAAAGGCTAAATTGAAAGCGGTAA
Organism: Magnaporthiopsis rhizophila; assembly: GCA_003049465.1. Lineage (NCBI taxonomy): Eukaryota > Fungi > Ascomycota > Sordariomycetes > Magnaporthales > Magnaporthaceae > Magnaporthiopsis > Magnaporthiopsis rhizophila. The sequence goes on along the minus strand of PYSS01000074.1, from coordinate 41,817 downwards.
AAAAAAAGCGCTGTCGCGCTAATACCAAAATTAAGCGTTTGCACAAACAGAAAAAAATATGGTTTGAAAAAAAAATACGTGCAATCCGTTGCAGGATTAACAGCATAAAAGAGCTAAAGCGGGTCGAGCAGGAAAAGGCCAATAAGACAGCCGCGCAAACCACCGCCGCGCCCCCTAATTTGCTAGCTTTTAATTTTCCTCCATTATTTCCAAACTGGGCCGATCACAAGATTAACCCCAATTTTAATTTATTAGCCTTATTTTAACCAGATAAATTATTTTGGTACTGGCATTCCAAATCAAAATCCGAATTTTAGCACTGGTATTAACTTTTTTCCAAAGGCTTTTTGCTGGTATTTTTCAAAAGCTTCCGATGCACCTTTTAGGTTTGTTTTTTTTTCCCAAATACTTTTTTCAATTCCGTATCCTGCCTATTTAACCAAATAATATTTGGTTTTATCGATAATATTTTTATCCAAAATTTTTTCGATTTTGTACTTTTGTTTTGGGTCGATTTTTATTAATTCGTTATTTTTAAACCCTGGTAATACTGGTTTAAGCAAATTTATGTAAAAAATCGGATAATTATGCATAATTAATAGCAATTAAAATTTATAATTAATATCGGAAATCCTTTTTAGGATTTTGAACGGTTTTAATTTTTTATGGTTTAATTTGTTATTTGATTATTTTATTTTGATATTGCATTAAAAAAAATAAATATTATCCTTTTTTTTAAAGGTTAATTTTTCGATCCTTTTTTTATTGGCCTGTATAAATATGTACTGTTGCAGTTTTTTTAATTTTGCCTGGAAATTTTTATGCAGTTTGGTAAATTTTTTTATTTATATTTTTGTTATTAGGGTATATGGTTCTGCCCTGGGTTTTTTATATACCGTAAATATATACCCGTAATTTGTATAAAACGGTATAATTTCCGTATTTTTATATATTAAACTATTATATGCAAATTGTGCTATAAAAAATAATTATACCCAGTTATTTTGTTTATAATTAATAAAATAATATAAATATTATTTTATGGTTTGGTTTGTTTGTTTTATTTATTTATTTATTTAAAAATAATAAGCTGTGGAAAAGGCATGTTTTGCGCCCAGGTTTGCTATAAGCTGTTTTCAAAATTTGTTATTAAACAATTTGTTTCGGTTTAAAATTATGCATTTTGGTGTTCCGTATTTTGCAATTATATTTCGGATAAAAATATAGGTTAGGTTTATAATTTTTGCATTTTTTTTGAATGGCAGGTATATAGCATATTTGGTAAATCGATCGATTATTATTATAATACTATTATATTGGATATTTATAAGGGATTTTTTTAATTTGGATAGTTTTGTAACAAAATCCGCCATAATTTTTTGCTATATTTTATTAGGTGCTAGTAAAGGTTACAGTAATTTATAAGATTTATACTTATTAGCTTTATTTTTTGCATAATCCTGTTACGGCCACAGCTAGCAGGGGGCAGAAGGGCTGGGGCTAACCCCCAGCGGTACGCCTTTACCCCGCAGTTATAAAGACTAATAGGCCCGAATAACTAAGGCCAGAAAGGAGTTACGTAACTAGGCACTTACCTAAGCACGGGTGATATATTTGTTATGCAATATAGCAAATATAGCACAGATTAGGCACTTACCTAAGCACGGGTGATATGTTTGCTATGCAATATAGCAGATATAGCACAAATATAGCACAGGTGTAGCATAAATATAGTATGAAAGGATTGCGGGTATATAAGGCGAAGGTTTTTTACTATATTAAATAGCTTTAACTGAGGCCTTGGTATTAGTTAATTTAAGTTAGCTCCAAGGCAATCCTTTGGGCAAATAATCGAGATCTTTGTTATTATTTCAGTTTTCCCAGCACAAGTAACCTTGTGAAAATTATACTGCTTAGCACCTTTCCTAGCGTATTATATCCTAAAAGTAGAGAATCGTTTGTAATATTTTGATTAATCCTGTTTAGTATTTACCAAAAGTAATAAACAGTAATAATTATGTTAACCGTAGGCAAAAAATCCGAGGGTATTATTATTGCTGGCAAATTGTACAATAATTTTTCGGCGGCCATATAAACCTTTATTACGGAAGTTGAAAAATTTAAAGAAGCTTAAACCGAGCCTTATATTGCTGTTAAATTTTACAAATTTTTTTTGCCTGATAAATATGATAAAAAAAAAGCAAAATTAAAATATTTCTGATTAAATATAAGGGGTACTTTTTGTTTTATCGAGATCATTTTTAGCAAAAAAAAACAGAAAATTGCTTATATAGCTATATATTTGGATAATAAGGTTAAGGATTAATTCGAACCCATTTGATTAAATTATTTAAAAGGGCACGATAAGTTTAAGGAAAAAACCAAATTAATATTTGCCGATTTCGAAAAATTCAAAAAAAAGGTTACGAAAATTTTCGGACAAATTAACAAAAAATGGGTGACCAAAAGAAAATTGTTTTAGCTCCGGTAAAAAGGTTTTGCATTAATTTATATTTCCAAATTTTAACAATTAATTAATAAACTTAATTGGACGAAAAATACCAAAATAATTTAATTTTACCAAGGGTTAAGGGATAATATAAAAAATAAATTATCCAAGCAGGAATGATCTGAAAATTGTGTTGATTATATTATTATAACCGTTTATATTAGCAATAAACTGTACAAATATTGCCTTAAAAAAAATCCAACAAACCAAACCAATAATGCAAAATAATAAAACCAATCAAAAAAAAGCAAAATAATAATAATCCATAGTTTACGGTATACACCCTGGATTTATAAATTTTAGCGCAAAAATTATATACCAGTATAAAAAACAAAAATATATTAGGTTTAAGGATTTAAAGGACAGAAAATGCTTCAAATATAAAAAAAAGGATATATTAAAAGGATTATTTGCAAAAAAACCGATAAACAGTTATTTTTTGCCGAAAAAATGCATTAAAGGGTTATAAACCCATAATTTTAGGGTTATCCGAAACAATCAAACAAGTAATAAAAAAAAGCTTATGCCCCGAAACATTATTTAACTAAACCTATTATTTTGATAAAAACTGTATGGCCTATTATTCCGATAAAAATGCCACAAAATATTACCCCAAATAATAATTTGCTATAATATAACAAATTGGCCAATTTTGGGATAATAATAAAAAAAAATAAACATTATTATAAATTTTGCAACATCCGAAAAAAAGGATAATAAAATAACTTGAAATTCAAAAAAATTTAAAAAGGTTTAATGCTGCAGCAATTATATACTAATAGCAAAAAAGCTTGCTGGATAAAATAAGGAAATAAAACCACCTTTGGGTCAAATGTATCTGATACAAGCCCAGGAAAAAAAATTAACCTTAATAGCGCTCGGAAAAACCACAAAAACGGATTTTAGCAATAAGGGATTTAACAAATAATAATAGCGATATATTATTAATTTTAAAAATTTTTAGCAGAAATTTAATTAGCAATTGATCGATATGGGAAAATAATCCCTTATAACCAAAAAAAAAATACAAAAAATGTACACCTTATTCAGGTTTTTGAAAATAAACCGATAATTTTGGGATTAGCCCAAACCTATTAGTGGTTTAATATGCAAAAAATTGGCGCAAAACAGTAAAAAAAAGCCCCTGGATTGGTTAAAAAATAACCAATCGGTTATTTATTATAAGGCACCACTCGAAAATATTCCGAACCTAAATTAGCGATTAGCACGGTTATATGCGCTAAACCACAAAAATATGGACCCTAATATAGGTTATTATAACAAACTTTTTTGGGCTAAATACTTATATAACAATTGCCGGTAATATATGGCCAAAAAATTAAAGCACGATTTTTTCCCACAAAAAAAAGAAAAGGAACCAGTGCAATATTCACGATAAAAATACCAGTTTTTGAAATAATGGATAACAAAAATGGGCTATAAAAATTTTGCAGCAATTTTCGAGCTATTACCAGCGTATTTTATAATATGCTTAATAGGAATCCTAATATACCAGATATGCGGAAAACCGAAGTGTAAAGTACATATAAAAAAAAAGCAAAGGCCTGGATAAACGGATTTGGCCGATCGATAAAAGTAATCGAGGCCCGGAAATAAACGCCCCAAACAAAAAATTAAAAAGTTTATCCAAAAATAGGGCACGGGTAGGGCAATAACTAGCAAAATTTTTAATAATAACGATTATCGACCAATATAAGCATATTAGGATAACGATATATTAAAAAAGGCGAAAAATAAAAATTATAATCGATTATGGAGCCCAAAAAAATTATTTTTCACCAAAAGCGGTAAAAAGGTACGGTATTCCGATATATTAGAAAAAAGAATTATATAATTTTATAATAATAAAATAAAAGCTAATTATATTTAATAAAAAAAGGATCGATATTAAAATTAATTATTTTAAATTTTAATTTTTGGGAAAAATTTGCGAAATAATTCTGGATATTATAAATATGGGAGGGAAATCTCTGATTTTAGGCTTTTTATAATTTAAAAAATATAACCTTTTAATAAATTAAATTACCGAACAAATTTAATGGAGAAAATTATTATTAATTAATAAAAAAACCCAATAATTATAAGCCCCGGATAATAAAAATCGGACACCAAAAAGGGTAACCATAATAGTAGCAAAATATAATAATTAGCCCTGGCAAACCGTACTAACCGAAACGCTAATAAACACGGACGCAAACAGGCCTAACAAACAGAAAATTATTAAAAATGAACTTAAAAATGTTTTTAAAAAATATTGTAAGTACTGGAGGTTGTTCCAGAAAAATTTGGAAATGGTATTACCAAAATACGGACCGTTTAACCATAAAATCAAGCTTAAACCGGAAGCATAATTTAAATACCAAAAATTATATCAATTAAACCCTTAATAAAAAAAATTATTACAAAAATAATTAAAGGAAAAAATTAGGAAAAAAATTACCAAACCTTTTAATTTTCCTGTGGGATACGAAATTTTGTTTATTTTTAAAAAAAACGGGGAAAAACGGATATATATCGATTATTGTCCGTTAAATCAGAAAATAATAAAAGATTGGTATTTTTTATCTTTAATTGACAAATTTAAAAATAGGCTCGGGAAAAGCCGGTAATTTACAGCTTTAAATTTATACAAAATATACGGTTTATTAAAAATTAAGGAAAAGGACGAATAAAAAACCGTTTTTTGAACCAAATTTAAAATTTTCGAATTATTGGTAATAATTTTCGGGTTTACCAATGTACCAGCCACATTTCAGCAAATAATTAACCACGTATTACAAAAATATTTTAATATTTTTGCCCTTGCATACCTGAATAATATTCTGATTTTTTTAAAAATGCTGGAAAAATATAAATAATATATGTATAAAATACTGCAAAAATTGCAAAATGCAAAGCTTTTGGTTAACCCGGATAAATATATATGGCATTTTTTAAAAATAATTTTCCTCGGGTTTGTTATTAAATAAGGGGAAATTTGTATAAAACCCAAAAAGGTACAGGCGGTAAAAAACTGGCTTATATTTATCACAATTAAAAAAGTGCAAGGTTTTTTGGGATTCCTGAACTTTTACCAAAAATTTATCCGAAATTTTAGCAAAAAGGTTATATTATTTACAGATTTTACCAAAAATAACACCCAGTTTTATTGGGGAATATAAAAATAAATAACCTTTGATTTGCTAAAAAAAGCTATTATTTAAACACCGGTATTAATAATACCAAACCCAGAAAAATCTTTTAAAATTAAAATTAATATATCGGATTTTGCTATCAAAAAACAATTGGGATAGCGAAACGATCAAAAAAAGTTGCACTTTTGCGCATTTTTTTCGCAAAAACTAAATGGATCTAAGCTAAATTATTAAATCCACGATAAAAAGTTTTTCGCTATTATCAAAATTTTGGAAAAATAAAAGGTATATTTGTACAAAACCAATTATTAAATTATAATATATACCGATTATAAAAATTTATTATAATTTATTATTAGCCAAGCGCTAAATAAAAGATAAATTTAATGGAGCTAATTTTTTCAAAATTATAATTTTCGAATCGAGGTTAAAAAAGGGTCAAAAAACGGCCAAACAAATGCTTTAAACTGCCGATCAAATTATTAAATGGATATATTACCAAAAATGCGCGCAGTTTTGGCCAAAAAACCGAACGGATCCCTAATCCCAGCACAGCGGGCATTGGCCAAAATAACCCGATAAAAAAGCTAAACCCCAGAAAAAATCCAGCAAATTTATAGCCAAATAGCTAATAAATACCAGGGGGTTATTAAAATTTGGAAAAGGTTTCGGTAGTATCACAGGTTTATAAAAATTTATGCCAAAATAAAAAATACAATTAAGGATTGCAAAAATTATGCAAAAAATAAAACCAGCAGGTATAAACCTTATAAATTATTATAACCTTTACCAGTATTTAGCAAAATATGGCAAAAAATTATGGCGAATTTCGTTACAGGATTATCCAAATTAAAAAAATCCTTTATAAATGTTTAGTACAATAATATTATGGTAATAATCGATTAATTTACCAAATATATTATATATTTATTATTTAAGAAAAATGCAAAAGTTATAAACCTAACCTATATTTTTATCCGGAATATGATTGCAAAATACGGAACACCGGAATGTATAATTTTAAACCGAAACAAATTATTTAATAATAAGTTTTGGAAATAATTTACGGCAAATTTAGGTGTGAAATATACTTTTTTTACAGCTTATTATCCTTAAATAAATGGGCAAATAAAACGAACAAATTAAATTATAAAACAATATTTATATTATTTTATTAATTATAAATAAAATAATTGGGTATAATTATTTTTTATAGCGCAATTTGCATATAACAGTTTAATATATAAAAATATAAAAACCATATTATTTTATACAAATTACGGGTATATATTTACGGTGTATAAAAAACCCAGGGCAAAATTATATGCCCTAATAGCAAAAATATAGGTAAAAAAATTTACCAAGCTGCACAAAAACCTCCAGGCAAAATTAAAAAAATTGCAATAATACATATCTATACAAGCCAATAAAAAAAAGATTAAAAAACCAATTTTTAAAAAAAAGGATAATATTTATCTTTTTCGATACAATATTAAAATAAAATAATTAAGCAATAAATTAAACCATAAAAAATTGGAACCGTTCAAAATCCTAAGGAAAATTTCCGATATTAATTACAAATTTTAATTACCACTAATTATATATAATTATCCAATTTTTTATATCGAATTGTTTAAATTAGCACTATTAGGGTTTAAAAATAACAAATTAATAAAAATCGATCCAAAACAAAAATACAAAATTAAAAAAATCCTGGACAAAAAAATTATTAATAAAACTAAATATTATTTGGTTAAATGGGCAGGGTATAAAATTAAGGAAAATATTTGGGAAAAAAAAACAAACCTAAAAGGTATGCCAAAAGCTTTTAAAAAATATCGGCAAAAAACCTTTGGTAAAAAGTTAATACTAATGCCAAAATTTGGATTTTGGCTCGGAACGCCTGTACCAAAATAATTTACCTGATTAAAGCAAAATTAGCAAATTAAAATCGGGGTTAATCTTATAATTGGCCCAGCTCGGAAATAATAAAAGAAAATCGGAGATTAGTAAATTAAAAGGCGCAGTAAAGGTTTGCGCGGCTGCCTTATCGGCCTTTTTCCGCTTGATTTGCTCCAGTTTCTTCATACTGTTAATTTTGCAACAAATTGTACGCATTTTTCTTTCAAACCACATTTTTTCCTGCTTGTGCAAACGCTTGACCTTGGCATTAGTACGATAGCGCTTTTTTTTGCCGCTTTTAATTTAGCCTTTATCCTAAAATATTAACGATTAAGTTTTTTAAACTGGGATAGAAAAAAACCTAGCATGTTACACCGAAAGCATTTTTAACGAACGCATTTAATATATCTAAAAAAATTGCGGAAAGATACAGTGCAGTATATAAACCTTAGCGCTTTATAAATAAAACAAAAAAATATCTTGGTAAAAAATGATAAAAGGATAACAAACAGATTATTATAGCAAATAATAGATCGCGTATTAACAGCTTTCTGCTTTTGTACCCGACCAAATATATTGTTAGAAAAAAGGGATGAAGGATGGTAATGAAAGAAAAATATTTATTATTGACAAAAAAACAGGGCCACAGGTTTTGGCCAAAAAAATTTGGTTTAAAAAGGAAAACCTGGTGTTATAATTATAACTGGCAAAAGGCAAAAGGGCTAAAATTAACCCCTAACGGTATACTTTTACCTCGCAATTATAAAAATTAACGGGCCCAAATAATCAAGGCCAAAAAAAAGTTACATAATTAGGCATTTACCTAAGCATAGGTAATATGTTTGCTATACAATATAACAAATATAGCACAAATTAAGCACTTATTTAAGCACAAGTGATATATTTGTTATGCAATATAACAAATATAACACAAATATAATACAGGTGTAACACAAACATAGCATAAAAGGATCGCGGGTATATAAGGCAAAGGTTTTTTACCATATTAGATAGCCTTAACTGAGGTTTTGGCATTAATTAACCTAAATTAGCTCCAAAGCAACCCTTTGGGCAAATAATCGAAATTTTTGCTACTATTTCAGTTTTCCCAGCACAAGCAACCTTGTGAAAATCATACTGCTCAGCACCTTTCCTAGCGTACCCTACCCTAAAAGCAGAGAACCGTTTGTAACAAATCCTTATAATCCTTAATTGCATTTTGTATTTCGGCACAAATTTTTATAAACCTATAATATTACCGAAATTTTTTTTAAATTTTAGCAATTCCCTGGTATCCATTAATTATTTGGTTATAAACCTGCTGGATTTTTTTTGGGGTTTAGCTTTTTTATTGGGTTATTTTGGCCAGTGCCCGTTGCACCGGAATTAGGGATCCGTTTAATCTTTTGGCCAAAATTGCGCATATTTTTGGTGGTATATCCACCTAATGGTTTAATTAACAACTTAAGATATCCGTTTGGCCATTTTTTGATTTTTTCCTAACTTTAATTCGAAAATTATAATTTTAAAAAAATTAATTTTATTAAATTTATTTTTTGTTTAGTATTTGGCTGGTAATAAATTGTGATAGGTTTTTGTAATTGGTATATATTATAATTTGGTGGTTGGTTTTGCACAAATATACCTTTTATTTTTCCAAAGCTCTAATAATAGCAAAAAGCTTTTTGTTATAAATTTAATAATTTAGTTTAGATTTATTTAACTTTTGCAAAAAAAATGCGCAAAAGTGCAACCTTTTCTGATCGTTTTATTGTTCCAGCTGTTCCCTAATAACAAAATTTAATGCATTAATTTTAACCTCGAAAGGTTTTTTTGGGTTTGGTATTGCTAATACCGGTATTTAAATAATAGTTTTTTTTAGTAATTCAAAAATTATTTATTTTTATATCCCTTAATAAAATTGGGTATTATTTTTGGTAAAATCTATAAATAATATAGCCTTTTTATTAAAATTTCGGATAAATTTTCGGTAAAAATTTAAAAATTTTAAAAAGCTTCGTATTTTTTTAACCGTGATAAATATAGGCCAATTTTTTACCGCCTGTATTTTTTTGGGTTTTATCCGGATTTTTCCTTATTTGATAATAAATCTGAGGAAAATTACCTTTAGGAAATATTATATACATTTATCCGGGTTAATTAAAAGCTTTGCATTTTGCAATTTTTGCAGTATTTTGTGCATATATTATTTGTATTTTTCTAGCATTTTTAAAAAAATCAGAATATTATTTAAATATATAAAAGCAAAAATATCGAGGTACTTTTGTAATATATAATTAATTATTTGCTAAAATATAACTGGTGCATTAATAAGCCCGAAAATTATTACCAGTAACTCGAAAATTTCAAATTTGATTCGAAAAGCGGTTTTCTATTTATCCCCCTTTTTAATCCTTAATAGGCCGTATATTTTGCATAAATTTAGGGCTATAAATCACCGGTTTTTCCCAAACCTATTTTTAAATTTATCAATTAAAAATAAAGGATACCAATCCTTTATTATTTTTTAATTTAACAACCGGTAATTAATATATATCCGTTCCTTTTCGTTTTTTTGGAAATAAACAAAATTTTATATCTTATAAAAAAATTAAAAGGTTTGGTAAATCCCTTCCTGATTTTTTCCTCGAATTATTTTTATAACAGCCTTTTTTATCGAGAATTTAATCGGTACAATTTTTGATATTTAAATTATACTTCCGGTTTAAGCTTGATCTTATAATTAAACGGTTCATATTTTGGCAATACCCGTTTCCAAATCTTTTTGGAACAATTTCTAATACTTATAATATTTCTCAGAAATATTTCTAAGTTTCTTTTTGGTAATTTTTTGCTTATTAGGTTCGTTTGTGTCCGTATTTATCGGTGTTTCGATTGGTGCGGTTTGCCAGGGTTAATTGCCAAGTTTTGCCGCCGTTATAATGTTACAAACGGTTCTCTGCTCCTAGGGTAGGGTACGCTAAAAGAGGCGCTGAGCAGTATGGTTTTTACAAAGTCGCTTGTGCTGGGGAAACTGGGTAGTAACAAAAGTTTCGATTATTTGCTTAAAGGGATGCTTTGGAGCTAATTTAGGTTAACTAATACCGAGGCCTTAGTTAAAAACTTATTTAACATAATAAAAACCCTTTGCTTTATATATCAGCAACCTTTCCTTATTATATTTGTGCTATATTTAATATATTTATATTAAACATATCAATATCCTGCCTGGTAATATATATGATATATTTATATTTTACATATTATTTTGGATTAGGTAAGTGCCTAATTATATAACTCTTTTTTGGCCTTGGTTATTTGGGCTTTTGGCCTTTATAATTGCGGGGTAAAAGCGTGCCGCTGGGGATTAGCCCTAGCCCTTTTATCCCTTGCCAGCTATAATTATAACACCAGGTTTCCCCTTTTAAGCCAAATCCCTTTGGCTATATTTGCAGCCCCTTCTTTCCGTTAATAATAAATATTTTTCCTTTTTTACCAATTTCCGTTTCTTTTTTTTTAACAAAATATTTGGTTAGGTGCAAAAATATAAACTGGTATTATCGACCGTTCGTTAAAATAATATTTTTTCATTTATACTTTTTTCCCCTGTTACTATGCCTTTTTGTTTAAATTATAAGGCCGATGGTTTTGCCCAATGCAATATATTTTTTCGTGATATTTTTCGCTACAAAAGGTATATGCGCCAGGGGTGCTTGCAATATAACATTTTTGGTTTTTTTGCTAAGCACCTCCGCATGTACAACTTTTAATACGCCCGTGCTAAAATTAAACTAAAGGCTGCCAAGGAAAAATTGCAAACCTATTTGGTTAAAATTAATTGTTTGTGCAAACAAAAAAAACAGTAGCATAAAAAACTGATTTGCGCTATTTGTTGCAAAATTGACAGTATTAAAAAACTGGAGCGGGTTAAACGGGAGGAGGCCGAAAAGGCGGCTGCGCAGGTCCCTGTTGCGCTCCCAGATTTGCTGGCCCCCGATTTTCCTCCGTTATTTTTAAACTGGGCTAATTATAGGGTTAATTCCAACCTTAATTTGCTGGCCCTACTTTAATTAGGTAAATTATTTTGGTACGGGCGTTCCGAGCTATAATCCGAATTTTAGCACTGGTATTAACTTTTTTTTAAAGGCTTTTTATCGGTATTTTTTAAAAGTTTTTGGCGCACTTTTTAGGTTTATTTTTTTTTTTTATATGCTTTTTTCGATTTTGTACCTTGCTTATTTAATTAAATAATATTTAGTTCCGTTAATAATTTTTTTGTCCAAAATTTTTTCAATTTTATATTTTTATTTCGGGTTAATTTTTATTAATTTATTATTTTTAATTTCTGGTAGTGCTAATTTAAGCAGATTAATATAAAAAACTGGATAATTGTGTATGGTTGGTGGCAATTAAAGTTTATAATTAATATTGGAAATCTTTTTCAGGATTTTGAACGGTTCCAATTTTTTATGGTTTAATTTATTATTTGATCGTTTTATTTTAATATTGCATTAAAAAAAATAAATATTATCCTTTTTTTTAAAAATCGGTTCCTCGATTTTTTTTTTATTAATTTGTATAAATATGCGCTATTATAATTTTTTTAGTTTTACCTGGAAATTTTTGTGCAGTTTGGTAAATTTTTTTACCTGTATTTCCGCTGTTAAAGTATATAGTTCTGCCTTAGGCTTTTTGTACACCATAAATATAAACCTGTAATTTGTATAAAACGGTATAATTCCCGTACTTTTGTATATTAAACTGTTATATGCAAATTATACTATAAAAAATAATTATACCCAGTTATTTTGTTTATAATTAACAAAATAATATAAATATTGTTTTATGGTTTGGTTTGTTTGTTCCGTTTGCTTATCCGTTTGCAAATAATAGGCTGTAAAAAAAGCGTGTTTTATACCTAAATTAATAATAAGTTATTTTTAAAATTTGCTATTAAATAGTTTATTTTGGTTTATAATTATGCATTTTAGCATTTTATATTTTACAATTATATTTTGGATAAAAATGTAAATTAGTTTTATAATTTTTGCGTTTTTCTTAAATAGCAGGTATATAGCATATTTGGTAAATTAGTCGATTATTACCATAATATTATCATATTGGACATTTATAAAAGATTTTTTTAATTTGGATAGCCCTATAATAAAATTCACTGTAACTTTTTGCCAAACTTTGCTAAGCGCTGGTAAAGGCTGGAATAATTTATAAGGTTTGTATCTATTTGCTTTATTTTTTGCGCAGCTTTTATAATTTTTAATTGCTTTTTATATTTCGGTATAGGTTCCTATAAACCCGTAATACTGATAAAGTTTTTTCCAGGTTTTAATAATCCCCTGGTATTTATTAGCCATTTAGCTATAAATTTATTAGATTTTTTTTAAGGTTCAGCTTTTTTATCGGGTTATTTTGGCCAATGCCCGCTGTACCGGAATCAGGGATCCGTTTGGTTTTTTGGCCAAAATTATGCATATTTTTGGTGGTATATTTATTTGATAATTTAATTAACGGCTTAAAGCATCTGCTCGGCCGTTTTCTGACCCTTTCCTGACCTTAATCCGAAAATCATAATTTTAAAAAAACTGGCTTTATCAGATTTATTTTTTGTTCAGCATTTGGCTAATAATAAATTATAATAGGTTTTTATAATTGGTATACACCACAATTTAATGGTTAGTTTTGCATAAATATACCTTTTATTTTTTCAAAATTTTAATAATAATAAAAAGCTTTTTATTATAAATTTGATAATTCAGCTTTGGTCCATTTAATTTTTGCGAAAAAAATGCACAAAAGTGCAGTTTTCCTTAATTATTTTACTATTTTAATTATTTTCCGATAGCAAAATCCGATATATTAATTTTAATTTTAAAAGGTTTTTTTGGGTTTGGCATTATTAATACCGGTATTTAAATAATAGCTTTTTTTAACAAATCGAAAGCTATTTATTTTTATATTCCCCAATAAAACTGGGTATCGTTTTTAATAAAATTTATAAATAATATGGCTTTTTTGCTAAAATTTTGGATAAATTTTCGGTAAAAGTTTAAAAACCTTAAAAAATTTCGCATTTTTTTAACTGTGGTGGGTATAGGCCAGTTTTTTACCGCCTGTACCTTTTTAGGTTTCATCCGAATTTTCCCTTATTTAATAATAAACCCGAAAAAAATTACCTTTAAAAAATGCCACGTACATTTGTCCGGGTTAACCAAAAGCTTTGCATTTTGCAATTTTTGTAACACCTTATGCATATATTATTTATATTTTTCCAATATATTTGAAAAAATTAGGATATTATTCAGGTATATAAAGGCAAAAACGTTAAAATATTTTTGTAATACATGGTTAATTATTTGCTGGAATATGGCTGGTGCATTAATAAGCCCGAAAATTATTACTAATAATTCAAATATTCCAAGCTTGGTTCAAAAAGCAGTTTTTTATTTATCCCCTTTTTTAATTTTTAATAGGCTATAAATTTTGTATAAGTTTAGGGCTATAAACCACCGGTTTTTCCCGAGCTTATTTTTAAATTTGTTAATTAGGGATAAAAAATACCGATTTTTTATTATTTTTTAATTTAACGGACGATAATCGATATATATCCGTTCCTTTCCGTTTTTTTTAAAAACAAACAAAATTTTATATCCTATAAAAAAATTAAAAGGTTTGGTAAATTCCTTTTTAATTTTTTCCTTTAGTTATTTTTGTAACAGTTTTTTTTACTAAGGGTTTAATTAATATAATTTTTGGTATTTAAGTTATACTTCCGGTTTAAGCTTAATTTTGTAATTAAATAATCCGTATTCCGGTAATACCGTTTCCAAATTTTTTTGGAACAATTTTCAGTATTTGTGGTACTTTTTAAAAATATTTTTAAATCCATTTTTAATAATTTTTTGCTTATTGGGTTTGTTTATATTTATATTTGCTAGTATTTTGGTTGGTGCGGTTTGCTAGGGCTAATTATTATATTTTGCTGCCGTTGCGGCTATCCTTTCTGGCATTCAATTTTTATTATCCGGGGCCTGTAATTATTAGGCTTTTTTGCTGGTTAATAATAACTTTTTTCATTAAATTTGTTCGGTAATCTAATTTATTAAAGAGTTATATTTTTTAAGTTATAAAATACCTAAAATTAGGTTTTTTTTTTTTATATTTATAATATTCAGGGTTATTTTGCAGGTTTTTCCCAAAAATCGAAATTTAAAATGATCAATTTTAGTATTAATCCTTTTTTTATTAAATGTAATTGGTTTTTATTTTATTATTATAAGGTTATATGGTTTTTTTTTTTAATATATTGGAATGCTGTACTTTTTTACCGCTTTTAGTAAAAAATAATTTTTTTGGGCTCCATAATCGATTATAATTTTTATTTTTTGTTTTTTTTAGTATATTATTGTTTTAATATGCTTATATTGGTTAATAATTATTATTATTAGGGATTTTGCTGGTTATTGCCCTATTTGTGCCCTATTTTCGGGTAAATTTCCTAATTTTTTGCTTAGGGCGCCTGCTACCGGGCCCCGATTATTTTTATCGATCAAATAAACCCGTTCGTTCAGGCCCTCGCTTTTTTTTTCATATATACCTTGCATTTCGGTTTTTTGCACATCTGGTATATAAGGATTTCTGCTAAGCATATTATAAAATAGGTTAATAATAATATAAAGGTTGCTGCGAAACTTTTATAGCCCATTTTTGCTATTTACCATTTTGGAAGCTGGTATTTTTGTTATGGGTACCGCACTGGTTTTTTTTTTTTTTTCCGTGGAAAAAAATTATGCTTTAGCTTTTTGGCCATATGCTATTTGCAATTATTATATAAGTATTCGGCCCAAAAAAGCTTATTATAATGGCCCGCATCGGGGTTTATATTTTTATAATTTAGCACATATGGCCGTGCTAACTATTAGTCCAGGTTCGGAATATTTTCGAATAATGCCCTGTAATAAATAACCGATTGGTTATCCTTTAACTAATCCAAGGGTTTTTTTTTATTATTTTATACCGGTTTTTTGCATATTAAACCGCTAATAGGTTTGGGTTAATCCCAAAACCATCGGTTTATTTCCAAAAATCTAAATAAAATATATACTTTCCGTATTTTTTTTTTGGTTATAAAGGGTTATTTTTTTATATCGATTAGTTACTAATCGAGTTTTTGCTGGAGTTTTTTAAAATTAACCATATATTATTTTTTGCTGGGTTTTTTATTATTAGGGTTTATTTTTATAATTTTCCAATATTTTGTTAGGCCCAGTTTTTTTTTCTGGGCTTATAACCAATATATTTGGCCCAAAAGCGGTTCCACCTTTGCATTTATATTTAAATTTCCTCCGAAATCGTTAACCAAAATATTTGATACGCTTTTGCACCGGGCTAGCTTTTCGAATTTTTTGCCACCACCCCAGGGTTGGCCAGCTCATTACAATATAGCAAATTATTGTTTGGGGTAATACCTTATAACATTTTTATCAAAACAATAGGTTATACAATTCCCGTTAAAATAATAAATTTAACTGAATAATACTTCGAAACACAGGCTTTTTTTTGCTACTTATTTGGTCGTTTTGGAAAAATTTGGAATTATGGGCTAACGGCCCTTTGGTGTGCTTTTTCGGCAAAAAATAACCGCTTATCGGTTTTTTTAAAAACAGTTTTTTTTAATATATCCTTCTTTTTTATATTTAAAATATTTCCCATTTTTTGGGTCCTTAAACCTGATATGCTTTTATTTTTTATACTGGTGTGTAACTTTTGCACTAAAATTTATAAGTTCAGGGTGTATATTATAAACCGTGGATTGTTATTATTTTGCCTTTTTTTGGTTAATTTTATTATTTTGCACTATTAATTTGGTTTGCTAAACTTTTTTTTTAAAACAATATTTGTACAATTTATTACTAATACAAACGGTTATAATAATATAATTAACAAAATTTTCAGGTTATTTTTGTTTGGACAGCTCGTTTTTCATATTATCCTTTAGCCCCTAATAAAACTGGGTTATTTTAATATCCTTTATCCAGTTAAATTTGTTAATCAGTTGCTAAAATTCGGAAATATAAATTAATACAGGGCCTTTTTGCCAAAACTAAAGCAATTTCCTTTCGGCCACCCATTTTTTATCGACCTATCCGAAAATTTTAGCAATTTTTTCACCGAACTTTTCAAAATCGGCAAATATTAATTTGATTTTTTCCTTAAATTTATTGTGCCCTTTTAAATAATTAAACCAAATGGGCTCGAACCAGTTTTTGATTTTGCTATTCAGATGCGTGGCTGCATAAGCAATTTTTTGTTCTTTCCGTTAAAAATGATCTTAATAAAACAAAAAATACCCTTTGCACTCGATCAGGAACATTTTGATTTTGCTTTTCTTCCTATTATATTTATCGGGTAAAGGGAATTTATAAAATTTGACAGCAATATAGGGCTTGGCCTAAGCTTTTTTAAATCTCTCGATTTCCGCAATAAATACTTATATAGCCGCCGAAAGGTTATTATACATTTTGCTAATAATAATAATACTTTCGGGTTTTTTATCTGCAATTAATATAATTATTATTGCTTATTACCTTCGATAAATATTAAATAAGATCAATTAAAATATTACAAACAGTTTTTTGCTTTTAGGGTAAGGTACGCTAAAAAAAGCGCTAAACAGTATAATTTTTATAAGGTTACTTGTGCTGGGGAAACTGGGTAATAACAAAGGTTTCGATTATTTGCCCAAAAAAATGCCTTAAAACTAACTTAAATTAATTAATACCGAGGCCTTAGTTAAAAATTTATCTAACACAATAAAAACCCCTTGCTTTATATACCAGTAACCTTTTTTTATTATATTTGTGCTATATTTAATATATTTATATCAAACATATCAATATCCTACCTGGTAATATGTATAATATATTCATATTTTATATATCACCCTGGATTAGGTAAATGCCTAATTACGTGATTCTCTTCTGGCCTTGGTTATTCGGGCCCTTGGCCTTCATGACTGCGGGGTAAAGGCGTGCCGCTGGGGGTTAGCCCCAGCCCTTCTGTCCCCTGCCAGCCGTGGTCGTAACATATAACTGCCCTTTTTGGCATTCGTTTTTTATTATCCGGAACCCGTGGCTATTGGGCTTTTCTGTTAGTTAATAATAATTTCCTTTATTAGATTTATTCGGTAATTTAATTTATTAAAGGGTTATATTTTTTAAATTATGGAAGGCCTAAAATCAGGTTTTCCCCTTTTATATTTATAACGTTCAGGGTTATTTTGCAGGTTTTTTCTAAAAGTTAAAATTTGAATTGATTAGTTTTAATATCGATTTTTTTTTGTTAAATGTAACTGGTTTTTATTCCACCGTTATAAGGTTATATGGTTTTTTTTTTGATATATTGGAATATTGTACCTTTTTACCGCTTTTAGCAAAAAATAGTTTTTTTAAATTTTATAATCGATTATAATTTTTATTTTTTGTTTTTTTCAGTATATTATTATTTTAATATATTTATATTGGTTGGTAATTATTATTGTTAAAAATTTTGCTGGTTATTGCTTTACCTGTATCCTGTTTTTGGGTAAACTTTTTAGTTTTTTGCTTAGGGTATTTGCTTTTGGGCTTTAATTATTTTTATTAATCGGGCAAACCTATCCGTCCAGGTTTTTGCTTTTTTTTTTATATATACCTTATATTTCGGTTTTTTGCATATTTGGTATATCAGGATTTTTGTTAAGCATATTATAAAATATGCTAATAATAGCTCGAAAATTGCTATAAAATTTTTGTAACCTATTTTTGCTATTTATCATTTCGGAAACTGGTATTTTTATTATAAGTATTGTATTGGTTTTTTTTTTTTCCGTAAAAAAAAATCGTGCTTTAGCTTTTTGGTTATATATTACCGATAATTATTATATAAGCATTTAGCCCAAAAAAGTTTATTATAATGGCCTATATTAGGGTTTATATTTTTATAATTTAGCGCATATAGCCGTGCTAACCGCTGGTTTAGGTTCGGAATATTTTCGAGTAATGCCCTATAATAAATAACCGATTGGTTATTTTTTAACCAATCCAAAAGCTTTTTTTTATTGTTTTGCGCCGGTTTTTTGCATATTAAACCACCGATAAATTTGGGCTAATTTTAAAATTATCGGTTTATTTCCAAAAACCTGAATAAAATATATATTTTCCGTATTTTTTTTTTGGTTATAAGGGATTATTTTCCTATATTAATTAGTTACTGATCAAATTTTTGCTAAAATTTTTTAAAATTAATAATATATTATTATTATTATTTGTTAAATTTTTTATTGCTAGGGTCCATTTTTATAATTTTCCTAAATGCTATTAGGTTCGATTTTTTTTTTTAGGTTTGTATTAAATATATTTGGCCCAAAAATTGTTTTATTTTTATATTTATATTTAAGTTTTCCTCGGAATTGTTAACCAAAATAATCGATATATTTTTATATTAAATTAGCTTTTTAAATTTTTCCAAAATATATGCTGCTGTATTGTTTTTTTTTTCGAATATTATAAAATTGGTATTTATTTTAATTTTTTTTCGGTTACTGAACCGGGATTAATCGATTTGTTATATTACAGTAATTTGTTATTTTGGGTAATATCCTGTAGCATTTTTATCGGAGCAATAAAGTATATAATTTTTATTAAAGCAATAAATTTAGCTGAATAATACTTCGGAATACAGGTTTTTTTTTTTGCTTATTATATTATTTTGGGTAAGGCTGGAATTATGGGTTTATTTTTTTTTTGTGCATTTTTTCGGTAAAAAATAGCCGTTTATCGGTTTTTTTGCAGATAGTTTTTTTTAATATATCTTTTTTTTTTATATTTAAAATATTTTTTGTTTTTTGGGTTTTTAAACCTAATATATTTTTGTTTTTTTTGCTGATGTATAATTTTAGCACTAAAATTTATGGATCCAAAATATATATTATAAGCCGTGGATTATTATTATTTTGCTTTTTTTGGTTGGTTTTATTATTTTGCATTATTGGTTTGGTTTGCTAAAAAAAATTTTAAAGTAATATTTGTATAATTTATTATTAATACAAACGATTATAATAATATAATCGATAAAACTTTTAAATTATTTTTATTTGGATAGCTTATTTTTTATATTATTCCTTAATTTTTGATAAAATTGGGTTATTTTGGTATTTTCCGTTTAATTAAATTTATTAACCAGTTGTTAAAATTCGGAAATATAAATTAATACGGGGCCTTTTTACCAAAACTGAAGCAATTTTTTTTCGGCCATCCATTTTTTATCGATTTGTCCGAAAATTTTTGCAACTTTTTTTTCGAACTTTTCAAAATTAGCAAATACCAGTTTGGTTTTTTTTTGGACTTATTATGCCCTTTTAAATAATTGGATCAAATGGGTTCGAACCAATCCTTAATTTTGCTATCCAGGTATATAGCTGTATAGGTAATTTTTTATTTTTTTTGCTGAAAATGGTTTTGGTAAAATAAAAAATATCCTTTATATTTGGTTAGGAACATTTTAATTTTGCTTTTTTTTTATTATATTTGTTAGGTAAAAGAAATTTGTAAAATTTGATAATAATATAAGGTTTGGTTTGAGCTTTTTTAAATTTTTCGATTTTCGTAATAAATATTTGTATGGCTGCCGAAGGATTATTATATAATTTGCCAGCGATAATAATATTTTCGGGTTTTTTGCCTGCGGTTAATATAATTATTATTGCTTGTTATTTTTGGTAAATACTAAACAGGATCAGTTAAAATGTTACAAATGATTTTTTGCTTTTAGGGTAGGGTATATTAGAAAAAGTGCTGAGCAGTATGATTTTTACCAAATTACTTGTGCTGGGGAATTGGAATAATAATAAAGGTTTCGATTATTTGCCTAAAGGATTGCTTTGAAGCTAATTTAGGTTGACTGATACCAAGGCCTTAATTAAGAATTATTTAATACAGGAAAGCTTTTTGCCTTATATACCAACGAACCTTTTATATTGCATTTGTGCTATATCTGTTATATTGCATAACGAATATATCATTGTGCTATATTTGTTATATTATATAACAGATATATCACCCGTATTTAGGTAAATGCTTAGTTATGTAACTTTTTTTTAGCTTGGCCTTAGTCATTCGGCCCCCTGGCCTTTATAACTGCGGGGTAAAGGCGTCCTGCTGGGGGTTAGCCCCAGCCCTTCTGCCCCCTGCCAGTTGTGGTTGTAACAAAATGCACCCAATTTGCTAAGCATTTCTTTTGCTCCAAAAATATCCGCTAATGCTATTTTTAAACCTATTGGCCGGGTAAGGATCCCGTTAAACACTGGCATAGGGTGGTCCTTAATATGCCCCAAAATTAAGCGGTTTTCGAAATAAGGATTTTGGCTTGGACGGCCTCGACGGCCCGTTCGACATCTTTTTTAGTGTACTGTTTTTCTGATATATAGGTATTGGATTGCAGTAAAAAGTATAAAAAACGGATCAGAATTGCAAGATTTGTGGCAAGTTGAAAACGTGGCCATATCTGAGGCAGTGGGCCCGTTTGAGGTGGCCGAAAGGGGGGGTGGCCGACAGGGGGTGCACTGACTTAGGCTAATCCGTAATTTTATAATGCGCCTGTATAGTTTTTCAAAAAAGGAAACCATGCCGGCAACCTGAGTTTGGTTGCTTTTATTTAGCGCATCGATTAGTATCGTTAAAATGCAACTCTTTAGCCTGGAGATAAAGTATTTTAGCGTTTGTTTTATCGCTTTTTGGTCCCATCCTTTGTCCAATATCCCCTTTGTTTCAGAAGCCATCATCCACTTCAGATTGTTGCTCAGGTCCGTTGCTGATAAAAAAAGCTGATAGAGGAGGGAGCGGTAAAGGTAGATTATGGATATCTTTTTGATTGTGCCGCGCGCCCGAAAAAAAAGGATAGTGTAATATGCAGGGAGTTACTTTTGGCTTTCCCCATAACTTCCTTAAAAAGAAACTTTATAACGGTGGATTTGCCAGTGCCGGGGTTCCCTTTGATCCAGAGGAAGATGCTATTATTTAATTGATTTTTCAGGTTGCGCCAGGCTTGATACTCCTGTTTGGCAAGAAACCAGCGACATATTTTTCCCTGAGTTGCGGCCAAACCTGCAAGGCATTGGTTAATCTGGGGAAAGAAAAGGCTTTTAATAAGATCTTCTTTTATCTCAGTATTGATGCCTTGAGATTAGTCGCAGGCCATGGGCGATTCGGGTTGGGGTGCCTGAAAGGGTGTCTTACAGCGGGAATCGCATGCTGCCGCTCTGTTAATGATGGATATCATGGCACCGGTAACCTTGGTATATTGGGTATCCTTAAATCCTAAAAAGTGACACATATCCATATGGTTGCTCGAAATATGCCGTTTTGTTTTGATTTTAATATTATCCAGGCAAAACAAGCGATTGTCCACCACCTTGGTCCCCATAAGCTGGATAACCCTGTATTTCTTTTGGAATAAGTACACTGGCCATTTGCGTTTAAGGTATAGGATAGCAAACTTATTATTTAAGTTTTGCAAATATAAATTATTAGGTATAAGTGCCTCCATAATCTGCTGATTAACCTTAAATTCAAAAGATTGGGCCGAAGCTGTTAAGATATGGTGGAGAAAACCTTTGGGATTTGCGCCTTTATAAGGTGTCCCGAAAAATATGAGGCCCGCCGTGGCTTTGCAAATGGCGTGGAGATGGGGCTTGGCTATAGCGTATCATCGTGATCTGCGAAGTGCCTCTTTAACAATAATACCTCCAAAGCTATGGGCAATGAACAGGATAGGGCGAGATGCCTCGCCTACGCCACGCCGAAATTCCTCGAAAAAGCATAGCAAATCCCAGCCATGGTCGTCGACTTTTCTCTCGCTGATTGGGCCGTGTGTCCAATAGCGGATATTAGTATCGTAACCGTAGGTGAAAATTCGGGAGTCGGGGATGGTTGTGGGAGCAAGGTCTTTTGGCCAGTAGACTTCCTCGCGTGTTTCTTCTCGCTCGGTGGCGGTGCTGGTGTTCGTCGTCTCGCCTGGGCTGGGGTGCGGAGTGAGGGACGACGCGGCAGTTGGCGATGGCCTTCGCTTTTCCTTGCCAAAGCCAAACTTAGGAATCTCTAGGCGCCGAGACGAGGAGGATTCTTCGCCTGGGTCGTGCTTCCTCTTCTGATGAGACGACCCATGCTTCGTCCTCCGCCACGTCCAGGTGTTTTCTGGGTGGCCCGTAAATCCATGGACGAACACAATGCTTTGAGAAAGGAAGGAATCAGCAGTTGACGTTCGAAATGCGGCGGTAGTGGCAGCCAAGGGGCACATACTCAATCTCGAGATGCGCAGCTTGGTGAAGCACAGTGAGGCCCTGCTCTTGGACATTGATCTGGGCCGCCATGGGACCCCCAGGGCATCCGGCCTGTGGCCGGCGCCGCCCCCTGTGCGTCTTAAAATGGAAGTCAGGACGGGGTCGTCTGGAGGGCGTCGGTCGAGGATACCATCGAGTTCAGCAGGGGGCACTTCGAGCACACAAGGTTTGTGACAAAGCGCGGCAGCGAAGCGCGGCCCAGTTGGGAGTCTGGGAGAAAGTGGGAGGGGTTTCGCAGCGGTAGGCGGCAACCGAAAAACCAGCGATTGCGGCTGTGCTGCGGTCACCTCCGGCGGCACAGGAGAACCGCCATAACTGGGCAAGGCAACCCACCCACCATCAGTGGGCGGGGAATGGCCCTAGTGCCTGCCTTATTGGCTCTTCAAGATGAGGCGCCAGGCAGTGCCTGCGACTTGACCATGCCCATTCGTCCTGCAAGCTGCTGACGGCCTACCTAGTATATCATGGTCACTTTTGGTTAACCAAAATTGATGGGCGGGCTGGGCCACCTCGGGTGACCTTGGGCTCCGTGGGGCCGGGCCTCGAGAAATTCATTGCAAAGAGCATTGTAGATTGAATCCAGTGCTGGGATACCTACCTGGCAATAAATCATAGGCAGTAATACGCACAATGTCCAATCTCCTTGAGCGGCTGCCGCTCTGCCTGTGCGTCTAAGATAGCACGCAGAAAATACCTAGGTATGTGCTTGACCGTCTAGCCTCCAGGAACGCCAATGTAGGCATGTTGGGAACGGCCGACCCGTCGACCCGTAATGCCCCGGCCATCCTCATATCCGAAGGCCTGTTCAGGTGGCTCGACTACTCCGACTTCATGTTGGCGCTCCTGCAGCATCTCCTCCAGTCACAACTCACGGCTCTACTCGTTAGAAGATGAGCGCCCTTCCAGAGGCCTCGCCATAATGCAAAGTAACGCTGTCGCCATCCTGCTGGGGCACACCGGCGCCCCCGCGTCCTTGCGCAGCCGGCGAGCCGAGCTGCGCTTCCTCCCATCTCGGTCCGCCTCAACCCACTGCTCAAAGATATTCACGTTACCCTGCCTCTACCCAACGCCGTCTTCCAGACCGCATGGCCATCCACCCTTATCGCTAACCGTTGGAGGCGCGGCGGAGGCTAGGGGCTACCCCTGACCTTCGCGGATCTCGGCGAGCGGAAGACAGGGCGGATACTGACATCCACCGAAGGTAGCATGCAGTCGCACGCCGACGTCGCCACCCCTTTCTCTCCGCTCCTTGCACACGGAGACTCGTCGCCGGGTTGGGCAACGTTATACGCCGGGTCGAGTCTGCCTCGGTCCGGACGCGCCTGCGCAGCACGCATCGGGGAAGCTCGAGGCCTCCATTCGCGGCGTCATCGCGATGCGTCCCAGGCTCCTGCCCGGGATCCCCATGCCGAACTGGACATGAGCTCTGGGTTGTGCCCCCGAGGCCTACCAACTTGAAATACCTGTTACCCTACCTCTTCCCCTCGACTCCAGCATTGAGTTTGAGCAGGAGCGGGCCCAAGAGGCGACCTTTTGCTGAATAGCCTAATCCTAATACTGGTTACTGATTGGACAGACAAGCCCGCGGTCCTACGGCAGTCCACCATCTCGTCCGACCCACGGCGGGCGTGGCGTTGGACCGGTAGGACAAGGCGAGGCTGTGGTGTGACATGAACGAGATCTTCCACCCGCCGACCGATGAATAAGGCACCGAGTGCGGTATCCCTGATCGCGGCGGCTACTTATTTCATCTGGGCCTCCAGGAGCTAGCAAGATCTCGTTGCCGCTCGCCAGGCCGGTATGTTCGACCTAGAACTTATCAAGTGTGCATCCACATGCTTATGTTGGAGGGATAGCCAGCCAGCGACATGGACGGACCGATGACTCGCGCCTTCTGCGGCTCCGCGGTGTTCGGTCCAGGAGATTGTGTCGAAGATGGCGGTGGCAGGTCAAGATTGGCGCTCAGTCCAGTTCTGGAGAAAGAATTTTGTTGGTACAAATATTAGAGTACCACAAGGGTTGACAACTTGGCACGGTAGTTTACGCTTAAGTCCAGTAATTTACAATTAGGTGCAGTAAGTCAGTGCACCCCCTGTCGGCCACCCCCCCCCCCCCCCCCCC
>PYSS01000074.1:0-16726 GCA_003049465.1 Magnaporthiopsis rhizophila | reverse complement strand
CGGGCCCACTGCCTCAGATGTGGCCACATTTTCAACTCGCCACAAATCTTGCAATTCTGATCCGTTTTTTATACTTTTTACTGCAATCCAATACCTATATGCCAAAAAAAACAGTACACCAAAAAAAATATCGAACGGGCCGTTAAAGCTGTGCAGGCCAAGGTTCCTATTTTAAGGGCTGTGTTACGACCACAGCTGGCAGGGGACGGAAGGGCTGGGGCTAACCCCCAGCGGAACGCCTTTACCCCGCAGTCATGCAAGCCATGGGCCGAATAACCAAGGCCAGGAGGGAGTTACGTAACTGGGCACTTACCTAAGCACGGGTGACATAACTGATATATTTGTTATGCAATATAACAAATATAACAAATATAGCACGGTGATATGTTCGCTATACGATATAACAAATATAGCACGAACATGGTAGGGAAAATTACGGGTATAAAAGGCAAAGGTTCCCTATTACGCTAAATGGTTTTTAATTAAGGCCTTGGTATTAATTAACCTAAATTAGCTCCAAAATAACCCTTTGGGTAAGCAAAATACAGATAATTGTTTTACCAGACCCCAAATTACATGCAAGGTAACCTTGCACCCCAATACTGCTCAACACCGCCCCTAAATGCCCTATTTTAAAAGCAAAAGGCTTATAATTGTAACATTTTAACTGATCCTGTTCAGCATTTACCAAAGGTACAAATAGTAAATAATTATATCAACCGCAATTAAAAAAATCAAAACCGTTACTATTGATAATAAAAATTATAATAATCCTGCTATTGCTTTAAAAATCCTTATTAAAAAATTCGAGAAATTTAAAAAGCAGCCCAAAATTATTCCGATTTATAAATTCCCCACCCCAAATAAATATAACGGAAAAAAAGGCAAATTTAAGATTTTTTTTTACGGAATGCAAAAGTTATTTTAAATTTTACCAGGACAATTTCCAAAATAATTACCAAAAAATGGCTTATATTACCATTTACTTTGATAATAAAATTAAGAATTGGTTCGAGCTTATATGGGCCCATTATTTTAAAAAAAAATAACAAATTAAACAAATTTATTAAACTGGTATTTGCAAATTTCGATAAATTCGGCGAAAAAATTGCCAAAATGTTTAGGCAGGTGAATAAAAAAAAAGTGGCCGAAAAAAAATTATTTTAATTATGCCAAAAAGGATCAATATCCATTTATACCGCCAAATTTTAGCAATTAATTAATAAATTTAACCGAACGGAAAATACCAAAATATTTTAATTTTATCAAAAATTAAAAAATAATATAAAAAATAAACTAGCCAAAAAAAAGCCCAAAAATTTTGTTAATTATATTATTAAAAGTATTTGTATTAATAATAGGCTGTATAAATAATGCCTGGAAAAAAAAGTTCAGTAACCCCAGCCAGTGCAACAAAATAATAAAACAAACCAGAAAAAAGCCAAACAGTAATAATTTATTATGTATAGGATGCATTTAAAATTAATAAATTTGTTTGCAAAAATTATATACCTTTAGCAGCAAAAAAAACTGCACAAAAAATAAAAGTATATCAAATAGCAAAATGCCAAAAATAAAAAATACTTTAAATACGGATAATAAAAATATGTTAAAAAAAACTGTCCCTAAAAATAACAGTTAGCAATTATTCGATATATAAACCAGAAAAATAATTTATATCCAAAAATTTTATTTAGCTGGATATATTATTTTAATAATAAATATTATATGCATAAATCGGACAAAAACGGATCAGGCTGGTATTTTTAGCAAAGGCTGGCAGTTATCCGATAAATCGATAAATTACAGCTTTAAAAAAATAAAACCAAAAACCAAAAAAAAAAAAGTTCAAAAAAAACGGGTTAATTATATTAATTTAATAAAGTATTAATAAATTTCGAGTATAAAAAAACCGTTCAGAACCTTATTATAGCACTATTAAAAAAACAAAATGCATTTCGATAAGCTTTATCGATATTTAAAAGGTTATCGATCCAAAAAAAAGTATCGGATATTTCGGTCAAAAGCAAAAAAAAAAACTTTAACCAAAAACCGCTTAAATAAATATACCTAACCAAAAGGCCGAAAAATAAAAATTTCGAGTTGAGGAAATTTTGGGTATTTGCAAAAAAAAACCCTAAAAAGCATAAAAAACAGCATATAAATATAATAAATAAAAAAAAACGTATATTATGCTTAAAAATAAGAACGGAATATTCTACCGAGGGGTTTATACCTATACTTATAAAATACCGGTATATTTATTATTCGAAATATAGCCCAATAATCCGGAAAAATCCGAAAATCGCAAATTATACCGCAAAATGCCCGTAATAAAAAATAACAATTAATGCCTGGATTAAGGCCAAAATAATTAAACCGTTACTTATTACGGGAAAAATATGCACTAAGCACGGTATTAAAAAAATAATCCATTTTTATACCAGTAAAATTATATAATTAATAAAAATTATAAAAATTTGGCAGTAAATAGCCCGGGGCATACAAATTTTTTTTGGGCAAAATGCTTATATCACGCTTATAATAATCACCTGTTTAAAAAGTTAAAAAATAATTGGTTTTTAATAAGGAACGGCAAAAAGCCTCGAAATCTGCTAAAATAAAAATAATAATTGCCCAAATAGCAAATTATATTATACAACCGTATCGAAAAAATAGCAATATTTATCCCAGCACCCTATTATTTTATAATATATATAACAAAATTATTATTATATTATATTTGCAAAAAACCAAAATATAAGCACCATGCCGAAAAAAAGGCCAAAAATTGGCAAACTGGACAATTTTACCCTAAATACCAGTATAAACCAAAAAATTAAGGTATTTTACCAAAATAAAAGCCTGGTATAAACAAAAAAAAAACAAATTAAAAAAATCCTAACAAAAATTATAATAAATTATCCATTTTATATTAAAAAAATAATTAAATAATAAGGATAATAATTAATAATAATAATTAATTGCGGATTTAACAAAAATTATATTACACTAAAAACAATAACAAAATATAACATACCGATATATCGAAAATAATAGTTATATAATTTTGGAACCGTGAAAAAAAAACCAATTATTTATAATAATAAAATAATCAATTTAAAAATAAAACGATTTAGGTTCAAAATTACAGGAAAAATTTATAAAATTATCCTAAATATTATAAATATAAACGGAAAAAACCTAATTTTGGATTTCCCCTGGTTTAAAAAATTTAATCCCCTAATAAATTAGGTTTCGGAAAAAATTTAATAAAAAAAATTATTATCGGAAAATAAAAAAGCCCAATAATTATGGGCCCCGAACCATAAAAAATAAAAGCCAAACAAAATTGCTATAATAATAGCAAAATTTGGCAATTAATTTTAACAAATTATATTAATAAAATTATATTTATCAGGCAATATCGGCCTTAATAGCAAAAAATCCCGAAAATAAAAAGCGGGCTGTAAAAAAAAATATAATTAAAACCGCAATTCAAAAAAAAATACAATTAAAAATAAAAATTCAGGAACAAAAATAATAAAAAATCGAAACTAAAATTATAATTTGCTTAATAAACAAAAATATTAATATTTAAAAAATGTCCCCAAAAAATACCATAAGTACTGAAGGTTATTCCAGGAAAATTTGGAAACCGTACTTCCAAAATATGGGCTGTTCGACCATAAAATCAAATTTAAACCGGAAATATAACTTAATTACCAAAAATTATACCGGTTAAATCCCAAATAGCAAAAACTGTTACAAAAACAATTTGCGGAAAACTTATAAAAAGGCATTATCCAATTTTCGGATTTTTCAGTGGGATACGAAATTTTGTTCGTCCCAAAAAAAATGGAAAAAAACGGATATATATCGATTATCGTCCGCTAAATAAAACCATAATAAAGGATCGGTATTTTTTATTTTTTATCGATAAATTACAAAACAAATTCGGTAAAGCTAAATAATTTATAATTTTGGATTTATACAAAACATATAACCTATTAAAAATTAAAAAAAAACAAATAAAAAACTGCCTTTCAAATTTAACTAGGAACGTACAAATTATTAATAATAATTTTTGGATTTATTAATGCACCAGTTATTTTTTAAAGGATAATTAATTATATATTACAAAAATATTTAAATATTTGTACATTTACTTATTTAAATAATATTTTGGTTTTTTCGAAAATATTAAAAAAATATAAAAAATATATGCATAAAATTTTGCAAAAATTATAAAACGCAAAATTTTTAATTAAACCCGAGAAATGTATATAATATATATAAAAAATTATATTTTTAAAATATATAATTATACCGGGTTAAATATAAATGGAACCCAAAAAGGTACAGGCTGTAAAAAAATAGCCCAAATTAACCAATATTAAAAAAATATAAGGCTTTTTGGGTTTTTTAAATTTTTACCGATAATTTATCCGAAATTTTAGCAAATTAGTTTTTTTATTTATAAATTTTACCAAAAATAACCACCAGTTTTATTAGGGAATACAAAAATAAAAAGTTTTTAACCTGCTAAAAAAAATTATAATATAAAAACCAGTATTAATTTTATCAAATCCAAACAAACCTTTCGAAATTAAAACTAATGTATTAAATTTTGCAATCGGAGCATAATTTAATCAAAAAAATAATAATAAAAGGTTATACTTTTGTGCCTTTTTATTATATAAGTTTAATAAATCGAAATTAAATTATCCAATTTATAATAAAAAGTTTATAATTATTATTTAAGCATTAGAAAAATAAAAAATATACTGTTACAAACGGTTCTTTGCTTTTAGGGTAGGGTACGCTAGGAGAGGTGCTGAGCAGTATGATTTTCACAAGGTTGCTTGTGCTAGAGGAACTGGGTAGTAATAAAGGTTTCGATTATTTGCCCAAGGGGATACCTTGGAGCTAATTTAGGTTAACTGATGCCGAGGCCTTAATTAAAAGTTATTTTAACACAATAGGAATCCTTTGCCTTATATACCAGCGACCCTTTTTTATTATATTTGTGCTATATTTGTTATATTTGTTATATTATATAACAAATATATTATTGTATTATATTTATTATGTTTGTTATATTATATAATAAATATATCAAATATATTATCCGTGCTTAGGTAAATGCCTGATTATATAATTTTTTTTTTTTTAGCTTGGCTTTGGTTATTCGGCCCCTGGCTTTTATAATTGCAGGGTAAAGGCGTTCCGCTGGGGGTTAGCCCTAACCCTTTTATCCCCTGCCAGCTGTGGTTGTAATATTAAATTTTCCTTTTTAGGCCAAATTCTTTTGGCCAAAATTTGCAGCCCCGATTTTTTGTTAATAATAAATATTTTCCTTTTTTACCATTTTCCGTTCCCTTTTTTTTTAACAAAATATTCGGTCGGGTGCAAAAACGCAAACCGGTATTATTAATTATCCATTAAAATAACCTTTTTGTTTTTTTTTTTTTTTTCCTTAATTAAAATGCTTTTTTGTTTTTCCTGTAAGGTTTTTGGTTATTTTAGGTGCAAGGTTTTCCCCCGAAATTTTTTTCGGTGCGTAAAATATATTTGTTAGGGGCGGTTTTAATGCAATATTTTTGGCCTTATTTTAAAACAGTTTTGTTTTATTGGCAATTAATACGCAAAATTAAAAGCCAAACTGGAAATTGCCAAAAAAAAATATTGCGTTGTTAAATAAAAATTGGTTATTATTAGCATTTAAATTAAGCATTTTTGCAAATAGAAAAAAATATGGTTTAAAAGGAAAATGTGTGCAATTTGTTGCAGAATTGATAATATTAAGGAATTGGAGCGGATTAAGCAAAAAAAGGCCGAGGCGGCGGTTGTGCAGGCTTTTGCTGCGCTTCCAGCCTTTTTATTCCTCGATTTTCCCTTTTTATCCTTTAATTAGAACAGGCTCGGGGTTTATCCGGATTTTAATCTGTTTGCCCTTTTTTAATCGGATAAATTAACAGGTTTTTAATAATTTTTTCAGGTTGTTTTATTATAATAGTAGTGTATCTCGATCTTTATCGAAAAGTTTTGGGTTTAATTTTTAGTATAACTTTTAATATAATAATATTTTGTTATTATAGCGGTGCGCTATTAAATTAAGCCTTTTTTTTTTTTTTTTTCATTTGCTAATCTTTTTATAATTGTTTTTGCCGATATTTTTGTAAAATTTTCTGGTAATTTATAAAATTCGTTTTTTTTTTTTATATATTATACTTATATTTGTACCCTGCCTATTTAATCAAATATTATTGCTTATAATAGCATATTTTATTATTAAGGATTTTTTTAATTTCTTATTTTTGGTTCGGGTCGATTTTTATTAATTTTGTGCTTTTCGAACCAGGTAATGCCGGTTTTAGCAAAGAAATATAAAAAATAAAATAAATTTTTATAATTGGCAGTAATTAAAGTTTATAATTAATTGGTGAAATTATTTTTTTGATCCTGAATAATCCGAATTTTTTATAATTTAGTTTGTTATTTGGCTGTTTTATTTTGATATTGCGGTGCAAAAAATAAATGTTATTTTTTTTTTTAAAAATTAGTTTTTTAAGCTTTTTTTTATTTACCTGGGTAAATATATATTTTCGAAACTTTTCGAGCTTTTTTTGCAGGTATTTGTGTAATTTAATCATTTTGGTAACCTGTATTTCTGCTATTGGGGCATTTTTTTCTGCTTTAGGTTTCTTGTATACCATAGGTATAAACCTATAATTTGCGAAAAACGGCGTTATTTTTATATTTTTATATACCGAATTATTATAAGCAAACTGGGCCATAAGGAATAATTATACCCAATTAGTTTGTTTATAATTAATATAATAATATAAATATTATTTTATAGTTTGGTTTATCCGTTTTGTTTGTTTATCCGTTTTGGAATGATAAATTGTTAATAATGCGTGTTTTGTTTCGAGTTTTGCTATTAAAGCCTTTTAGAATTTGTTTGTGAATAATTTGTTTCGATCCGTGATTAGTTTATTGGGTATTTTGTATTTTAATATTACATTTTTAATAAAAATATATATTAGTTTCGTAATATTGCTATTTTTTTTATAAAATAAAAATAGGGCATATTTGGTAAGCCTATTTACTATTATTAAAATATTATTATACTAAATATTTATTAATAATTTTTTTAATTTAAAAAGTTTAACCACAAAATTTATCGTAATTTTTTGTTATACCTTGCTAAACGCTGGCAAAAATTAAAATAATCCGTAAAATTTATGCCTGCTGGCCTTATTTTTTGCACAGCTTTTATAATCCTTAATTATTTTTTATATTTTGATACGGGTTTTTGTAAACCTATAATATTGTTAAAATCTTTTTCAGGTTTTAATAATCCCCTGGTATTTATTAACCATTTGGTTATAAATTTGCTGGATTTTTTTTAGGGTCCAGCTTTTTTGTCGGATTATTTTGGCCAATGCCCGTTGCGCCGGGATTAGGGATCCATTTGGTTTTTTGGCCAAAACTGCATATATTTTTGGTGGTATATCCATCTGATAGTTTGGTTAACAGCTTAAAATATTTGTTCGGCCGTTTTTTGACCCTTTTTTAACCTTAATTCGGAGGTTATAATTTTAAAGGAATTGGTTTTATCGGATTTATCTTTTATTTAATACCTGGCTGGTGGTAAATTATAATAGGTTTTTATAATCGGTGTATATTATAATTTAGTGGTTAGTTTTATACAAATATACCTTTTATTTTTCCAAAATTTTAATAATAATAAAAAATTTTTTATTATGGATTTAATAATTTAGCTTAGGTTTATTTAATTTTTGCAAAAAAAATATACAAAAATACAATTTTTTTTGGTTATTTTGCTGCTTTAATTATTTTCCAATAGCAAAATTCGATATATCGATTTTAATTTTAAAGGGTTTTTTTGGGTTTGGTATTATCAGTATCGGTATTTGGATAATGGCTTTTTTTAGCAAATTAAAAGCTGTTTATTTTTGTATCCCTTAATAAAATTGGGTGTTATTTTTGGTGAAATTTATAAATAGTATAGCTTTTTTGTTAAAATTTCGGATAAATTTTCGGTAAAAATTTAAAAATCCCAAAAAACTTTGCATTTTTTTAATTATAATAGATATAGGCCAATTTTTTATTACTTATACTTTTTTAAATTTTATCCGAATTTTTCCTTATTTAATAATAAACCCGAGAAAAATTACCTTTAAAAAATGCCATATATATTTGTCCGGGTTAACTAAAAGTTTTATATTTTGCAATTTTTGTAGCATTTTGTGCATATATTGTTTATATTTTTCCAATATATTTAAAAAAATCAGGATATTATTTAAATATATAAAAACAAAAATATCGAGATATTTTTGCAATACATAATTAATTATTTGCTGGAATATGGCTGGTACATTAGTAAGCCCGAAAATTATTACCAATAATTCGAAAATTTTAAGCTTGGTCCAAAAAGCGGTTTTCTATTTATCCCTTTTTTTAATTTTTAACAAACTATAAATTTTGTATAAATTTAGGGCTATAAATTACCGGCTTTTTCCGAGCCTATTTTTAAATTTATCGATCAAAAGTAAAAAATACCAATCCTTTATTATTTTTTAATTTAACGGATAATAATTAATATATATCCGTTTTTCCCCGTTTTTTTTAAAAATAAATAAAATTTTATATCCTATAAAAAAATTAAAAGGTTTGGTAAATCCCTTTTTAATTTTTTTTTTTAGCTGTTTTTATAACAGCTTTTTTTGCCAAAGGTTTAATCGATACAATTTTTGGTACTTAAATTATACTTTTGGTTTAAGCTTGATTTTATAATCAAACGGTTCATATTCTAATAATACCATTTCCAAATTTTTCTGGAACAATTTTCAGTATTTGTAGTACTTTTTAAAAATATTTTTAAATCCATTTTTAATAATTTTTTGCTTATCGGGTTTATTTATATTCGTATTTACTAATATTTCGGTTGGTACGGTTTGTTAGGGTTGATTATTATATTTTGCTGCTATTACGGTTATCCTTTTTGGCGTTCGATCTTTATTATCCGGGGCCCGTAACTATTGGGTTTCCCTACTAATTAATAATGATTTTTTTTATTAAATTTGTTCGGTAACCCAATTTATTAAAAGATTATATTTTTTAAGTTATAAAATATTTAAAATTAGGTTTTTTTTTTTTATATTTATAATATTTAGGGTTATTTTGCAGATTTTTCCCAGGAATTAAAATTTGAAATGATCAGTTTTAATATCGATTTTTTTTTTATTAAATATAATTGGCTCCTATTTTATTATTATAAAATTATATGGTTCCTTTTTTTAATACATTAAAATACTGTACTTTTTTATTATTTTTAGTAAAAAATAGTTTTTTTAGGTTTTGCAATCGATTATAATTTTTATTTTTCGCCTTTTCCAGTATATCGTTATTTTGATATATTTATACTGGTTAATAATCGTTATTATTAGGGATTTTGCTAATTATTACCCTACCCGTGCCCTATTTTTGGGTAAGCTTCCTAATTTTTTATTTAGAGTACCTTTTTTTGGTTCCCATTTATTCCCGAACGGGTTCCTAAACAGGTTTATCCATTTGTCCAGGCTTGTATTTTTTCCTTTATATAAACCTTGCATTTTAATTTTTTATATATTTGGTACATAAAAATTCCTGCTATGCATATTATAAAATACGCTAATAATAATTTAAAGGTTATTGCAAAACTTTTATAACCTATTTTTATTATCCATTATTTCAAAAACTGGTATTTTTATTATAAATATTGCACTGGTTTTTTTTTTTTCCTCCGTGGAAAAAAATTATGCTTCAGCTTTTTGGCTATATACCACCTGCAATTATTATACAGGCATTTAGCCCAAAAAAGCTTATTATAATAACCTGTATCGGGGTTTATATTTTTATAATTTAATATATATAACTGTGCTAATTATTAGTCCAGGTTCGGAATATTTTTAAATAATACCCTATAATAAATAACCAATTGGTTATTTTTTAACCAATTTAGGGGCTTTTTTTTATCGTTTTGCACCGGTTTTTTGTATATTAAACTACTAATAAATTTGGGCTAATCCCAAAACCATCGGTTTATTTCCAAAAACCTAAGTAAAATATACACCTTTTGTATTTTTTTTTTAATTATAAAGGGTTATTTCCCCATATTAATTAGTTGCTAATCGAGTTTTTGCTGGAATTTTTTAAAATTAATCATATATTATTCTTTGCTGGGTTTTTTATCGTTAAAATCCGTTTCCATAATTTTCCAGTATTTTATTAGGCCCAATTTTTTTTCCTGGGTTTACAACCAATATATTTAACCTAAAAGCGGTTCCACTTTTGCATTTATATTTAAGCTTTTTTCGAAATTATTAATTAAAGTATCTAATATGCCTTTACACCGGGCTAACTTTTTAAATTTTTTACCTTATTCGGTAAGTTTTTCCGCTATTGGCATATTATTATTGTTATATTGGGCCCTTTTAAATTTTTTCGAACCTTGGGCTATTTTACTATTACCCCGGGGTTGGCCCACTCGTTGCATTATAGCAAACCGTTACTTGGGGTAATACCCTATAATATTTTTATCGGAACGATAAGTTATACAATTTTTATCAAAATAATAAGTTTAACTAAATAATGCTCCGGAACACAGGCTTTTTTTTTTTATTTATTTGATTATTTTGGATAAATTTAGGGTTATGGGCTAATAGCCCTTTGGCATGCTTTTTCGGCGAAAAACAGCCGCTTATCGGTTTTTTTAAAGACAATCTTTTTTAATATATCCTTCTTTTTTATATTTAAAATATTTCCCGTTTTTTAAATCCTTAAACCTGATATATTTTTATTTTTTATATTGGTGTATAGTTTTTATATTAAAATCCATAAATTTAAGGTGTATACCGTAAACCGTGGATTATTACTATTTTGCCTTTTTCTGGTTGGTTTTATTATTTTGCGCTACTGGCTTGGTTTGCTAAACTTTTTTCTTAAAGCAATATTTGTATAATTTGTTACTAATACAAATGGCTATAATAATATAATTAACAAAATTTTCAGGTTATTTCTATTTAAACAGCTTGTTTTTTATATTATCCCTTAATCCCTGATAAAACTAGGTTATTTTAGTATTTTTCGTTCAATTAAATTTGTTAACCAATTGCTGGAATTTGGAAATATAAATTAATGCAAAGCCTTTTTGCCGGAGCTAAAGTAATTTTTTTTCGGCCACCCATTTTTTGTTAATCTGTTCGAAAATTTTGGCAATTTTTTTACCGAACTTTTCGAAATTGGCAAATATTAATTTGGTTTTTTTTTTGGATTTATTATACCCTTTTAAATAATTAAACCAAATAGGCTCGAACCAATTTTTAATTTTACTATTTAGGTGCGTGGCCGTATAAGCAATTTTTTATTTCTCCTGCTGAAAATGATTTTGATAAAAC
Organism: Magnaporthiopsis rhizophila; assembly: GCA_003049465.1. Classification (NCBI taxonomy): domain Eukaryota; kingdom Fungi; phylum Ascomycota; class Sordariomycetes; order Magnaporthales; family Magnaporthaceae; genus Magnaporthiopsis; species Magnaporthiopsis rhizophila. Next base: position 5,258 of record PYSS01000074.1, on the reverse strand, counting down.
AAAAAGTATCCCTTATATTTGGTTAGGAATATTTTAATTTTGCTTTTTTTTTTATTATATTTATCGGGTGAAAGGAATTTGTAAAATTTAACAGTAATATAAGGCTTGGCCTAAACTTTTTTAAATTTTTCGATTTTTGTAATAAATGTTTGTATGGCCGCCAAAAAATTGTTATATATTTTGCCAGCAATAATAATGCTCTCGGGTTTTTTGCCTGCGGTTAATATAATTATTACTGCTTATTACCTCCGGTAAATACTGAACAGGATCAATTAAAATATTACAAATGGTTTTTTGCTTTTAGGGTAAGGTATATTAGGAAAGGTGCTAAGTAATATAATTTTTATAAAATTATTTGTGCTGGAGGAACTGGGTAATAATAAAAGTTTCAATTATTTGCCCAAAAGGATATTTTGGAGCTAATTTAGGTTAACTAATACCAAAGCCTCAGTTAAAAGTTATTTTAACATAATAGGAATCCTTTGCTTTATATACCAGCAACCCTTCCTTATTATATTTGTGCTATATTTGTTATATTTGCCATATTATATAACGAACATATCACTGTGCTATATTTGTTATGTTTGTTATGTTATATAGCGAATATATCAGATATATCACCCGTGCTTAGGTAAGTGCCTGATTATGTAACTTCCTTTTTTTTAGCTTGGTTTTGGTTATTCGGCCCCTGGCTTTTATGATTGCGGGGTAAAGGCGTTCCGCTGGGGGTTAGCCCCAGCCCTTCTGTCCCCTGCCAGCTGTGGTCGTAACATATACCTGTGCCAAACAAATTATCAAATTATGGTTTATACAAATTATAAAAACCTTGCATATTTTATTATTTGCCAAATATTAAATAAATAACAAATCTGGTAAAATTAATTTTTTTAGGATTATAATTTACGGATCAAATATAAAAAAAATTCGAAAAATGGACAAACAAATATTTTAAGCCGCCGATCGGATTATAAGGATAAAATACTGCCAAAAATGTACACAATTTTAGCACAAAAACCAAACAAATTTTTGGTTCCAGTATAACAAATATTAATAAAAACCATACTTTAAAAAAAATAAACCCCTGAAAAAATCCAGCAAATTTATAGCCAAATAGCTTATAAATATCAAAAAATAATTAAAACCTGGAAAAAATTACAATAATATTACGGATTTATAAAAATCCGAGCTATAATTTAAAAAGCAATTAAGAATTATAAAAATTGCGCTAAAAACAAAACTAATAAGCACAAATTTTACGGATTATTTTAGCTTTTGCTAATATTTAATAAAATATAGCAAAAAGTTACAATAAATTTTATAATTAAACTTTTTAAATTAAAAAAATTATTAATAAATATTCAGTATAATAATATTTTAATAATAATAAACAGGTTTACCAAATACGCCTTATTCCTATCCTATAAAAAAAATAGCAATATTATAAAATTAATATATATTTTTATCAAAAACATGATTTCGGAACACGAAACACCCAATAAACTAATTATAAATCAAAACAAATTATTTACAAATAAATTTTGAAAGGTTTTAACGGCCAAACTCGGAGCAAAACACATATTATTAACAACCTATCATCCCGAAACAAATAAACAAATAAAACAAACAAACCAAACCATAAAATAATATTTATACTATTATATTAATTATAAACAAACTAATTAGGTATAATTATTTTTTATAGCCCAATTTATTTATAACAATTTAGTATACAAAAATACAAAAATTACCCCGTTTTTTGCAAATTATAAATTTATACCTATAATATACAAAAAACCCAGGGCAAAAAAAAATGCACCAGTAACAAAAATACAGGTCACCAAAATAACCAAACTATACAAACACCTGCAAAAAAAAACTCGAAAAGCTTCGAAAATATATATTCACCCAAACAAATAAAAAAAAGCTCAAAAAACCAACCTTTAAAAAAAGGAATAATATTTATTTTTTGCACCGCAATATCAAAATAAAATGGCCAAACAATAAGCTGGATTATAAAAAATTCGGACCGTTTAAAATTAAAAGGGTAATTTTGCTAATTAATTATAAATTTTAATTATTGCCAACCATAAAAATTTATCTTATTTTTTACATTTTTTTGCTAAAACCGGCACCGCCTGGTTCAAAAAGCACAAAATTAATAAAAATCGATCCGAACCAAAAATAAAAAGTTAAAAAATTCCTCGATAACAAATTATATGATTATAAATAATAATATTTAATTAAATGGGCAGGATACAGATATAAGCATAATATATAAAAAAAAAACCTTATAAATTGCCAAAAAGCTTTATAAAAATATCGGTAAAAATAATTATAAAAAAATTAATAAATAATAATAAAAAATTTAACCTAATAATATATTACCGCAATAATAAAATATTATTATATTAAAGGTTATATTAAAAATTAAACCCAAAACCTTTCAATGAAAACCAAAGTGTGCTATTATTATGCTATATAACCTAAAAAAATTATTAAAAGCCTATCAATTTATTCGGTTAAAAAAGGACAAACAGATCAAAATTTGGATTAATCCCGAGCCTGTTCCAACCAGGAGGTAAAAAAAAAAAATTAAAGGCCAGCAAATTTAAAAGTGCAGCAGGGGCCTGTATGGCCGCCTTTTCAGCCTCCTTCTGCTCGATCTGCTCCAACTCCTCCACAGCATTAATTTTATAACAAATTGCACGCATCTTTTTTTTAAACCACATTTTTTTTTATTTTCGAAAATGCTTAACTTTTATATCGGCAAAACAATGCTTTTTTTCAGCAGCCTCCAACTCGGATTTAAATTTAAAATGCTAATAACTAAACTTTTAAAATTGTTTCTAAAAAAAACCCAACATATCGCACCGAAATTGCCCTTAACGGATATACTTAATATAACGGGACAAGTTTCGAAAAAAAACTTTGCAGCGGGTACGGCCCTGGGTTTTACAGGAAAAATAAAAAGGTATATCGAGGGGGTTTTCGAAAAAAACGGAAAAAAGTTTATCACGGCGAACCGAAAATAAAGCAAAGGTTTTTCATTTTTGCACCCGACCAAACATTTTGTCAAAAAAAAAGGAATAAAGGATAATAAAAAAAAAAGGCATTTATTATTAACAGAAAAACGGGGCTGCAAATTTTGGCCAAAAAAATTTGGCCTAGGAGGGGAAACCTGGTGTTATAACCATAACTGGCAAAAAACGGAAGGGCTGGGGCTAACCTTTAGCGGGATGCCTTTACCCCGTAATTATGCAAATTATAAGCCAAATAACCAAGGCTAAAAGGAAATCACGTAATTGGGCATTTATTTAAGCATAGGTGATATAACTGATATGTTTATTATGCAATATAACAAATATAACAAATATAGCACGGTGATATGTTTGTTATACAATATAACAGATATAGCACGGATATGGTAAGAAAAATTACGGGTATAAAAGGCAAAGGTTCCTTATTGTGCTAGGTGGTTCTTAACTGAGGCCTTGGCATTAGTTAACCTAAGTTAGCTCCAAAGCAACCCTTTGGGTAAGCAAAATACAGATAACTGTTTTACCAGACCCCAGATCACGTGCAAGGCAACTTTGCACCCCAGTACTGCTCAACACCGCCCCTAGATGCCCTACCCTAGGAGCAAAAAGCCTGTGATTATAACAGGCCGCCCAATTTTATAGCATACCAAGGACCATTTTACGCCGGTATTTAACAGGGTTCGTATTTGTCCAATAATTTTAAAAATAAAATTAACGGATATTTTTGGAGCAAAAAAAAGCGCCTAATAAATTGGGTGCTTTTTTAGGCCTCCCTGGGGCTTTTATTAATATATGCAAAGATCCGCTTTTTTGTGCAAAAGATTTTATGTTAATAGGAAAATTTCCAGCTTTTAGGGAAGTATTGGATATGCAATTTTTTAAACCGATATCCGGAGATCCGTACCAGAAAAATACGGCGCATAAAACTTGCATATATTAAAAATATTATTATTATTATAATAAAAAAATGATAGGTATATTTGCAAATTTCAGGGATAATTTAAATAAAACCGAAAAATGCGTATAATATTAATAAAAAAGGTTTGCAAAAGGGCAAAACAGGTAATGGGCTTATTTTAGGCTTTGCAAAAGCCCGGCTTTTGTAAAAAAAAAAGCCCGAAACCCGCATTTGAACCTTTTTTATCAAATATATCTCGGTTATAAAAGTTGCCCTTTTTTTATTTATTATATTTAAGGGGAAAAATATGCAAAAATAATAATTTCCGGAGGATATAGGCCTTTTCGAAGGCTGGGAATTTATTGTAACAAATAATAAATAAATTATTAATAATATTAAAATCGAATAATTATAAAAGGTTTTCCTTTTAGGCACCTAACCTTTTATTTTTGCATTATATTTTTTAATACTAAATGGTTACAAATTTTATATAACCAAAAAATTTATATTTTTTTATTTGCAAAATAATATTTATTTATTATATTTACCTATTTATACCTTTTATATTTTATAATTTTTGGATTTATTTATTTTCAGCCTTTTTAAGCATGTTTACCGCCAAAAATTAAGGTTCCAAACTTTATTTATCTGTTTTATAATAATAAAAAAGCGCCAATTTTTAACGGCCTATATTTATATATGTACCAAAATCTTTACCCCTTATATAATTGCATTAGGGTGGCGGGCAATAAGCTTTTGGCCACACAATTTGCTTAAACCGTTTAAACCGGCTTTTGGTTGAAAATTCCAACCAAAACGGCCGGTAATCCGCAATTTAATAATCCGCTAAAAATAATAGGGCCAAAAAATATTTAAAGGTCCTTTTCCGGCTATCCCAAATTAACTGGAAGATTTCCAAATAAAGCCAAAATCTAGCTACCCAAATCAGTACTTTTTAGGGCCGAACCCTGCAAAGTTCCACAGCAGGGTTTTTTTTCCGGAAGGTTCAAAAAAAATATAAAATGCATAAATTTAAATTGATTACGGTTTAGCAAAAATCAGGCAATTAAAAGCCGAATTAAAAGTGCAGCACCCTTATAAAAAAAAAAAGGTTATGCCGGACCCGAACCAGGCCTTTATAAATATACGCCAAATTGCACAGGCAAAAGGTAAAATTATAAAGGTGGATAAAAGTGCATCTGAAAAAGCGGAAAAATCTGATCAGGAATCCGTACACTTTTGTATCATGGTTGGTTAAATAAAGGTAGATATTTATAATTGAATATACCGGGGTTGGTGGTGCAATAGGCCTTGGCCAGGTG
>PYSS01000073.1:51759-198977 GCA_003049465.1 Magnaporthiopsis rhizophila | reverse complement strand
ATATATATATATATATATATATATATATTTCCAAACCGAACGCCTGCCTTCACCCCTTTTGTCTGGTGCCGCATGCGTCTATCCATTTCGCTACACATGCCAATTCACATCAGCGCATCGTTACATCGTCGGTGCCGTACAAAAACAGGCAATGCCAGGTTTGCCGCAATGCCTGCGCATATGGCAGGCGGGGCCGGCGTTGTTGGTGCCACTGCATCGGTGTAACCCTAAATGTTGGCGTTCCAAGGTTCTTGACAGCACCGATGCGATGGGGACGCCGATAGCCTTCCAATTTAGGTAGCGGACCAAGGCCGCAGCCCTTCTAAGCGAAAATGCGCCCCCCCGCCCGCCGGCGAACACGCCCAATGAAGGTGGCTCCACAACCGCTGCCCCATCGTCTGTCCGCATGGTTGCAGCATTGCGGTTTGCCCTGTAAGGGGCATGAAAGCTCGTGCGTGACCCCGCACCCCGTTGTTGCGTGCGCGTGAACCCCCCTCCGCCAAATGCATAACAAAAGGTGGGGATCCCTGTCAGGCCCACGTGCAGTGGCACGGTTCAAGCCATAACAGCACCCTTATACCAGCCACCGTATTTCCGCATTATCAAACCCACACTCTGCGATGGAGGAGGTGTGTAACTAGAACTTTTGGGAATCGGACTCGAAGACATCCAATTAGCTCCTGCGGTACGTAGCCAATCCACCGTGTTGCAGGCGCGCCAGGCGTTTCAAAGCTATAAAAGGGACAGTTTAAGTGTCACATTTATCAATTGCAGCGCATTAGGGGCCTGACAGGCTACAGGGCCTTCAGCCCTGTAACATGCCCCTTTATTGCTGCGTCGCTGCCCACTCCATCTGCATATGTGACGTGGTTTTGTTAATTACGACGTAATTACCTTTTGTCATGCGTACAGCGTATAAACAAGCAGTTCTCGCCTTGGCAGCCCCGCCCGCTCCGGCTTAAAGATACGTTTGAATCCCCTCACCTGCTTTATATGTTGGCCGGGCAGGTATTTCCAATGCCGAAGTGCCAATTTGAGCGGGGTGAAATGTCCTCCTTTATTTGTGATAATGTTGCAAGCCTTTAATGTGTAACCTAGATGCGTTTAAAAGGCTTACCCTGAACGTGGCGGAAAAATGTGCATATATGCATTACTACTGTAACACGTACTAATTTTAACGGTGGGGTTATTATGGTACTACTCTACAAATTAATTACGAACGCCCTTATAAATGGCTAAACGCAAGCAAATGATCTGGTATGCAGGTTACTTTACTGCCTGGTGGCACCTTCCTGTTTTGTTATGCGGGCCGCACTTTGAATTTACCTCGCTTTTTGTCACCTTTTAATGGTTTACAGGCCGTGACTGCATTGTCGCTTCCAGGAGGATTTCGGACCACGTTCTTTTCCTCGGTTCGTCGACTGTACGTTACGCTACGCCTGAACAGCACGTGCTGCAATTTAAAGGTTACCCTTTAATCGCCGGCCGATTGCTGGTGTGGTTATCGGCCAGCGGCGAGGTGACTTCTTGTACCGCCGCCTTTCGGAAAAGACCAAGAAAAGGGTTCCCTGAAAAAATATAGTCCCCGCGCCAGCCAGCATTTAGCCGTCGTGCAGTTCTTTGCACGCACACCCGCACTCTTGCACTCTTTCACTTGCACGAGCAGACGCATGAACCAGGGCCTGGACGTGATGAAGGAGTCCGCCCTGGGACGGTGATGCGTCCCTCCCGAGGCGAGACCGCGGGACAACGGGCGCATATTCGGACCGGCGCATGCCCCGGCGCAGCGCCAGCGCCCGGGCCACCGGATGGTGCGGGTCCCACACGGGGGAGCGGTCGCGGTTCCGCGACGGCCACTTCCAATTGCAAGTCTCGTCGCTGGGCTGCGCATTCTCGGCCCTGTCCGGGATGCCCCATTCGGGGTTCCAAACCCCGAGCTTCTCCCAGCGGCGTTTGATGTTGCGTCGGGCCATGATTTTGAGCCGGCGCCTCACCCGCACGGCCGGCTGCTGCGCTTCTGTATTGAACAAGGTACTTCCTCGTGTTTTCGCACGTGGCTCTGGCCAAACCGGCCAGCCGGTCCCTTTGGAGCCTGGCCCCGGCGTCGTAGCGGGCTCCGGGGTGATAGAATCGTTCTAGACTTGAGTACACCAAGCGAAGCTCCTCGTCGTTGAGCAGCTCGTCAATGATGTCGTCAAGATGAGGCGGGTTCTGGTAATCATCGTCGTCGTCCTCGGTCGACGACACGTACGGTGGGGGCTCGTCGCCATCGAAGCGCCTGAGGTCGCCGTCGAGCAGCGACCCGTTTTTGGCGAGGCGTTCGAGAGCGGGCACAACGTCGCGCCGCATCGCCGTGGCGATTTGGTAGTTGTCGTTAGACGGACGGTAAGGCATGGCGGCTGAATGGGAGTTGGAGAGTTTTCGAGAAGGGGGCGTTGGCGGTGAAATGTTGTTGTTTTTGTCATCGCGCCGAATCCCAAAGGAAACAAATGGCGGTTGGGATGCCAAGAATAGCCCACATTCCGGCGCCGCCCAACAGCCTGCTTTCGGAATGGCAAATGGATACCAATCTGCCCACGCGTGCGGCTGCCTGGCCGTATGCGGCATGCCGACAATCATTTTTCTTGCAGGGCTGGAATTTGAAACTTTGTAAAGCCTTGGGGCTGTCGGCCGGACCGTAGGTCGGCGTTTGGTGTCTGCGATCATGTCTGCGATAACGAGGCCTTGCGTTTCTGGCCGCTGCTGGCGGTAGAACCATGTGTGGATGAGGGGGCCTTTGACGAATGCGGCGTCGACTGCGAGTGGTGCCATTTACTGTGCGACTTCGTCCTCGTCCTCGTCCTCGCAGGCGTGCGGTGGTTCGGTGCCCGGTACAGCCAAGGTCGGCACCCCTTCGGTGATAGGGCGTAGGCCACTGCTGCGCTGTTGCTTGTAGTGCTCCCTCAGCTGGTCTCTCAGAGCACATGACAGTTTCCTCGCATGATCTTGTTCGTTCCTGAGCTATTTTCGGGCCTCCTTGTGTTCTTGGTAAGAGTTGACCAAACTCATCGACTTGATGGGATGCTGGCGGTATTCAAGTGTACCGTCCTCGGCTGTGGTGGTGTAGTGCGCGTAGAGGTTGAGGGTCTTCCCGTCTGTGGTAAAGTTCGTGACGTTCGCGTGACCCGGGGGATCCGACCAGCCCATGGATGCAAGAGCTTGGGTCCTGGCGAAGACGAGGGCTGCTCCAGCGTAGGCGCTCTGCAGCTCTGCCTCTCTCATGCTCCCGTCGGGCCCCTTCCACTCTTCGGCGATGTGTGGTAGTGTCATCGAACGGAGGTCGTCCTCGTAGAGGACGGCGCCGCGGACCTGCTTGTTGATCGGGACGGGGTAGAATTCTCGTTTTTCGAGTCCCTCGACATAGCCCGGCTGCGGAGCCGACAGGCCGCTGTTGAAGCCTACGTTCTTCGGGAAGGCTGTGAAGGCCTTGCTGAGCGTTCCCGCGTAGCCGTCCGGATAGTCCTTAAGGAAGAGCGTCATCTCGCGGATCACGGTCGCCTCGTTGGGGGCCCTGCCGATCCGGCTGACGTAGATTCCGTATCTCGACTCGGTGGGCGAGGCCGACCCGCGAGATCCGGGGCCCCGCCGGCGGATCTCCTCCAAGTTCGGGGGAGGCCCAGAGTTGGACGATGGGTCGAGGATGCCGTTCCTGTAGGCTTGGAAGGCAAATCCCGGCGATGTTGTCGATGTGGTCTTGGTCCTGGTCGAGCCCGAATCCTCGTCTGACGTCTTCTTGCCCGTCTTGTTGACCATTTTGTTGAACGCGGCGAGGTTCCGTCGTGTCAGTCGTGCCGGCTCCAGGGTCGGTTGCGTCGTCCGCGCTCGCTTTGTCCGTGGTTCGGCGTCGTCGTTGCTGTCTGGCTGTCGTGACGGCGAATTTTCTGGAACTTGCTCTGCTTTCGAGAGCTCCGGGCGAGTTTGCGTCTCGTCCATGATGAAGAAGGAAAGAAGGATTTGTTCTTCAAGCCTCAAAGCCCCTAAAAACTCTCGTGCCTGTTTTTGGACCCATTGCCCTAGTGTTCGGGTGCTCACGACGGCGAGCTCTTTAGCCTCAGGCCCGTAGAAAAAAAAAAAAAAAAAAAAGGCCACTCACTTTCGTGGCTGCCCGTCTTGCTTTCGTGGTAGGTGGCGTTTTTTGCCCCAGTGTTCAGGTGGCCTCAACGATTGTGAACCAAAAAAAAGGAAGGACCAACGGTTTGTCATCAGGTTGCGGGTTTCCAAGTTGGGCCCGTTCTTTTCAAAACGGGGGACGTCACCTCGGGCAATATAAACCTCCCTATCCGTGGCCACTAGCGCCGCCGGCCGTCCCATAACCCGGCGAGGCTCGCCTATTGCACAGGTTTTTTTTCAGCTCCATAACGATAGCACTATAGTTTTTTAGCAAATCAACCTTTTACTTTAACCATTATGCTGTTTCCCTTCCTGTTTCCATTCCTGTTTCCCTTCCGTTTCCCTTCCTGTTTTTTTTCCTGTTTTTTTTTCCTTTTTTTCCTGTTTTTTTTCCTGTTTCTTTGCCTGTTTCCTTTCCTGTCTTTTTTTTTTCCTTTTCCCCCCCTCTTTCCTTCCTTGTTTCCTTTTTTATTTCCTTCCTGTTTTTATTTATTTGTTTATTTATTTCCTTTTTTATTCTCTCTTTTTATTAACTTGTCCCACCCAGAGCCGCAGGATAGGCCCAGAATGCAGGCGGGAACCTGCCTTCCCATATGCCCACCAGTGCCACCTCGCCCAGCACCGCAAATAGAGGGACACAGGAGCATTTTTCGGCGTGATGCTTGTAATTCCCACCTGCGCCTCCAGCCGCGCCTTCCCTGTGATGCCCACTCCGAGTGCCGTATGCCGGGCATCTGCGTGCGTAACGATTTATATTGGCAAAAGGTGAATTTGCCCCTCCGGTTTTCCCACATCGCCAAGACGGTTGCGAGATCCGGGTCGTCGAGCTCTGTCACGTAAAAGTCCGACGTTGGCAGAAGCCGGCCGCGAAGGATCATACCTCTCGCCCTGTTCGGCTAGGCGACGCCGTGATGCGCAGTCGAGAGACCACTCGAGCCGCGGGCGGAATGCGAGTGTTGTTTGCCATGAAGATGAACGACTGTCACGGTGCAACACCCTGGTGTTCTCAAAAGAGCTTGTTGTTGCGCGAAGGAAGAAAGGAAAGGACTCCCGTTTATCTGGAGGCGGGAAGCCGTCTATATACCCTAGCTGAGGAGGAGCCGGGGTCGCTCCGTGACAACGACATGGCACGAACGGCGGTTTTTATCTGCCAATTTTTCCTGTTTCTTTTTCTGTTATTTCCTTTCCTATTTCCTTTCCTATTTCCTTTCCTATTTCCTTTCCTATTTCCTTTCCTATTTCCTTTCCTATTTCCTTTCCTATTTCTTTTATCTTCGTCGAAACTCGGGTATCGGGTGGCGGTGCTGCTGCTGGCGCTGCCGCGGTGGCTATACCGTTCGATGTAGTGGCCGTGTGATACGCCTTAGGCCTTAACCGAGAGGCCATCGCTGGTCTCCAGGTAGCCCCTGCTGTCCCCCTCGCCCAGCCGCCCTCGACGAGGCGGCTGTACGTCACCAGGTCCCGTTATTCTCGTCCGTCAGGTTGGGCCAGATGACGTTGTTGAAGATGTGCGTCTTGAACGCGGCGATGGTTAATAGCAGGCCCGCGAGACGCTTCGACCGCGTCCCCGGCGACCCGTCGTATTGACGACGGGCCCGGCGATATGGTCGAGATGCGGGTGCGTGATGAGGTACGCGTCCACCAGCGGCCGGAGGACGTGGGCGGCGTTGGCGGCGGCGCTGGCGTGCCGGAGCTCCAGGCGCTTGAAGGGCCCGGACTTTTCTTTTTATTTCCCTTCCTATTTCCCTTTTTATTTCTTTTCCTGTTTCCTTTCCTATTTTTTTTATTTCATTTCCTTTTTTCTCCTGTTTCTTTTTATGTGTTTTTTTTCCTATTTCCTTTCCTGTTTCCCCTCCTACCTTTCGAAACCAGAGGCGTGTGCCAGTGGAGATCCACGCCCTACTAACCGTTGGCCCCTTTCTTTCTTTTTTTTTTTTTTTTTTTTTTTTTTCGGTGGTTCAACGGCCTACGTAGAGAAATATTGGGGTAAAAGACTCCACCAAACAGGCAGGAAGATGGGCTGAAAGTCAGGATTTGACGGCGTCGCTGTCCGGGTTGAACTGCGACGCTGCCACTACGAAGCTCGAGTACCTGGACGTCCTCTACGCTTTGGCTAGACTCACCTTGTTCTAAAGTTGATTCTAAACTTGCATCGGACCTTGTCGCACGTGTCCCTTTCGGCAACCTTGTAGAACTTGAAGCAGCCTTTCACGGTGCCGGGATGGACGGGCGACGGCGTCGGCAGGGGTCCGGCTCCGTCGTGGTCGGCAGCACCGACCTCGAGGGTCGGGATGGCCGCAGGCTTAGCGGGGAGGAAGCGACTCGGCGAACGTGCCAACAAAGCGCCGGCTGTGCTAAAGGAGTTTGCTGCCACTTTTCGGGAAAGACCAGGCACGTTGACGAAAAAGTTACGCGGACCTCCCATGTGTTACACGACATTCACAGTTGCGTCATTGGTACGTGTTTTTGTTTGGTCAACCTCATCAAAAGGGTGGGCTCCCATCGTAGCGTACATTCAAACGTCTTCCCTCCCCTCTACTCTGACCTACTCCTCCAACCCCTCGAATCGTGTCGCGGGGGCCAGGAGCAAACCTTCAAGAATCATCATCCTGTACCTCCCGCTCTCGTCATCCCTGACGGGCACCGGGGCTGGCTCATTCGCAAGCCGGCTAGTGAAGGCCCAGGACCGCAACAAGCCCAAGACCCGCGCTGCCTTGATAGCCTTGGTGGTGTCTTGGTCCAGGCCGCCAACCTTGGCGTCCAAGGTGTCCCAGAAACAAGCCGCCAAATATCGTAGTAATCGTACCTGATCCACCCGTTCTTGAGGTGCAGTCTGCTCATCAAATCTTGCAGGGAATGGAGGTTTGTGCCAAAGGGGCCAATCTCCGCCTCGGCCCAGTCAATGACACCGACCAGGTGGCAAGACTCCTCGTCTACCATGATGTTGCAGTCGCCAAAGTCTTTGTGGAGGAGGACCATGGGAAGGGCGAGAATGTTGGGCAGAGATCTCAGCGTGGCGCGGATGATGGGGTGGAAGCGGTCGGGGAGGGCGAGGAGCAAGATCTGCAGTTAGTTCTCAAAAGTCTCGGCCATGTGATGGCGGTAGGCCTTGTCGACCGTCTGTGGCGTTTTCCACGCGAGAGCAAAGAAGCCGTGTCGAATTGTATGAGTATTGCCCGAGGCAACAAGCAAAGGGAAAACCCAAACGACGTACCTTGCAACATCTTGGATCAGCGTCTTCCGTCGTACCTTGTTGGTCGGTGAATTTTCTCGGAAGCCGTGTGCGAGCACAAAGTCCAGGCGGCTTATCCCTCGTATGCGGGTCATGGTGTAGACGAGCAGCGGCTCTTGACCAGCCGCGGCCATGGACTCGTCGCCGAGCTGCCGCCGGAAGGACACGTCGGGCACCAAGGCCCCGAGTATGCGTCGGGCGAGAGCCGCCGTCTACCCCTTGAGCTCGAGCGACTTGAGGCGAAACTGAACGACATGGTTCAGATCATGCCCGGCATAGACGGTGTACTAACCAGCGCCCTGTACCGCGACCGGGACGACGCCATCGCCGCCGACGAGTTCTTTGGCCAGGCTGTCGCACGCCTCGCGGCTCACGGGCGTCTTTGTGAAAAACGTGGCCATCTCGTCGTCGACGGCATATTGCTCGTTTTCGGAACCCACGGCGTTTGGGTGCGTTGTTTGAGGATTGATTTCCATGGTGCAGGAGGGAGGTTTGCCAACAGGTCATGTTCCATTACACCCATCCCTTCCATTCTTGGAACTGATGAGCGATTCCAGATGCCTCAGGCCGCCTGGGTCAGTCTGCTCTCCTCGACTTTGTTCCAAGCCTTGCCAAGAGTTGGTGGTGGGCGTAAACTTGACGGGAGGCGCATCCAGGGTCTGCCTGCTTCCCAGGCCCTGCCCGACGCTCAGGGGAACCTACACGAACCATGACCCCTGACTCTCAGCCCGTCTCCCGGGATTTGGGTCCAGGGGGTGTGCAGGCGTGCACGATTGACGCAAAAAAAGACAAAAAAGACAATTGCACCGCCTGCACGGCGTGCACCGCAGTAGACAACGTCCCCGTTCATCAAAACATGCGCTGCACCAAAGCCAGGGCAGTGCAGCGCCGGTTTGGCAGCCGTGCAGCCGTGCAGCCGTGCAGCACGTCTCCCTCCCTTCCACCTTGCACGTTCGAAGCCCCAGTAGGCCCCCCTCAATCTAGGCCGGACCACCACGAGATTGTGCCGTTGGGATGCTTGTGACAGTATCTTCCGCTTTCCTCGTCGAGCACCCAGTAGTCCTTTGTCGTGCTCCTGCGTGGCCTTGGGTTTGCACGAGGCGGTGGTGGGGTGGTGAGGCTGGGGCTTTTCGTTTACGGTTCCCCCTGCTGGCCGTGCGCCCGCCTCGTCCTGGTGCTTTGCGTGGTCCTGTAGCGGCCGCAGCAGCGGCGGCGACAGGTGGCTCCTTTTTTCTCGCTTTTCCGAGAATCTTGTCTGGCGCTGGCAGAGGCTCTTCCTCGGCGATGCTGCGTTGTTGTTGTTGTTCTTCCCAGTATTTCACGAGTTGGTCTCTCAGGGCGCACGACTGCTCCCTTGCATAGTCTTGGGCGTTCCTAAGAAACCTCCGTCCTTTTACGTGTCCTGGGTACGACGATTTGATGTCGAACGATGCGTACTGGCACTGGCGGTATTTAAGCTTACCCCTTGGCGACGCCATCGCGGAGTGAGCATACATCTTGAGAGTGGTGCCGTCTGTGGCGAATGTCGTGACGGCTGCGTGTCCAGGGGGGTCGGATTTCCCCATAAACTCGAGAGCCATATTTCGGGCGTAAACCATGGCGGCACCGTCGTGAGCAGCCCGAAATTCCGCTTCTTTTAAATCATTTCCACATTCTCCGGCTATGTGTGGCAATATGATAGAATGGAGCTCGTTTTGGTAAAGTGCAACTCTCAGGATATAGTCGTCGATGACCGGGAACAGGCCCGATTCCAACATTCTCAGCCCTTCGACGAAATCAGGCTGTGGCGGTGCCGGCAAACCGTTCTGGTTAAGTTGCATGTTGGTAAAGGGTCGGTTAAATTCTCGCTTGTAACCGGCGTCACCGTAGTCCTTTAACATGTGCAGGGCGATCACGGAGATCATGGTCTCGTTGCCTGCCATTGAGACCATTTTGGCGCGAATCTGGTCGAGGTTCGCAGGCAGGCTTTCGGTCGACTCCTTGCGGTCCGACGTCGACTCCGAGTCGTCCGTGCGGTCCGACGTCTTCTTCGTCCCGTTCGCCTTGCCCAACCGGGCCAAGTTCTTCCGCGTCAGCGGTGCCCGTTCCGTCACCGGGGTTTGTTTCTTGACCATGGTGAAAGGGAGGAAGAGGAAAGGTCGGCCGATGGGTCTTGTCTCGTTGTCGGGGATATGTGTTTGGCGCTATCCGCGGTGATGGGAATCTTGTCCTTGCCGTGGTGCTGGTTCCGAAGCGGAATGTGAAACAGGTGAAGCGTAGACGGGTTGCACAAAACACTCTTGAGAGAGGAAGAGGAAAGGCTGGGCGTTGGGGTGGTCGGCCCAATGGGTTTTATCTTGTTGTCGCGGGATTTGCTGTTCATTCCGCTTGTGGTCTTAGCCTGCAGTGACAGAGAATCGACCCCGCAATCTTCTTTGTCTTGCCGTGGTGCCGGCCCCAAAAGCGGAATGTGAAGAATGGGATGTGAAGAGGTAAACAGATTACACAGTCTGTTTCTTGTCCATAATCTCAAGGTGGTGAGATATGGGTCAAGGTGGTGAGGTGTGAGGATGGTCATGCAAAAGGGCTTGGAGACTCGAGAGAAAAAGGTGCTTGCTCACTTTGCGTGTGGTCCTTTGTCCGCCGTGGTGGAGAATCTCCTCGACTGTGTCTGGTTCTTCGTCTGCCGTGGGCTGGTCCCACCGCGAAATGTGAAAATGGACGTAAGCGGTAAACAAAAACAGGACGTGAAGGGTAAACGGCTTACCCAAAACCCTTTCGCATCAAGGACGGCGTTGCCGGACCTCGGCGTGTGCACGACGGCTAGAACGCGGCGGATTGGGGGCTTCCAGGAGCGCCCAAGCAGCCAGCGATAGGAAGGGTGGTCCCATCAACTGCAGGGAAGTAGCTGCTGGATCCGGAAAAAAGCAACAAGGGTAATAAGCCACCGGCCTTTATGAACCGGCCGCGGTCGACTGTGATTCACGGGCCAGCGGAAACGCAGTTTTGCGCCATGCTTTCAAACAAGGAATGGGCGCCCGGCTGACGCGACTGAATTCAGTATAGCTCGGGCGTAGGGTTGCTGGTCAGGTCTGGGAGCGGGTGGACGAGGCGGGTGGACAGTATACCGAAAGGCAATCCATCAGATGCATCGGCAGTAATGGGCTGGGAAGGGAAAGGAAGTTGGAGAGGAAAGGAAGTGGGAAAAGAAAAAAAAAAAAAAGAAAAAAGAAACGGGCGGTGGAGACCAACGCCCAACCGTTGGTCCTTCCTTTTTTTTTTTTTTTTTTTTTTTTTTTTCAGAGCAGGGAATCACATCCAGCACTGCGACATTTGCGTTGCTGGCGAGGCTGGCTCGAACACTCCAAACTTCGGTCGAGGAGTTCTTGGGAATGGAGCCTGGTCCTGGAAGGACGCCGCGCCTCCTCTATTTAACATAATAATTAATCCGGTAATTTGAATCAAAAAGATGCGACATTCCTTTCAAAGTAGCATTCCGGTACTGTGCGGCTGTTTCCCAGCATCGCCCGACTGCCTCTCTGCTCTGCTCTAAGCCGGCATCTTCCGTGATTCGCGGTTCTGGCCGCCCCGCCAGCCCTTGACCTTAGCCCTTCAGCATATCCCTGAAGGCTCCCTAGGATCGGCTTCCCCGATCAAGGTCGAATACATAACGCAATTTGGGCCCGCTCCCCGGTCGCTCCCAGCTTGCTGTTGTGAGTAGGGGAAACAGGAATCCTGGCGTGAACGATCTTCGATACTCCCAGAGGGAATAAAAGAGCAACGATCATCACTGCTAGGGCCTTCTTCTATCTGGTGCTTATCCCTATTAAACCTTGCGACGGCCCCCATCAGAAAGCGCTGACTCCCACCCGTCGGTCTGTCGGTCTCCCTTGCCTCTTAGGCTTTGCTATCGTCCCGGATCGGCAGAGGAGCCATGAGCGGCGACGGCGCACCACCGCTGCCGGGCATAGACCCCTTGACGGGGGTGTGCTCGGCCGACAACGTGGGCCCGGTGTCGGAAATCATCAGCTGGGTCCTTGTCGGCGTCAGCTTCGTCTTCCTGGCGCTGCGGCTGTATTGCAAATGGATCAAATCCAAACCATTCTGGTGGGACGACTGGCTGCTGGTAATAACATGGGTAAGCACAAGCACCTGGTTTTGCTTGCATGGAAGCTTTGCGAGACGCAGACTGGCTAATGGGAGGCTGACCCTTGCGTGCTTGCCACCAGATTTTCCTGCTCATCTCCGGCATCGTGCTCAATTTCAACGTTAAGATCGGCTTCGGACGGCACATGTGCGACCTCGTATTTAAAAACCCGACAAACATCGGCCCCATCGGCCGCAACAGCAACATCGCCGGCACTTTTACGATCCTAGGAACCGTCTGGTCCAAGACGTCTTTCGCTTTGACGCTACTGCGTATCGCCGAAGCCAAATGGCTTAAAATCATCATCTGGGCCATTATCGCCACCATTAATGTCACTATGACCCTCACCGCCATCCTCGCCTTCCTGCAGTGCAGCCCGGTCGAAAAGGTATGGGGCGGCGACCAGGTCCCGGGCACTTGTTGGCGCGAAATATACGCCAATTTCGGCATCTTTACGGGTGTTTATTCGGGCGTTATGGACATCATCCTGGCCATGCTGCCCTGGGCCGTTATTTGGGGGCTGCGGATGAGGCTGGCCGAGAAAATTGGAGTGGCCGCGGCCATGAGCGCTGGTATTTTGTGAATAAGCCATTGCCTGCTTGCCGACCTACAGTTTCCATACCGATATACTGAGGTGTCCGACTAACACTTTTTCCTTTAGCGCCGGTACCACCGCTTTTATCAAGTCGGCCCAGATCCCCGCCTTGGCCAAGGGCGACTTCACCTACGACGGCTTCGGGCTCGTGGTTTGGAGCACTTGCGAGGTAGCCATGACCATTATCGCGGCTTGCATCCCCGTGCTGCGCGTACTGGTACGCGATGTTAAGAAGTCGACCCGCCGCCACTACGGCTCCTCAAGCGCTTCGGGCAGCCACAGCAAGAGCCGCGACTACGAGACCCACACGTCGGTTGTGGGCGGCGGCAGCACCAAGGTCGCCATTATCGGGGGCGGCGGCTGCGGCGGGAACAACAACACGGGACGGCCTAGCGGCAGCTTTTCGCGCCCCTTCGCCGGCAAGGGCGCCGGGCCTGGCGGCGGCGGAAGGGCCAAAGCGTCGGCGGGCGAGGTGCACCACGACGACTGGTCGGAGCGCAGCATCTTCCACGCCGATGACAACCGCATCATCCACACGCAAGAGATCAAGGTCGAGTACCACCCCCGCGGGCCGCGTGACATGGCCTCGGGCGACAGCAGCAGCAGCGAGAAGGTGGTCGACGTGCGCGGCGGTCCGAGCAGGCCGGGCAGCGGGGAGGAGTACGAGATGGGCCGCATGGCGTAATGATACTTGCTTGCTATTTACTTGCTGCTGCCTTCTTCGACCCGACCTTGGACGATACCCCCGTTCGTCCACCCGTTTCCCATACGAACATCGCTTGCAGCATCCCCATTCGCGCAATCGGGGGCGTCGCGTATCGCGTCCTGCGTCGCATACCCAATGAATGAGCGCGAGTTTTTGCAGTGGCTTTCAGACAATTGAGCCTGATAGATAGATTAGATAAGTGAGAATCTGTATGGACCCACCCTCGCGGGGTATGCCCTCTGCCCTAGCGGATCCGGCCCTTCGAGCCCGCGATCCAGAGAAAGGACCATCTTCTGCTTCCATCCATTTGACTGCCTGAGTGTCCTGGTAGGTAGGATGCTAGCAGCTCGCGTCAAGGTAACGCTAGCTTTCTTCAGCTATTTCTCCCCATTTCTCGGCATTCCCAACAGCCGCTGGCATTTAACTGCATGCATGCCAAAGGACGCGAGGTGCGCTACGGGGTTCCTTGTCGTCCGAGAACAAAAACCGTTCGTTCCGGCGATTCAAGCAGGGATTTGCTGTTCGTTTTTTTCTTTTTTTCAACGCGACCCCCACCGACGTCATCCACTGTTGATGGTGTAGGGCCAGTCACATAGGCTCGGCGGCATGGCAAAAGTAAGCGCAACAATCAATAGGAGCGGTCTCCCACTTGTGACTTATGGTCTGAGCGACAATTGACGATATAGTATAGCATTGCCTCAGTGCCTAACCTTCCCGTGACAGCTATACCAAAATCTCGAAGCTGCCGCCGCTTGGCTGACCCACGTGTCGAACCAGCTGAACCAGCCCTAAACCAAGTTCTAGAACCAGTCCCGGACGCTCTGGACGTCCTGGGCGACCTAGCTCACGAACCAACGGATGAAGCCGAAGACGTACTTTCAACGGGCGGAGTAAGCTACGGCGCCGCCTGCAGCATGGAGGGATTATGTGATCAAGTTTTAATTGCGGCTGGCAGTGGCATTTTCCCTCCCCTTTCTTCGCGACGCCGAGTCCTTCGCATCACTTACACGTGCGACGCAGGGCGGACACGATGAGGAACGAATGGTTTCGACGTCCCAGTCCAGTAAGCTGGACAACGCACAGGCTGAGAAACATGCCTGCTCCGGTTCTGCCGGCCGTGGATTCAACCGCCCCACTCCGAGGCCCCCTGGGGCACTTGGAGCTGGCGGCTGGACCGGCAATACAAGGGTGCTGTCCTTTCGTTTGGGGTGGACCCGTGCTTCATTGCGGCAGATGGACGAACCTGGCCCTGACCCTGCGACGGCTCCGGCTTGAGGCTGGCCCACACGGAACAATCCGGTTGATCCGGTTGGGCACCTCCAGCTCCTGCGGGGCTGCCTGGCTCGGCTGGGCTCCTTCGAGCAGGACGACGACTCCGCCGGTTTGCGGCTGATGCTGTCTCCCCCTTCTGGAAGCATAGCGGACCACGATTTCAAGTCATTGCGTGCCATCGCGACCACATCTGTGCCGGTGGCCCCGGCGGAGGGCTAACGGCTTCCCCCGATGAGGGGAAGCTGTGGGATTGTCAGGGACACTTGACTGGTCCTATTTGCGGGGAAGCCCCATACGTGACAAGCGCCGCGGCGGCCTTAGTTCAAGCCACAACTGGGCCGCTCTTCGAATACCGGATGGTTGGGGAAAAGCGCCGGCACTTGCCGGGATGAGGTGGCAAGAGAACTAACTGCCTGTCAGCAAAGCTTGGCGCCAGCGTCACTTGCACGTCGCCAGTGGCGTTCGTCTAGAGTGAAGGTTTAATCCTTGCTAGATTGGCTTCGACTCCTTTGAATTTCCACATGCCTTACTAACGAAGGGGATGAATGAAAATAAAACCCGCATGCCTGCATTGGTAGTCGAAGGTGAATGAAGAAGCTTGCCCAAAAGCATATTAGCGGTGAATTGCGACGGCTGGCTCACATGCGGAACACGTCTTAAAAAGGATGGCCGCAAGATCAAACCTGAAGGATTTCGATCCATGGCATACCCGTTTCGGTCACCGCAAGTCAAGAAGCAAAACATACAGTATCCCCCAATCAGACGGTAGCCAATCATGAAGCCCGGGCCAGGCACCGCGGTTGTTATGGTAAGGAACCCCCCCCCTGTTTACGCCCCCATCTGGCTCCGGTTTTTGGCGAGGATGGATGGGCTCACCCGAAACGGAGAGTTCGCGGTTTCGACGGGAGCGACGCGCGTTGCATAAAAATCTAATAGTTACTTACACTCGCCACGGCCTGCTAGGTGTTCGAGTGGAGCTTGATCACCACCGCCGCGCTGATCATCGGGGCGCGACTGCGGTTGCGGCTTAAAAATTCAGCGTCGCTCGTTATGGATCAGTGATGTCCTCATGGTTTTGGCCTGGGTCTGCGCCATCGCGTCGGCAGCGTGCGACACCTACTTTGCCTATATGGGTGCCCTCGAACCCCATATCGATACGGCGCTGACCCGTTGGGAGGGTTCGCCCGAGGACATGATTGTGATGTTGAAGGTAATAAAAACACACCTGCGGCTTGCTTTAAAGAGCGGAACTGCGCACGAATCCCTAATATATGTTTTGGGCAAAACAACAGGTTTTCTGGGCCGCCACCTTTCCTTTTTACATGACCTTCTACTTGTGCAAAGCCGCGCTCCTCGCCACCCTCTTCCAGCTCATCCCCCCGTTTATGAAAGAACGCCGCATGGTTTTATGGGCCGTCACGGGTTTTTGCGTCGCCGCCTTCGTCGTCTCTATATGCTACCACCTTTTCGGATGCTTCCCGCCTTGGCTGTACTGGTCGATCGAAGGCGCCACCTGCCCCCAGCTCTTTGGCCGCACCTCGTTCGAGATCGGCTGGGCGTTGCACTTCGCGGGCGACGTCTTCATCTTCTGCGTGCCGTGGCTCTTTCTGCACGCGCTGCAGCTCCGGCGCGCCATGAAGGTGGGCATCTGCTGCACGTTCCTGCTCGGCATCATCAACATCGTCTTCTGCCTCGCCCGCTTCGTCGAGGTCGAGGGCGGTCAGCCCGACGGGCCTGGCCCTCAGCACCGTGGTGCTGTGGAGCGCGCTCGACTCCACCATCTGCGTCGTCGTCGCCTGCCTGCCCTCGCTCCGGCCGTACCTGCCGTCCCGGAGCCGGGCCGACACGTACGCCGACCAGTACAACTACGGGGCGAGCGGGAAGAAGCGGTCCACGACGGTCCCGACCAACGCCACGAGCGCGACGCGGGCCGGAGGAGGCCCCAGCACGCTCCGCCGCGGCTCGGCGGGGTTCGAGCTCATCGACGACGAGGGCGCGCCGGAGTCTGTCACCCGGAACCATGGGCGTTTTGCGCACGACCACGTTTCGGGTTCGGTCCGGCACTGCCTCGGGCGCCGGATCTAGGGCCTCGTCCGAGTCTCAAAACGACCGCCACCTGGAGGGAGGCGATGACGACCAGAAGAGCGACATCGAGCTGGTCAACGTGGCAGGCAAGTAAAGAGGCCGATGGCCAGATCTGGGAGGGTGGGCGTGGCGTAGCCCACCATGACGTATCGGCGAAACGCATCGTATTTTCCCCTGGCTTGTAGTGTCTTAATAAGTGTGTATAATTGCCCTGGCTTATAGTGCCTTAATAAGTGTGTATAATTGGGTCACCAAACCGCGTCCTTGGATACATATCGTTCTTGCACCTTTTATTCGGTACAGGCGGCATCTTTTTATACCGACCATAACGGAAGATGTTAGCCCCGGAGGCAATAGCCCTGATCATGTCCCTTTGGTTGGGCACCGCGGCGCCATTGGTACCATTTAACGTGTAGAACACCGTCATGCTGGGTGATGTCGTTGCTTTGATAGATGCCGTTTGAATGCTTTGCCGCCACCGCCTTTTCGTCGCCTCTTTCGCTCCGACTCGTCCGTGTCCGGAAGCCCGGCATGCTTCTGGACGCAGGTGACCAAGACCAAAAGCCGCATCCCAGCCGGTGCTTGCCCCTAGCAAATCTTCGCCCAGCAAGTCCCAGGCCTCTGGTTGCCTGCGAAAAAAAAAATGCTGTGCCCGAGAGCGCATGCTGATGCGACCGGGCGTCTGGCTCTTAGTTTCATCTTGCTCTTTCTCTCGGCGAGATAACAAAGCTGCCAGTTAAATCGCACAATCAACAACACCTTGGTCATCTCCATCGACGGCGGCTATCTTGCCCCACCACGGATAGCAGATTCGTCGTAACTGTGCTCGGCGTTGCTGCACACACACTAGCCACATAGCATGCGGGTTTCTCATCTACACCACGGAGACGGAATTTATCCATTCCCTCATCTAGATAACCTGCGCCTTGCGTTCTCGTCCCGCTCGCTCCATCAGCCTGCTGCTCACCCTCCCAGCACCGATAGGCTTATAGCGCACAACCCCAATCTTGGGACGGGACGGGGCTAGGACAAGGACGTAGTAGTCTCCGTCCGTCCTCGCGAGGCGTGTCATTCTTGGTGCCGTTCGCTGTCGTGTCTCTCCCACGCCAGAACGCCCATCGTCCTCCTTCCCGCCGGGACCTCTGATGCGGTTTCTGCCGTGTCAACTGGCGGGTCTACGAGGATAAGACTGTCGTCCGCCCTGCTGCGCGACCTCGGTGAAGAACGGCGCCCAGAACCCCAAGGCCTAGCGATGATGGCGAGCATGACTCCTGCGGTTGGAACGTTGGCGCCTGTCAAAGATCACGTCGTCCTTCCAAGCACTGCTGAAGGTTGGCGGTTTCCTCGCCCGGAGACGGAGCCTTACATCCTTGAAGCAGACATCGTTGCGTATGTCGAGCGGTCCCTTACACCACTCTGGGAAGGTGATTATCCCGTCGTGGGCCATCCACGACCGCGTCGGCAGCTTCCCCTCGACCGACTGCATGCTCTGATGGCTCCCGCGCTGCCAAAGAAGGGTGCGGTGCAACCAACCGTCGTCGGTAAAGGTGCCGTATCGAGCTTCAATGTTGAGCTTGGTCGAGAGGCGCTGCTCCAGACCGGAAATGGCCAGGGGACGGTCCGAGACGACGGTAATGCCTAGCGTCGTATAACGGTGGTGGAGGCTCATGACGAGGTCATACCGATTTCTAAGAAGGAGGTCGCCAAGTTTGTCGGGGAAGTTAGGGTCGCTTAAGAAACCGGATCTGTCGCTGTAGTGTCGCGGGTTAGCGTGGACAAGGAAAACAACGACGCAGAAGGTGCCGGTAGTCGGCAAGGACGAAAGCTGTTGCTCACTTTGTCTTCCGCTGATCCGGTACGCTCTCGCAGCAACTGCCCTCCCCGCACTCCCAGCACACCTGGCTACTGGTAAAGTGCAGGGTCCTTCTCGATAGGGCCCTCTCCTGCAGCACCCACGCCCGGTTGTTGAGCCCCGCCTCCTCGACATCGGTCGCAAACCTGAAGCCGGTTCCTCGTCGGTAAACGTACGACGTCGAGCCACGTGGTATCCTGGAAGACCAGACAGCGCCGCGCCGTCAGGATCCCCTCGCTATTACCCCCAGCGGCGGTAGCAGCGACGGTGAGGTAGGCATGGCTGTAGTAGACCTCCATCTTACACGCCCTCGGCTAGGAAGTCGTCTGAAGGTAGGCCGCACTCGTTTGAGCACCCGGCGTGTCGCTGGACGATGCAGAGCGAGTCGATCCAGAGGTACCGAACCCCGAGCTCTCGGGCCACCGTAATGACGTCGCGGAATGTTTTGGGGAGGTCGTCCACGGGGAATCCACGGAGCCGGGACTGCATGTTGCACTTGTATGTGCAGAACGGCCTGTGCACTTCCTCGTCCCCCCCACCGGTGGGAAACGGCGATATACTTGCCTCTCTCGCCCTTGGTTTCGCCGAGACGGATGGTGGTGCCGGACCCCCCGTCCCCAATGTCGAGCACCCTTGCGGGTAGGGGCCCCCCCGGCCTCGGAATATGGCCAGCATCTGTGCTTGTCGTTGCAGTCCTGCACCCCAGCTTTGCAGCACAGCGAAGTACGCCGGGCTCCCTGGGAGAGGGAATCGGGGCTCCCCGCCTGCGGACACGATGCTCAGTGTTATCATCTCGTCCCGGGGTTGCCGTTCCGCCTCGATGTAGAAGTTCGAGCCTTCCCTGCGGAACGTAATTCGAGCCTCTGTGGTCTCCGTCCCGGAATCCTCTAGGCAGTGGTGGGCCACCAGGCAGAGCTCGCACGATGCCGACGCCTCTTGGTCCAGCTTCTAGCAGTCACTTCATGTTTTCTCCCTGCAGGTGTTGGGGAACTTAGGCGAAAAAACTCATGCTATTTCCACATCGTGTTTTTTCCGTCAGCATTGGCTTATCGGCTGTATCCTTTCTTAGATGGATCCAAATCTGACCTCTGCGTCTGCGTCTGCCCACGTCGAGTGATGATCTCAGTTATCTTCCTCAGTGTACAGCTCTTTCTCATGCCGGCGCCATGTGATCAGGCCGCGGCCAAACGTGAAGAGCCTTTTAACCTGGGCCAGCTCCATGATGGCGGATTCCTAGGACAACCGGCCTCAGAGAGCAAAACTGGAATTTAATATATCATTTGAAATCATCCTTACGTTTCGTTGCACAGTTGGGTCCCTCGAAGGGCCAACGCCTCGCCCACCACTTGGGCTAAAACGTCGTCCGGAATCCTGGCCTCGCCGTTTTGGACGTCTTTGGCTCTGAAGCGTTTCTTGGCTTCGAGCGGTGCGGCCGGGTTCTCCCGCAAGTTTGTATACAAACATTCAGTTGGAAAATGTACCTGCATCTCCCCGTCGCTTGTGGCTTCAACTTTGGCCCGGAAACTCGGGATCCTTTCTTCCATTCTTTGTCGTATCGACGAACCGGATAACACGGGCGGTTTTCCCTGTGGAGGTTCAAACTCCAGGCCATCTTCGTTTTCCTCGTCTTCGTTTTCCTCGTCTTCATTTTCCTCGTCTTCGTTTTCCTCGTCTTCGTTTTCCTCGTCTTCATTTTCCTCGTCTTCGTTTTCCTCGTCTTCGTTGTGTTCCTCCTGTTGTGGTCCGTACCAAGTCAATGCGTGGTTGGTGAGCGACATGGCCAAATTGACAGTTGCGTCTTCTGGAGGGGATCTCCTGTCGTGCTTGTCTGTTGATGTGAAGGCCGAGTCGTTCTTGTCCGAGCCGTCGTCCGACCGTGGCCCGATTGGCGAGCTGTCTTCGAAGGTCATCTGGTCACTCCTCTCATAGCCTTCGTAGCGCGGCCTTTTCGCTTGGCGCTTGGGTCTGGGTGTCTTGATGATCGGCTCGCTTTCGGGAGGCGCGGAATCGTCAAGCATGGTTTTGTTCGCTTCCTGGAGCGCCTGCCAGAAGATGGCTGCCGTGCCCGTTTTGAAGTGCTTGTGGTAGTGTATGTACGGCCGCCGTTGGAGCCTCTTCGGGAAAGTGTCGACGACTTCTTTCCATTGGTCGTTTCCCCTGTCATCCACATCATCTACGCCCAGGAAAGGCTTCTTGTCTTCGGTGTAAACGACCCGGGCTTGGTAGAGGTGATTTGTGCCCCACCCGCTTGGTGCGTCGATTGTGCTGAACTCTCGGAGATGCTTGGTGCCCTCTTTCTTGATGAAATCTAGAAGAGCACGTTTCGATGTGACGGTATCGCAATACGCCTTGCTCATCTTGGCAGTAGGGATAAGAAGCTGGTCGGGAAGATGGGCGAGGTGCCAGGGAGCAGATATGGACGTGGCGAGGAGGAGGGGTGCAGTAAAAACTATTTGTACAAACAAACGGGCGTCTGCAGATGACCAGCGCCGACTCTGGCCGTCAAAGCTCTGGCATCGAACTCGGCCCAGCCGACTCCCGCTCGCTCGAATTGAAGCCGGATTAGAGCCCAACGACAACCGGATGATAAGAAGGCCCTTCCCGCAAGCATCCATACCCAACGCTACCTCGATGCACCCGCACCCCACGCCAACAGCCGGGGCCTAGGCTCGAGACAACCCATCGTCGTCCCCTCCCCGGAAAAGGTGGCAGACAGAGCTGCCACCAAAAGGAAATCCTGTTACTAAAGATAATCGCATATGCTTCCGTTGTGCTTTGTTGCGGATGTGGTGTTTGCGTGAACAAAGACAATTGTGCTCTTAGTGCTCTATACCGCCAGCCCCCACGCAACCTGCTCCTAGGGTAGGGCACCTATGCGTTGCAAGGTCGCCTTGCACGTGATCTGAGGTCTGATAGTACAGTTGGTCTCGATTGCTTGCCCAATGGGATGCCTTGGAGCGAACTTGGGTTGACTGATGCCGAGGCTTCAGTCAAGACTATTCAGGACACAAAGGAAACCCTCCTCTTTTATACCTGCCACCGAAGTGGCTGTCCTTGGTACATTTGCCTTGGATCTGCAAAGCCTTGTCACGTGACCCCTAGCTGCTAACGTTGTTGCAGGGTTGAGGTGCTGCCCCGCTGCTCACACACACGTGCACCCCTGACGAACCCCATCTCTACACCTCCTGTCTCCTTGCGGCGTAGCGCGGTCGCAACAACCCAATCCACGCTCTTCACCAAGCTCGAGCCCTTCATGCGTCCTCCTCTTAAATGCTGCTTGGTGGCGGGCGGACCAAGTAGTCCACCCCTTTGTCGCGAACGGTGCAATATCCACGCTCATCTTTCGGGGGCGGGTTGGTGAGGACCCGGATGACGCTCCGCATTTTTGCATCGAGTAGGTGGTCGTTCCTGTAGTCGAAGTGATATCGGTAGATGGCGATGGTCTCCTTGATCTGGCCCTCCCCCGTATTTGCGGTGTGATGGTAGCTGAAAATCTCAAGCCGATCGCTACGTTCTGCCATCGCGATGATAACGACCGGGGGATGACCGATATTAGTTTATGAGGGCGACCACTGCATTATAACGCTCGTCTCTTGTCTCGGTCGTGGGAACCTTCACAAAGGCGAACCGGGTCGACGTTTGCTCTTTGGTAAAAGACCGTATATCGGAATACGGGCTCACCGTTCAGGATAAACCATTCACCGCTGTGGATAATCTTGAACGTGTTAGCAGCCAGCCTCAACCAAAATAATGCGTGCTTGATCTTACGTGGGGTCATCGAGACGGCAAAAGTTCCAAGTGGCGCTGTATGAGCCAAACCGATTAAGGCTATACAGGCAGGCAACCTGGCTGTCAAACCACCTCTTGTTGAATCTGCCTTCTTTAAGAGTCTTGACCGAGAGGGTTTCGATCGAGGCATCGACACCTTTCAAAGCGGCCTTTAGTCTCTCGTTTGGCGTTTGGTCGTCTGGCGTCTGGTCGTTTGGCTTCGACAGATGCGGAGCGGTGCGCAAGGCCAGCAGTTCCACCGTCCGTTGATGGCGAGCGCTTCCGCGCGGCCTCTAGCACGAACTTTGGGCACTGCGACCCGCGCCGGTGTTCGGGCAGAGGCCGATTACACGCGGACTCCCAATTTCACCTTTTAGCGGCGGGCCCGGCTTGGCCACGGGAGGTCGGGTGCATTCACATGTTGGTCACGGCTTGACACATATTGTTGCCAATGGCGATGCCCATGCTGGAGCCGTAAAAGGCTTCTATCCACATCTTGAGAGCCCCAGCTGGCTTGTTGAGGCTGTAGCTGGGACGCATGGTATCTAGGTAGTTAGGGTCGACTCGTGCAGGGCTTGGATCCGGTGGGCAAGCCGGGTGACTCTCAGTGTCGGTGGAATATTATTCATCCCAGATCGAAGCCAATCGAGCAGCTTCTCTTTGTCAGAGCGGCAACCAGCACGATCAGGGTGGAGCAGCGCTGACGAAGCGGCGGGCGTCGGGCGGCGAGCGGGCCAGCTCTGGCAGGGGATCTGGGATAAATCATGCATAATTGGCGTCGCATTAATACCTCGGAGGAGAGTGGAAGGCTACGGGTTTAGCGCAACGAACTATATACAAATATTTCGGGGTATCTTGAGAGAAGCAGATAGTAAGAAGCACACATGCGTTCGAGTTGGATGTGAAAAGGAGACCAATGCTTTGACTGTTGTATTTCGAGTCTATCGGCAAGACAACTCCTAAGCCTGCTTATCAGTGCACGAGTTCGTCCTTTCCCAAATATTCAGCCATCGGATCATCCACTGCTGTCTTCTTCCTGCGGTACTCGTCCATCTCGGCCTCCGTAACCGCATCCGTCATCTCCCCGGCCGTTCGCTTCTTCGACTTTGACGGCGAAGCCGCTTCGGGTGATTGTGGCTGCCCCTCCTTGTCCGGCTCTTCATGGCCGTCGTGGTCCTCGGGCGCGGCCTCGATGAGCCCAACGCCGGTGCGCTGCCTTTCGGCGGCCTCCCACGCGGCCTTGCCTTCCTCGCCCGTGCAGTAGCTGTTCCTTATGAGCGAGTGACAACATGCGTAGCCCCACTTGAAGTTGGACCACCAGCTGCCCCAGACGGATGAGTGGTTGTTGGGGAAGACGTCCTCGCGGTACTTTGACCGCGCGATGCGCTGCGGGGCTCCCTTGACCAGCCCGATCTCGTCGTACTCGACAAACTGCTCAGACTCGGTGACAGCCATGCGACGCACCTCGTCCGGCAGGGCCTTGGTCTCGCCTCCGTACTTCTCGCGCAGCTCGCGCTCACGCTCTTCTTGTCGCCGCTGCTCGTTCTCGCGCAGCTTCTTGCGCATAAACTCGCCCGCCGTGGGGTTCGCCTGCAAGTGCTGGCGCGTGTCGCCGCCCTTCTCCTGCGCCTCCCAGGCGTACCGCTGCGCGCGCTCAAAGTCGGCGGCGTCGCCCGATTGCTTCAGGAAGCCCTGCTCGGCAAACAGCGCGGCGGCCTTGTCGTTGGTCGCGCCCGCGTCGACAATGGCGCGCGTCTTGGGGTCGTATTTTGCCGACTCAAGATCGAGGTTCAGCAGGTACTTGGCTGTGTCTTCGCGGAGGCGCAGCTGCCGTGTCGACGTGGGCTGGTGCTTGCTCATGTCCGACTCCTCGGCGTAGCGGTCGCCGTCCTCCAGCTCGCGGCCCTCGGCCTCGGCCTGGCGCGCCCGCATCTCCTTGCGCATCTCCTCCATCTGGTTGTAATCGTCCACAACCGCGCGGTACTCGCGCGGGTCGTAGCCGTTCCAGCGGTCGCGCTTGGCGTCCCATCCCATCTTGACGTCTTGCACCAGCTCGTCGGCCTGGATGTCACGGCCCGTCCACTTGGCGCCCTTCTGACGCGGCCTCTCAACGCAGTCGCGCGCCTTGTGCGTCATGGCGCCGCAGTTCTCGCACGCGCCCTTGCGGAATTTGGTGGCTGCTGGGCCTGCCTTCTTGCCACGGTCGTACCATGCCGTGTCGTCGTTCTTCTTCTGCAGGCGCTGGTGGTCTAGGTAGTCGGTGTTGTCGCCCTCGTCTCCGGCGTAGAAGGGCCGCTTGCTGATGAAGTTGGGGATGTACACGTTCTCCTCCTTGGAGGCCGACATGGTCCCTCTGGGCATGTTTCGCCTGGGCGGAGGTGGCGGCATCGTGATGCGCGGGACGGAGGAGAGCTGGTGTGGCGATGTGGAGACGGAGTCGGACCAAGGGCGTGCGTCTTCTGTCGGACGGCGCAGGCGTGAGGAAGGCCGAGGGGGGTGATGGCACGGGGTATTTGAAGATGGCAACGTTCGGAGTTTGGGGCGCGGGCGGCTGTATGGATGGCTTTGCAACGGAGAAGAATCGAGGACCACATACCATGGAGAAGAACTGTCACACTGGTACCAGAAATGAGTGGGGCTCAGGACTGCGGTTTCCACACCAAGTGCGGCCACGTGACCTGGCGTTGTCAAAAATCGTGACGCCATGGTTTGGGCGCGTTTTCAGTCGAGGCTGAGCACCTCTTCCCGCTTGCGCCAGGCCGTAGCGGCAGTTTCAGCTTGGCTGTATTGTTTTGCGACCTGTGTCTTGTTTCCGAAAATTCACATTACGGTAGACATAGCGCCATGACAGGCCATCGCCGGCCACAGCCGCAGCCAGCATGGACGTGTTCAGGGTCAGGCTGAACTGCATCGATCACTACCAAGCCATCCCTACCAAGTATGACCCGCGGCTGCGGAAGGACACGCGCGCCTCGCAGCTGAGCAGGGAACCGCGGGTCCCCGTTGTGCGCGTCTTCGGCTCGACCGAGACGGGCCAGAAGGTGTGCGCGCACATCCACGGCGCCTTCCCCTATCTATTCATCGAGTATCCTGGCAGCCTGGCCCCTGACCAGGTCGGTACCTACATCTACCGCCTGCACCTGTCCGTCGACCACGCTCTGGCCGTGAGCTACCGCCAGAACGTTTACGGCCGTGATCCGCCCAGATATGTCGCCCGCATCACCCTCGTCAAGGGGGTGCCCTTCTATGGCTTCCACGTCGGCTACAAGTTCTACCTCAAGATCTATATGCTGAACCCCGCCGTCATGTCCCGCCTGACCGAGCTGCTGGACCAGGGCGTCATCATGAGGCGCAGGTTCCAGCCCTACGAGGCCCATCTGCAGTATCTCCTGCAGTTCATGACCGACTACAACCTGTACGGCTGTGCCTACCTCGAGGCTTCAAAGTTCTCTTTCCGCGGCCCTGTCCCCCAGTTCAACGGCGACGATGATGGCCCGCAAGAGTCGGATCACATCTGGCACAGTCGCTCCATACGCCCAGCCCAAATCACCAACGACCACTCGCTTCCGCGCGCCAGTCACTGCGCCATCGAGGTCGACATTTGTGTGCAGGACATTCTGAACCGCAGGGACGTCAAGGAGCGCCGCCTGCACCACGACTTTGTTGAGCGGCTTGCCCCTCTAGACCCAAACCTCAAACTAGTGCACAGCATGGCTGAGCTCTGGAGGGACGAGACGCGTCGTCGCCAGAGGCGCATGCAGCAGTCATCGTCCCCAGACGACCTCGACAGCTCGACCCCGTTCCCAGCCGAGGCCTTGATCTCCATGTCAGCCGATGCTCGTGACTCGCAGCCGGCGGGTTGGCTCCACGAAGAGGAGCTGCGTGAGGACATTCGAGACCTCATTGCCGCCGAGCGCCAGCTGGACGGCGACAAAGATATCTCGTTCGACCAGTGGGTCAAGCCAGCACCCTTTGAGCACACAGTCAGGACGGTGTTGGAATCAGTCGAGGATCTGTACCCGAGGAACCTGGCAGCTTCGCTCGGTCTCGTTCTTCCCGAAGATGCAAGCGGAGCAGGTGTCGATCCGGCCAGTAGCATCGAGGTCAACGAGCCAGCCGCGATTAGACTCTCCCAACAGGCCCAGGACGATGACGATTTGCTCCCTGATGATTCGGACGACAAACTAGTGAGCGGGCCGGGGCGCGTCGAAGAGACTGTTGGGGTAAAGGCGCAGCCATCGGATTCTTCGGGCAGGGGCTTGGGCGCTCTGTCCCTCGACGGGGTGGTTGGTGTCTGCACAAGCCAGTCGGCTTCGGGCGAGCCACCCGATGTTGCCATCACGGACGAGCTCGTGGCTGCTGCTCAAGCCGAGGGCCTGCTTGCCGAGATGAGAGATTCATCTCCATCATCTAGCGATGGCGAGGATGTGTCGTCGCCCTTGCCTGTGGAACGGCTCCTGGATCCGATCAATAGCGAGCCCGAGGCAAAAAGGCCACGCACCATAAACGGCCTACCCTCTCTTAGTGACTGGAAACGGTCGACGCGTGCAGCTCTGGCATTGGCTGATGATATGCGTGACCACGGGCCGCCCTCGTCGCAGCCGCTATCCGTCGACAAATGGGAGCCGCCGCCATCTGCTCAGCCACTACCCGTTGACGAATGGGAGCCACCGCCATCTTCTCAGCCGAGGACTCCGGGTCTCGAACATGACGCCTCGCGCTGCATGTCTGAGAATCGGTCGACGCTCCATCATACCCAGCAAACCGGCTCGTCGCTCAGTGACCCGGGTGGGTCGGCCGATGGTGTCATCCCGGATCCTTCTCCGCCCGAGTCAGATTACCCTTGGTCATCAAACGATCGCATTTCGCAGTCACCGGAGGCGCCTCCCACTGGCGGACTAGCTGCGTCGTGCTCTCCGGGAGCAGAGGCTGGTTCCGCGTCGGATGATGAGGTGCCAGACGCAGAATCAACCAAGACACCAAGGATATATACCTTGGCCACGCCGCCGCCGACGGCAGAGGAGGTGTGCGCATCCATGTCAGAATATGGGCTGCCCGATGTTATCTACCAGGAACCCTTTTATAGCGACGAGAGAGATGTGCCGCTGCGGTCAAGGGAATTTGCTGGACGCCGATTCCGCCTCTTTGGAAGCACGCTGCCATACCTGCCCAAGTTCGATCCCACGGGCCGCTCCCCGGCTACGTTCGGCATCAAGGCCGAAGAGGCGCCAGACATGGCAGGGATGCGACGCAGGCATGAGAAGCTCCGGAAGAAGTGTTCGATAAGGAGCTGGGAAATATCCAAGCCGCCACCGAGCCTTCAGGAGGTGACGGACTGGTGCGACCAGAGACTGGACAGAAAGAAGAAGGCTGCCGGGCCTGAAGGTTCCCTGCCACAGCCGGCTCCGCCGTCAACCCGGAAGGACCCAGCCCTCCTCTCCCAAATCGAAGGGCCGACGCCGAGGGATGGGCACGGGTTCAAGTACTCGCAAAGGAAGGAGTCTGCCAGCGTGGAGCACGAGGTACAGCACATGAGCACCATGAGCATGGAGCTCCATGTCAACACGCGCGGGAGATTGGTGCCGGATCCGGCAGAGGACGAGATCAAGCTCGTTTTCTGGTGCCTCAAGTCTGACGGAGCCATGGACGGGGTGCAGTTGGGGGCCATCGCGCTGTCGGAGGAGGGGACGCTGGGGCGGCGGATACGGCACCAGGTGTGTGGGCAGCTCGTCGAGGAGGGCTCGGAGCTGGAGGTGATGGTGCGCATGGTGGAGATTGTGCGGACGCACGACCCCGACATCCTCACGGGGTACGAAGTGCACGGCAGCTCTTGGGGCTACATGGTGGAGCGGGCGCGGCTCAAGTACGACTACGACCTGTGCGACGAGTTCTCGCGCATCAAGAGCCAGCCGCAAGGGCGCCGCGGCGGCAGGGCGGCGGACCGCTGGGGGTACCGCACGACGTCGGCGCTGCGCGTGACGGGCCGGCACATGATCAACATCTGGCGGGCCATGCGCGGTGAGCTGAGCCTCCAGCAGTACAGCATGGAGAACGTGGCGTGGCATCTGCTGCACCGCCGCATCCCGCACTACTCGTACGAGACGCTGACGGACTGGTTCCGCAACGGCTGGCACCGCGATATGGACAAGCTGGTGCGCCACTGGCAGTTGCGCGCGCGGCTCGACCTCGAGATACTGGACGAGAACGAGCTCGTGTCGCGCACCAGCGAGCAGGCGTGCCTGCTGGGCGTCGACTTCTTCTCCGTCTTCTCGCGCGGGTCGCAGTTCAAGGTCGAGTCCATCATGTTCCGCATCGCCAAGCCCGAGAGCTTCCTGCTGCCGTCGCCGAGCCGCCAGCAGGTCGGCGGCCAGAACGCGCTCGAGTGCCTGCCGCTCGTCATGGAGCCGCACAGCGCCTTCTACACCAGCCCCGTCGTCGTGCTCGACTTCCAGAGCCTGTACCCCAGCGTCATGATCGCCTACAACTACTGCTACTCGACCTTCCTCGGCCGCATCGTCGACTGGCGCGGCGCCAACAAGATGGGCTTTGCCGACTACCGCCGCCGCCGCCGCCTGCTGGAGCTGCTGCAGGACGACATCAACGTGGCCCCCAACGGCGTCATGTACACCAAGGCGACCATCCGCAAGTCGCTGCTCGCCAAGATGCTGACCGAGATCCTCGAGACGAGGGTCATGGTCAAGAGCGGGATGCGCCAGGACAAGGACGACCGCGCCCTGCAGCGGCTGCTCAACAACCGCCAGCTGGCCCTCAAGCTGCTCGCCAACGTCACGTACGGCTACACGTCGGCCTCCTTCTCGGGCCGCCTGCCCTGCTCCGAGATCGCGGACAGCATCGTGCAGACGGGTCGCGAGACGCTCGAGCGCGCCATCGCCTTTATCCACTCGGTCGAGCGCTGGGGCGCCGAGGTGGTCTACGGCGACACGGACAGCATCTTTGTCCACCTCAAGGGCCGCACCAAGGAGCAGGCGTTCGAGCTGGGCAACAAGATGGCCAAGGCCGTCACCGACATGAACCCGCGGCCCGTCAAGCTCAAGTTCGAAAAGGTCTACCTCCCGTGCGTGCTGCTGGCCAAGAAGCGCTACGTCGGCTACAAGTACGAGAGCGCGTCCCAGGACGTGCCCGACTTCGACGCCAAGGGCATCGAGACGGTCCGGCGCGACGGCACGCCCGCCGAGCAGAAGATCGAGGAGAAGGCGCTGCGGCTGCTGTTCGAGACGGCCGACCTGAGCCGCATCAAGGCCTACTTCCAGCGCCAGTGCGACAAGATCATGCGCGGCAACGTTTCCATCCAGGACTTCTGCTTCGCCAAGGAGGTCAAGCTGGGAACCTACAGCGCCCGTCGCGGCACCGGTCCCCCGCCGCCGGGCGCCCTGATCAGCGCCAAGAAGATGCTTCAGGACGCCCGCGCCGAGCCGCAGTACGGCGAGCGCGTCCCCTACGTCGTCGTGGCGGGAGCGCCGGGCGCCCGGCTCGCCGACCGCTGCGTGCCGCCAGAAGACCTGATAATGCCCGCGGGCGCGCACCTGCGTCTCGACGCCGAGTACTACATCTCCAAGAACCTGATCCCCCCGCTGGAGCGCATCTTCAACCTGGTCGGTGCCCCCGTGCGCGCGTGGTACGACGAGGTGCCCAAGGTGCAGCGAGCCCGGCGCATCGTCGTCGAGCCCCCGGGAGGAGGGGGACCCGGCGACTTCTTTGCCCCTCTCTTCGGCTTCGGGTCCAGCCTTGTCGCCGCGTTGCACAAGCCAAAGAAGGTCACTTTGGAGTCGTACATGCAAGTCATGAGCTGCGCCGTCTGCAACGTGCACATAAAACCTAGGCCGCAGCGGCCGCAGCGGCCGCCGCCCCCGCCGCCCGCCCCCGCCGCGCTCCGGATCGCTCCGGTCTTTACTTTCCGCCAGCAACCACCCCAACCGCAGCAACCACCCCAGCCGCAGCCACGGCCAAAGAAGCGGCAGCCGAGGCCGGGGGAGCCCATCGTCTGTGGGCGCTGCAGGCGCAACGCGCGGGAGTCGCTGCTTGCCATGCAGGCGCGCGTGAACCGCGAGCGGCGCCGCCTCAAGGATGTCATGGACGTGTGTCGCAGCTGCGCCGGGCTGGCACCCGCAGGCGAGCCCGTCGAGTGCGACAGCAAGGACTGCCCCGTTTTCTATACTCGTATCAAGCAGGCGATGGCGCTGCGCACCGAGATTTCCATTGCGGATCCCATCATCAGCCAGCTTGAGATCCGACTGGCCAAGGCGAGCCGAGCGGCGCTGTACGAGTGGTAGTCGGCTGACATTCTATGCTATTGGCGACCAGAGTCTATATGAAAAACCGCTGGCTTTTTTTGGTATGGGTAGATACCGAGTGTTTGCGCGACTGGTGCGCGACTGGTACGCGACGAATGTAACGAGATTTTGCCATGAATAAAACGAGACGATTCAATACTATTGGTTGTTTGCGTAATGAACTGCTGCTATTAGAGCTACAAGAAGCTACATCTTGCGAAAGAGCACATACATCAACCTGATGTCGAGATGGGTCTCAAGTCCAACTCACTCTGGTGTTGGTGGGCGGCTAGCACGGGAGCTCTCGCGCTGGCTAGGTGGGAAGACAGGTCCCTAGTTAGGCACCCCGCGCCCTTCTAATGAGGGGTTAGATAGCCAATGAACGATCTCAAGATAGGGCCGGCTAGATTCCAAAACTCATGGTAGAGCTAGGATATCGAAACCACTCGACATGTATGTAGATCCTCGTTGGAGCGCAAAATATCCATCCAATTGGGGCGTGGTATCATTATGGAACGAGGTGGGCTCATATCTGATCCTCAGAGATGAAGTCCAAGAGTAATGAAGAAAACTCTAAATAGCACAAACTTGAAGGCGTTAAATAGAAATAGGTACATGGAGGTGATAAATAGAAAAGAAATGGACCGGACCTAAGCCCTCCGTGTGTAGGTAGGTGATGTATATCAATCCGGGAAACCGTCGGCTTCTTTCACCCATCTTGCAAAGGAAATGGCGTCCATGACAAAGTTAAATGACGTCCTGCACCGAATCAAAGATGTCACTCCTCATCATAATCCTCCTCAATCGGAGCCGGGGTCCTTCTCTCGTTCCGCCTCTTGGGCCGCCGGTGGCGCGAGGAGCTGATATTGCTGGCAGAGTCGTCGGGCTTGAGTTCCCCATAGTCCTCAGCATACCAATCACTCTCACTGGCGGCCGCAAAGCTGAGATTGGAGTCACTCTGGCCATGGACCCCGTCACCCGGCTGATCTCGGAAGTCTGTATCGACAGATTGGCCTGACGGAAGCCCACCCCCGGCCTTCTTACGCTGAAGCCCGATCGACAGGCCTGAGGTCCGTTGCCTCAGCGATTCGCGCACCTGCTCAGCTCTTTGATGCAGTGCTTCAAACGCGTTCTCGAGGGCCTCCATGCCTTGGTAAATGTGCCTCTCAACCTCCGCCAGCACCTGTAATTCCAGTTCCTCGTCCATTGTCACGGCCGTCTTGCCACCGGCACCACCGCCGATTCCAGGCGGTACCACCACACTTGCCATGGACGAGGTACCACTGACAAACGAGGCCGGCGTTTGCCCTCGACTGAAGGGTGTTGGTCCTCGTGATGGAGGAAAGTGAACTGACGGTGTGAAGTTTCGCATTGGTAGACCTGCGTGGCCCTTGGGCAACGGTGGGAAAAAGGCATTGCCGAGAGTCCCTCCCTGGGGGGACATGTCAGGTGCCGTGGCGGTCGGTGTGGCTGCTCCGTCTTCGCCGACGATTTTACTACTGTCGACACCGCTCCATAAAAAGCCATCGAAGCGACCGGAGACGAGAAGCTCCCACTCGGAGGGGTTGATGTCGCTGACTGCCCGCAAAAGATCGTGCATGTGGTGGTTACGGACTAGGTATACGACCGTCTCGGCGTCGCGTGGGACTTGTTGGAGACCGTAGTAGCGCTGCAAAGCCAAGCCCGTGCGCACGAGGAAATCCTGCCGTGGCTTGCGCACCATGGGGGTCGGCGCCCGTACCGCCGGCTGAAGTTCCCGTGAACCGGAGAGTAGGGCGTTGAAATAAGGTTGCTCCTCGTAGTCCAGGCTCGTCAGGATTGCAAAAGTGAGGGTCTCGTCGTCGACTTCTTGAGGAGGAGGGGCGGGCGTCTCGGCGCAGCTCGTCAGCCACTTGCCCACAGCAGCCTTGACCTTCTTGTTTTGGCGCAGGTAGTGGCCCCGGAACTCTTCAGCAATGTCCGGGTCCATCTTGACGGGCGAGTCCGGCCGTGGGGGCAAGTCGGCCGATTCCTCGATGCCCTTGGACCCCAGCTGGGCCAGGTCGAAGGGCGGCCATGGAGGGTTATCGCCCTTGAACCGCTCGAGGACCTCGCCCCAGCCGAGACCGTGAGCCTGGCGGCCGGACTTCTCGCACATGATGCAGCTGCATCCATCTTCAGGCAGGTCCCTGGTGAACACGTTGTCTAGGCGGTCCAGTATACGCCTGGCGATAGTCTTGTGGCCTGTGGCGACCGCGACCGACCCGTGGTTATCCAAAACGGCTTGGTACTGATCTAGTATGCTGAAGAAGGGCGCAAAAAGCGTTTCGCAGCCACTTAGTGGAGGGTTTGACGGTCGGGTGCCGTTCTGGCGTGGTAGTGCGTCAAGAAAGTCCTTGGAGACCGGCTTTGGTAGACCGCCGTTTTGCGTAAGGTAGTTGACCTTGGGGACCTCGACGATGCCCATTGGCGGGGGCGGGGGCGGGGGCGGTGGTGACCCAAGACTAATTGCCTGTGTTTGCGAGGACTCCGTCTCGTTGAATCGAAACTGTTGCCCGGAACCCCCAGACTTCTCGTTGGGAAATACGGGTGGAGGCGGGGGGAAATGGGCCGTTCCCGTTGGGGTTTTGGGCGACGAGTCTTGGGCCGACTCGGGTGACAAGTTGTCATCGCTGGGATCTGTGTGCGCGGCGGCTACATCTTGCTTCATCGACTGTGGAGAGGATCCCCTCGACTTGGAGGTCACCTTCGACTCACTGCCTTGAGCCGACTCGGCAGTGGGGTGTTTGAACGAGGTACGTATGAAAGTAGCCTGGCTGGACGCCCTGGACTTCATGGACACCTTGCTCTTACTCTCATGCTTTGAGGTTGACCTAGAGATCCAGGACGTCCTCGAACGAGGCCTTTCTTCGTCGAGGCTCCTGTCCTTGAGCCTGTCACGTGGCTCGACCGATGTCGGGGTCTCGGACCGGCGGTTGTCTTTGTGCTCTGATAGGTTGGTCTCGGGCGGACTTGGGGGCCGCTCGTCCTTGCGCGAGACGGAGGGCTTGCGTCCGACGGCGTTGTCGGTCGGCTTTGCGCGCTTAGCGTCCTCGTCGGCACCAAGATCGGTGGTCTCCGGGGTGAGCGGGTCGCTGCGGCGAGTGCGGCCCTCTTGGGCAGGCTGGGACAGATCTTCACGGCTGACGACGACGCTCTCCCTGCTGTGCTGCTTGCTGAAGGACGGGTACGGCCGCGATAGACGAGAGCCCGAAAGCTCAGGAACGACGTCGCCCGTCTTCTCGGATGCGGTGTCGGGCTCATTCCCGCTGCCCCTGCCCTTGGATCTGTCTCTTTCTCTGTCGGCATCACGATCTCTGTGTCGACGCTGCCCGTCTCTGTCTCGGTCTCGGTCTCGGTCTCGGTCTCGGTCTTTATCCTTGGTGCGGCGTTTTCGGTGTGAAGAGGACTGGAGGTCGCTGTCGGTTGTGGAGCGATGTTTGGACGACTTCGAGCATCTGTGGCGGAGTTCCCGGTCCTTGTCCCTCTCCTTGCCTGCGTCTCGGTCGCCCTCCCGGTCTCTGTCCCGGTCTCTGTGTCGATCGCGGTCGCGGTCCCTGTCTCGGTCTCGCTGCCGATCCCGATCTCTGTCCCGAGCCTTCTCGCGGTCTCGGTCCCAGTCCCTGTCGCGGTCGCGGTCGCGATCCCGTTCTCTGTCGCGATCTTTTTCTCCCCTTTCACTCCGGCTGGTTCTGTATTTCTCGCGCGAAGACTCATCGACAATCGTGTCGGCGACGGACGAGCCTGGGTCGTATTCTTTGGGAGGCATTGTGCACCATGCCAACTCCCCGTACAACGGGAAGTTTAGGCGGTAGGAGAGGCGCACGTAAACAAAGCCTTATGACCTATCAGAGCGAGAAAAAAAACTCTGCTGTCCTCTCTGGGTGGCTTTGCGGGCGGCCGAGTTGAGCGGTGAGAATGGAGACTGGAGAGATGGTGCGAAATCAGGAGCGCGAAAATGAAAGATAGAAAAAGTCGGTCGACGGCGAGGGCCCACCAGCTAGCGACAACGAAACGGGATAAGAAATAATCGCTGTGACGAATTCAAAACGGAAAAGCAATCGGCAAGGTATCGAGCATGTGCTTCTGGGTATCTCAAAGAATAACTGCAGTGCTGGGGGGCATTCAACATCAAGGAAAAGCGTCAGATGGAAGCGCTTGCGAGCGGGGAGGGCAGAGCGTGGTGTGCTGAGGGGTGCGTTGGCAGCTTTCCTGGTCCCATGGCGCCGCCGGAAGATTGGTGGTGTGGATGGCTCTAGAATAAATCTTGTCATTCGACGGCGACAGCGGTGGTGGCGCCCAGCCCAGCCTTTGGGGTCCGTTTTGGCCAGTGGAGTCCCTGTGGCTGCCTTGCCGCCGTTGTGGGCCCGATGAGGGGAGTTGGGCTCGGCCTAGATGTGCCGGGCGCGTATACCAGCTTTTGCACTGTACTTCTTGCGGGAGGGGCCTCGGATAAAAACAGTGCGGATACGTGTCCAGCAACTGGAGGTGGCCCTTGGGCACCGTCGATCACATCATGCAAAGCATGCACAGTTAAACGACATGGAAGCGACGAGATGTCAATCCCCCAAAGACCTTTTTCATTTGGAGTCCTTTCAGGAAATAATGTTACTCAAGCAAAACAAGCGGCTGTTCGTTGGCGCCTGCGAGGATCGCGATGCAGAATGGGCTTTTCGTGGTGTGCGAGGAAATGAATGATTCCACCAGCTTTCGTTGTGAGGAAAAAGGAGGTACGTATTTTTATCGTGAGTCAGTCGACCTTGGAAACAAAAGGGGTAAAAGAGCTGATTCTAGTATTTCCCACGCGAGAGACGTGGAGTGGAGGAAAAGGGAACAAGACAACATCATCTAGATTCTATTCTCCTCACAGACGGTCCAGCAGACCCTGGCTCTCCAACAGCAGCACGATCTGGTGGACGATGGAGCGGACCGACTGCTTCTCCAGGTCGACAGTCAGGTCTGGCTTGACGGGCACCTCGTACGGGTCGTCGACCCCGGTGAAGCCCTTGATCTCGCCAGCCCGCGCCTTCTTGTAGATGCCGCGCTTGTCGGTGCGCTCGCAGTACTCCAGAGGCGTGGCCACGTGCACGAGGTAGAAGTCGCCGTACTTCTCCACCAGCTCGCGCGCGTTCTGCCTCGAGTCCTCAAACGGCGCGATGGGCGCCGCGATGACCGCGGCGCCCGCCCTCGTCAGCTCCGAGGCCACAAAGGCGATGCGCCCGATGTTCTTGGTCCGGTCCTCGCGGCTGAAGCCCAGCTCCGACGAGAGCTCGCTCCGAACCGTCTCGCCCAGCAGCATCGACACGGACCGTCCTCCCTGCTGGTTGAGCGTGACCTGCAGCGCCCTGGCAATCGAGTCCTTGCCGCTGTTCTGATAGCCCGTCAAGAAGACGGTGAAGCCCTGGGCCGACCGCGGCGGGTGCGACTCCCGCAGCACATTGACCACCTCGGGGTACGAGAACCACTCGGGGATCTCGCTGCCGCTCCGCAGGCGCGCCCGCAGCTCCGTGCCCGAGATGTTGAGCGTCCGCACCCCCTTTTCAATCGTGTCCACTGGCTTGTACTCATCGCTGTCCGGCAGGTACGTCATCATCTGGAACGGCACCACCTCGATGCCCAGCTCGTCCCTGTACTTTTCGACGGCGTGCTGCGCGTCGTAGGGCCCGTAGAAGTCGATGCCCTTGCTGTTCTTGCCCGGCCCGGCGTGGTCGCGACCCACGATGAAGTGCGTCGCCCCGTGGTTCTTGCGGATGATGGCGTGCCAGATGGCCTCGCGGGGGCCGCCCATGCGCATGGCCAGCGGCAGCAGGCCCAGCACCGCCATGCCGTTCGGGTACCGGGGCAGCAGCGCCTTGTACACGCGCACCCGCGTGAAGTGGTCGATGTCGCCGGGCTTGGTCAGTCCCACGACGGGGTGGATGAGCACGTTGGCCTGGTGCGAGCGCGCCGCCCGCACCGTCAGCTCGCGGTGCGCGCGGTGCATCGGGTTGCGCGTCTGGAAGGCCACCACCCTGCTCCAGCCAAGCTTGTCAAAGTGAGTGCGAAGCTCCGCGGGGGTGTCTTTTTTTTTTTTTTTTTTTTTTTCCTGTCAGCCCACGCCATCTTTTGATTGTCCTGCTGTGCCACCTCTCTGTATTTGGTCATGCCACCGAAGACTTACATCTCAAATCTACAAAGTCGTAGTGCTGCAGGCGGTTCACGGCTTCGAGGGTGCCACCCACGTAAAGCTCCTTGGCCGTGTTGAGTAGGTAGTTGACGGCCGGGTGCTCCGGGTCACCCCCAAACACCTCCCTCGCCTCGAGCTGCCTGGATAGCACATATTAGCATGGTGGCGAGCACTCAGATACCCCGACGAACCAGGGAGGTCGTGAGGGGCTCAGATCTTACTTGTCTGGCTGGTACACATCCTCAACAGTGAGAATTGCCAGGTTGCGGTCGTCACGGAAGTCGCGGAGAGTAATGCGAGCCCCGACTTTGATCTTCAGCTCTTCAATCGTCTCCTTCGCCAAGTCGAGGGTGATGGGCATGCTGAAAAGGACACCGTTGGCGAGGCGGTTGTCCTTGACGACTCTGGCGAGTTGACTATCGTGTTAATTGCGCGCAGTCAACAAGCAACAAAAGGGCCACGACACCGACGCACCCGTTGTAGTCCTTCTCATTCATGAAACCCTCCAGTGGTGAAAAGCCACCGGTGAGGAGCAGCTCCAGATCGCACAGCTGGCGCTCCGTGAGCAGGAGGGCCGGTAGCTTCTCGGCCTCGGCGGAAAGCTGGACGTGCCGCGGAGCGTCCCGGGCCAGCAGATCCTTGAGCACGCCGCCATGGGGTGTGTTGGCCATGGTGACTGTGAATTATGTGGATTGGTGGCAGCCGTAGCAGGAAGCAGCTTCGTGTTTCCAAGGGCGGCGGATATATATATGCTCTGCAAGACGCGGGTTCCAGTACCCACGGGTTCTCCCGAAGAAAAAGGAAAAGAAAAGAGGAATAAAAAAAAACCAAAGATTGGGTTCCGAGTAAAGTTTGAAACGAAAGAGGAACAACGCGACGTATATTTAGGCAAAAGAAACCAAAATCAAGCAGCAAGCTAAGGTTAAAACCTAGGTACCTACTCGGGACTCTTTCAGGTGAACACGTTCCTCGCATCGGCGAATCCGGCTTTTATACACACGCAGGGGGTGGATAGCCGGATCGCAGGCAGAACCAACGCCAAGCCCGCAGACCGGATGGCGCACGCATCGCTCGCTCCATGTTCCTGGCTTCAGCCGGAATCATGTCGGGCGGCTTGGCTGGCCCCGGCCGCGCCACTTTTGGCATCCATGGAAAATGTCACCGCTGTGGCTATGGGATGCTTCCTAGTCCCGATGACGTGCTCGTCTACCGCCTCAGTTGCCGTTGCTTGGTTGCTGCGATTCAGGGCAAGGTCAATAATTGACTCTGGACGTCCACCCGCCCCAGTCCACGGGTCTTTCAGGAGAGGGTGCTTTTTATCTTCTATTCATGGATAGCAGCCACAGCCTCAATTTCACGTCTCGCCCGCCGAAAATTAGAGCGCCGTCTTTTTCGCGCGGGCCGGTTTCGCTTCTGGGATGACGCCACGAACAGCCAAGTCCCAGCCGCGGGGTCGAGGCAGCCGGACTCCCGCCCCACAATGACACCATCTGAATGCCTTGCAAACAGCATCTTGAGACCCACCGACGGCCGAGCCGCCGGCCGTCGGTGCCGTCCTCGCATTCACACACCTAACTTGATACCTAGATATCTACAGTAGGTCTTGAGAAGGTAGGTAGGGAGGTGCCTTGCTTGTCTGCCTAGGTGCCTATTACGAGTTGGCCGAGTGGTGGACAGAGAAAGCGAGCAAGGAACCGAAGCGTTGCTGTTTAGATGACCTACGTACCAAGCAACTTGCTGCCGGTCGTGCCCTTGGTTAGCAATGTGCGTCATCTCTACACGCGCAGTTCGCTACCAACGCATCAATGATGTCGGCGCCTGGGAGCAACACCACGGAAGCATATGAGGAAAAGTGTCGATGGTGAGGTCCTGGAGGTGCCGAGGAAACTCGTTGGTGTGTAAACTCAAATCCGCAGACTGTTGGCTGGAGCCTTAGGATGGTGAACGGCGCGACGGGGACGGTCAGGTGTAGTCTTTGACATCGTGATCATGTTCCTGCTGATTACCAGCTCGAATTC
This sequence comes from Magnaporthiopsis rhizophila, assembly GCA_003049465.1. NCBI lineage: Eukaryota > Fungi > Ascomycota > Sordariomycetes > Magnaporthales > Magnaporthaceae > Magnaporthiopsis > Magnaporthiopsis rhizophila. The sequence goes on along the minus strand of PYSS01000073.1, from coordinate 160,699 downwards.
GAAACTGCACTTGCAATACGGCTTGTCAATTGAGAACAGGATATAATATATGCGCAAGAATCCCCTTCTCAACCCCATGCTAAGTCATTTTGAGGTTGCTTGGACCATAAAACAAGAACACCAGCCCCCTTCCCTTCCCTCCGATGGAGTATTGGAAGGAGCGAGACCGATAGGAAAAGCTTGCAGCGATTTTTCGCACCTGCCGCATCCTCTCCGAGTTGTGTAAGAGGCTTTTCGCTTCATCCTCTTCCCAAACAACGTTACGAAAGCTTCCAACATGGAAATTTCCGCAGTGCTTGGTACCGAGGGAGTAGCCCGCAACCATGGCTGGGAAGCAGATCAGGTCGTCTCTTTCGAGAGTCTCGGGGTTAAGTATGGGCTGTCGTTCGGCCAAGCTCGTGGCCGGATCTGCAGCCTTGCCCTCGACACCCGCAGCTTTCTTCAGGGTCTTGGCGACGATGCGGATGCGGCAACCAGGGTTCTCGCGGATGAAGCCCACTGGATCCACGAGAACACGCCCAGATATCTGCGTGGTGTAACAAACCATTAGCTTACAAACTCTGGAACCGAGGCCGTGGTCCATCGGCGTCCAAGGGTGGCCTACTAACCATATCTTCGGGTGGATCAAAAAGCCGCAAGCCGTCCTTGCGGTCGCCGTACCTGGAATCCGGCCGTTGGACCCATACCAGTCCGTGATGGTCGCGGAGGCAGCCCTTGGTTCGAGGCTTGGATGAGCTGGCGGGAACCGGTTTACAAAGTTCGACGTAGGTCTTGCTCGTCTCAGCGAGGGCCTTCCTCACTCCGTGCTGGTCAGTGCAGAAAGGCAATGGGTACGCCGGCAGGGAGTCAACGCTGAGAACTCCGTTGAAAGCCGGGAACTTGAACTTTTCCTGCACAACGCCAAAACACTCACCGTCGAAGTCCATGTGCCGGACCTGGACGAGCCAGGTAGGGCCATCCGTTCCTTGCTCGACCCAGTATTTTTCGAGGACTCCGCAGGACTGGACAGTCGAGCTCGCCGGGGGCTCCCGTTTTCAGGAGGATGAGTTCATGGGGCTTGAACAAGGCCCATAAATGCTCGAACCGAATGGTCGGGCGCCCCAGTTGCAAATGGTTCCCGACCTCTCCTAGGTCTAATACCCGAAACATGTGCTCGTCCTCGAAGTCGAGGAAGAGCTGTAGCTCCTTCTTTACATCCTCAAGCTTTGTGGCGTGGAACGCAGCCTTGAGCTCCTCGCGGAAGCGATAAAGCTCATGGTATGGTGCCTGAATCACGATGGGGTTCGCGTTGACGTTGAGAGACGCGAGATCGCCGGTGATGTCGCGAAAGGCCTTCTGGAGCGACGTTGACTGGATTTCGAGCTGGAGCCTTGGCTGCTTCTGGGGAACTATGACCCCGTCGTAGCAATAGCGAGTTCTCTCCATAGCGGCCTCTCGAGATGGCTGTGTTAGAGATTTGACCGGTGGGGACGCACTCGCCGGGTTCGCCAGGTGAGAGCCAGTGTTCCGTCACATCGAAGAACCGACCGTTGAAGGACTTGTCTGCCGAACCCGAACCTCTGTTGTCCTCGGAGGCATGGCGGTTGACCGCTTGCATATACCTCTCATACCCAGCCGGAGACTCGGCCATTCTTGGTCGCCCTCAATGCTGCTGCTACTGCTCGCTGGTCGTTAGGCGATGTCAGGAAACGAATCGGAGGCTCAACAACTCCCGAAAAGTTAGTGCCCGGAGCGAGTGAGATTCACCAGGCCGCAAGGAACAGGACACGATGTGCCAGATTTTATCGCCGTGCCATGGCAAATCCTCGGAAAGGCTGCAGCTGCCAGCGAGGCAGGCTTTCCTATAAGAATATGATGGTGCCAAAACTGTCTGCGTGCCCGCCCTGCATGTTGTGCTGCGGTGATGGCTGCATGGCGTTTTCGGTATGCCAAAATTGGTCCGGATTGGCCGATTTGGGCGCGCAATGCTGACGTGTCAAACTGCAGGCTAGACTCTAGGCTTTCTCGGCCTCGTTTGGAAACATGAGGCCTCCGTGGCAATGCTGCGGCCATGGCGGCCTACATCGTAACGGCGGCCCAAGGACCTCGTTCCCCGCGCAAAAGAGCTGTATCCTGTTGGGCTCCGCCATTCCAAGGTGTCCAATGGTTGTTTCGGCGCGGCCCAGCACCGGCCCTTCCCAACTCCGGCCCTGAACTCCAGTCTGCCCTCAATACTTGCCAAGATACTTGATCACGACCTCGAAGCTAAGAAGCACCGACCTAATCATGGGAAAGCCCAGGGGTCGGCCGACCCTTCTGGGTTATGAGCAAAGCGCACCAAAGCGCCGGGAAGGCTTCGCGCCGGGAAGGAAAACATGGGCTCTCAAGGCCGACGACATCATTCCGAAGCTCAGCTGCCACGAGTCGTTTACCGTCTTGAATGATGACTTTGAGCTCACCAGCCTACCCGGTTCAGCGATGTGGGGCAGTGTCAGGTCACAAATGCTGAGCAGCTCGAGTTGTGGGCTTTCGAAACCCGTCGACTGGTCGACATTGCGAACCTCGGACAACCGATCGAGCTCGAAGGACTCGAAGGATGGTTCGGGGAAGCCGACGGTGATGAATACCGTCGACTAAACAAGCTGGCAAGGCAGCTCATTTACGCCACCGACATCTGCTACCTGGATAACGAGCTGATATTCCTGGAATACTACCCAGGCCTATCGCGTCTGTCCAACTTCCTGGCCTCGAAAGGCCGATTACTGAACAACTTCGGCCCTGGAGGTGCCGTCCATACGGCCGAGGGCTCTATTCGCTTGCGAGAAGAGAACGACAGAAGCTACCAGGCCCTGGTGAACCACATCACGGGGACCCTCGCGCAGGTCCTTCTGCGTGCCATGGACGTCATCGTCGCTTTGGCGAAGCTGGCCGCAAAGCTTAAGATGGTGGGCCTTGACCTCACCAAGTCGGCCGCGGTGTGCCTCGCAGCAGCCAAGGGATGGGAGGGTCGTCTGCGACAAACACTAGAGCGAGACTTTCCGCCGCCGAACAAGAACCTGGAGTCCTCCACAGACACGCAGCTCGCAGCCGCCCAGAGACACATAGGGCAAGAAGGAGGCCGGTACTTTACACTATTTGCCAGCTTCCACCGATGCATCGGCAGCTTGACGTTGCACGTTTCCCAGGGCCTGTTGTCGGATCCAGCCACAACCGCCGCGGCGGATGGTTTCGAGGCAAGCTCCATCATTTTACGACACGGGCTTCTGGCAGCAGCGCGCCATGCTTTGCCGGGAGCGGTCGGGCGCCATCTGCGGAAGCTCGTACCACAGTGAGCTGCATTCTGCCGACATCGCCGTCCAAGTCTTCATGCGGGTCCTGGAGAAGCTGAGGGGAGAAGACGGGGGCCGCGAAGCCGGCGCCAACGCCACACACTGCGGTTTACTGGAAGTGGACCGAGATCCCCCCCCTGAAGATGATGATTCTACCAGCTCGGACGACTCCATCAAACCGACGCCGCCCATTCATCTGGGCGGATCTACGGCTCGATGTGTCTACTTGTCGTCTATGAAGCCGGTTGTTACCGCCCTGGTCCCGTTTCTCATGCTCTGCGGCGGGTTCCCGAACGAGCTGAGCCACATGACCTACTTCGCAAGACCGGTCGCGCCGCCCGGGAAGCCGATCATGACTTGCGAGGAAACTCGCCTACTTGCCTCTTTCATGGTCCGCACCAGCAGCTACAACTTCACCGGAGATGACACTGTCACGACCATCTGCAACATCACCACCGCGCAAGAGAGGGCCCTGACGCAATGGCCAGCCCGGCGCGATACGTACAGTGGCAGCAGCGACGTCGAGGTCATGGGCGATGACGACGACGGTAACGGCGTCGACGACAGTCCGCTGCGCCGCAAGCTGCGGTCGGCGAACGAGGAGATCGCCGCCGGCCTCAGGCTGCTTGACGGCTGGATTATCGACGAAAAGTCCATCATCCATCCCGTACCGTTGGTATTGCTGGGGCACTCTCGGTTTCTGCGCCGTACTCGTTGCCGGAGGCTCTCGCAATCGGCTTCACGATCGAGGAGCGGATTCGAGGCGTTGATCCCTTCAACATCTCGGTCTTCTGTTGGGCCTTGGCCGGTTTCCTAGTCCTCTTTTTCAAGGCAATCCGCGTGCAAGAGTGGCCGTGGCGCGACTTCTTCCTCGGCCGCGTCGTGTGCAGGTCCGTCTCCGAGGTGGTGGTGGCCGTCAGCTGGATTAAAGCCACAGCTGCTGCAGACGATCCTCCTGCGGCTGGAGCCCATCGTGATCCTCAACAAACGCGGGCCTTTCGAGGCCGTTTTTGCGCTCAAAGGCGCCGAGAACGGCTTTGCCATTGACACCCCCATCGGGACCGAGGCGCTAAACATGGCTGGCTGCTTCTTCGCCAAGGACTAAAGCGAGATGGGTCCTGCCATGCGGTGCATCCGTCTCAACTCCAGCGCCAGGTTTACGAGGGTCGGTCCGCTGGGAAATACCAATAACGGTGAGGGTATCGGGTGCCTCAACATGGACACGGCGCGGCAATGGGCCGAAGGTCCGGACGAGGGACCACTCTATGAACTGAGAAGGCGTACTTTTGATTAGCGTCACCGTCCTTAGCGGCACAAAGTAGCTTACCTACACAGGATGCACCATATGTGTATCAGGTTGTGGAAACCTTCAGGTTGTACTTCCGACGTGTAGGGTACGGGACTGGGGCTGGGACGGGACGTACTGGGCTCGATCGGCGCCGGATGAGTTTCGCCAACGCCATTTCCGCAAGAGCCCAGTTCGGCGCATATTTTCAGCAGTTAGTTTCCTTCCTTTGCTAGCTTTATTCATCACCTTTTCTGGAACCCCAACGCGACCCCTACTTTGGACCACCCTATTACGGTGTTTTTGAAAGAGCTTGTTGTTGCGCGAAGAGAGAAAGGAGAGGACTCTCGTCTATCTGGGGGCGGAAGGCCGTCTATATACCCTAGCTGAGGAGGAGTCGGGGGTCGCTCCGTGACACACCCGGTAAGGTAACTGGCGATTTTACCTCGCCGCGCAATGGTTTGCGTTTTTCGTCCTGGGTGGCGGTTATCGCACCGATTAAAATGCATAACGAAAACGTTTTTATTTTTATTTTTATTTTTATAAGCCGGCGAGGTTACAGCGTAAGCTTGATTATTTGACAAGAAAAGTAAGGACAAGAAAGAAAAGGTGCCGAGTTTGGAACGGAAAAAACAAGGCCGAAACTTCTTTCCTGCACAACCACGTCCGGGGATTTCTCCTACTTCTGTCTACGATATTGTTCCTACGGCACACACCCTTTTTGGTGCCACAGATTGCCCTACCGCGTTGAACCTCGGACCCGGCGCGGGTCTTTCTAATCGGCGCAAATAGGGGTCGGAGCTGCTCCCTTTTGTCCATCATGCACGGTGGCAGCTATGCAAAGAAAGAACACGGCTCCAAAGCGCACAAGATCCTGTCCTTGTCTTGTGCAGTCGAGGCAGCTACCTTTGCGACGGACGTGTGCGTTGGGAAAAGGGGATCGGGCAATGAAGCGACACGGTGCAGGTTTGCGCATGTGCTACCGTGGATCCTGTCGCCAGTTCACGTGCGGTTTTGCAAGGAAGCTGCCGTCATCAGCAAGGTACAGTCACTGACGCTTTAGTGGTCACGACCTGTAAGATTGTGATGGAAAGGAAAATGCTAGAAAAAGACAAGTATAGAAAAGCACACAAAAAAGAATGTCGGCGTTTTTCCTCCATGGAAAAGAAGAAATGAAAAGAAAAAGCCTAGCGAACGACTAAACAACGCTCCAATACACCCAAGATTGATAAGCTACCAGTACCAAAGCCGTTATACAAGAATGGTGGGCGTGAGATGCCGCTAGCAGTTCAGAAACATCCGGAAAAGGGACCAGAGTCGAAAAAGAAATGGAGGCGGGGTATGAATCAAGGTGGTACAGGTGTTTTGTCAAAGCTGGTAATCAGCGGCTTCGGCGATCCTCCCGAGAGTCTCTTCCGGAGCGTGCCGACGACGTGACGACGCCGAGGCTATTGGAGAGCAGGCTGAGCCAGTTATCCGCCCGGTTCGAGTGGCGAGGACGCTGCGAGCCCGGCGACGCAACAAGAGTTCCACGTTCCAAGTCTCCGCCGCGCTCTGGCGAAGCAGCCCCGTTGTTACTGGACCCAGAGCCGGAATCTTCGGCCTCTGCATCGTCGTCGTCATCGCTGTCGTCGCGGTATGCCTCGTAGCGCGGGCTCGAGGGTGAGCCGCGGGCAAGCGACCTGACGACGTCGCCCTTGCAGATGGGGCACGTTCTGCGACGCGTGGTCAACCAGGGCGTTCTGCGAGAGAATAAGAGAAAGAGGGTTAGCCAAACCAATCCAGCTGGGGTCTAGGATCACACCACAGGGGAACTCGGATGATGGCAACGCTTACATGCACTCCACATGGAACTCGTGACCACACGGAAGGCTCATGACTCTGCTGACGCCGTCCACATACTCCTCTAAGCAGACGACACACTCGATCTGCCGACCCATGTACTTTTTCCACTGGCTCGGCCGGTGCGGCGCCGAATTCTCGTGCTCCGGCCGCGGAGACGATCGAGGCGCCTGCAGGTCTGAATCCACCCTAAGCAACGCACTAGACCCCGAGTCCGGGACGTCGGTAGTGGTGCGAGACCTCGGGCGCGGCCGAGAGGGAGAGGCCTGCTGCTGTGCTTGCGGCTGTGCTTCTCCGTGAATTTTCTGCACTTGGGGCGCGGTTGTTTGGGGCTGGTCCTGTAACAATGGCGTCGTCGGCGACGAGCTCGTTGGGGAGGGTACCCGCGAGGATTGCGCGGTCGACGAGGCAACGGTGTGATATGTCCTGACGGGGAGACGCTCGATAACAGACTTTGGTGCCCGCCACCTTCGTCTCCTGATTCTTGCGCGCAGTATCAGAAGCGCATAGACAACGCTGAGCGTAATCAGCGGGCTGACGACGAGCACAATAAGAGTGTCGAAGAAGGGGCTCGCGCCGCTCGTCGGCGTGATGGTGACCCAGAGGCCCTCGTGGCCCTCGGAGGGGCCCGGGCTCTTGGCCGCTGGTAGCGCCTTGCCGCCGTGGGGCTCCGACTTTGGGAAATCAGCCCCGTCATCATCCCCAAACAACTTGGTCATTAGGCCGCCCCGAGACCCGAAGCCGGGCTCGGCCTTCTCGGACGAGCTTGCGCCGTCGGCCTTGCCCTTCCCCGTGCCGGTGGGCTTGCGGGTTTTTTGGTCATCCGTCGGCTGAGGCCCGACTCCTGCTTGATCTTTGCCGTGCCCGGGATTCGGCGCCTTGCGTTGAGAAGGGCTGCCCACGAGGTCTGGATCACGCCAGTCTTGGACGCCGATGACAAAGTCGTCATCCTCACGAGCGCCAGTCTTCAGGAGTCCTTCCTTGGAAGCCTTCTCCATGCTGTTCCTTATAGCAGTATCCTTCTCGTCGCTCCAGTCATCGACGAGAACCCAATTTTTACCAGATGCCTCGTCCGAGACGCTGCCCCAGTGGAACAGCCTGCTGAACCATCCCCGGCTCTGTGGTTGACTGGGCGGCGCCGCGGTCTCGCTGCCGTGCGCCGTGGGCTTCCTGGGGACCCGCGCCTTGAAGTTTGAAGCAGAAGGCCCCCTCGTGCCGACAAGGGCGGCGGCCGTGCCTTGACCTCTGATCTTCCGGTGCTTGCGGCCCTTGTCCGACTGCTGCACTTTGACAACCGCGTTCCCGTTCTCGTCGAGTATATCCTCGATAAAACTTCCTGGCTGGACCAGAGACGACAAAATTGTGGCAGTCATGCGGGAGGTGAAAACGGCGGGGATAGTTACGTTTGACGTGTCACCCCTCGCGAACATTTGAATCAGAGGGCCGCCCTTGCTATTGTCGCCGACAATGACGGCCACCGCACCCCGGCGTTGGGCCCATTTGACCTTCTCGAGGAAGCCGCAGCCACCGCGGCTGAGCAGCGCAACTTTGCCCGTGATCTCGGCGGCCTCCTGGATGGACTGTATGTCGGCGTGGGTCGTGCCCGAGGGCGGGGTCTCCTTGCGGGAGGCAGGTGACAGGCGGTGTAGGCCCTGATGCAGATAGTCGTCGGTGCCGTCATCGAGGGGTCGGTACTTGGCCGAGCCCGACGACGGCGAAACCCCTTCGTCAAGCCTGGACTTGTGGTCCCCAACCTTGGAGCCGGCTTCCCTCCTAGAGTTCTTGGATTTGGCGTCGGATGGGGCGAGGAGCTTGGAGCCTTTGGGGTACGCCTTCTTCGTTGGGATGGCGGCGGCGAGGCCCGCCGTGCCGTCCTCCCAGCCCGGGACGTCGCTGCAGCCAAGCTCGCCCTCGCCCTCACCCTCGTTGTCGGGAAGGTTGTCGTCGGCGAAGCCGCTGCCGATCCATAGCTGGCCGCTCAGGCCCTTGTGGGGCAGGGGCGGGCCGAAGGCGGCGGGGCGGGCCTGGAAGGAGGTGCTGTTGTCGTCGGTCAGGAAGATGACGGCACTGGGCGGAAACAGTGTGAAGGGCGTCGAGAAGGAAAACAAGGATCGTAAGCCAGACTTGGCGGGTGGCGCGAGTGGCCCGGCCGACGCGGTGGCGCGATCGCCGAGAGAAGACTTGCGGCCCGAGGTGATGGACCGGCAAAAGAGGAAGAGTGAGGCGAGGAAGAAGAGGACAAGGATAGCGATGCGCGGAGGCCGCATGTTGGCGCTGGACCGCAGGAGGCCCGTCGTAGTGGCGTGTTTGTCAAATGGGTTGTTGACGTCGCGGGCTCGAGCAGGGATGGAACAAAACAATCGAAGGCTGTGTCGCAGGCTGGGAATTCGCGGCCAGGTAGCAGCAGCGGCAGAGGTGCCACTGAACTTCTATTGTGCCTAGGCAGGTAGGTAGGCACCTACCTAGGTAGCTGTAGGCGATGAGGTTGGGCTGTTGTTGTGGCGAGGGCAGGCAAGAGGACGCAACCTTTGAGGTTCAGGCTGGCGCCAGAAGCACCATCCGTCAATTCATTCGCATCGCATCGAGGAGCGAGGGCGCAGCACGGGTGTCCCCTCGGCGCAAGCACGCCAGGAACGCTAAACGGGTCGTTTTGCCAGAAGGGAGCCAAGATGGCGATGAAGGGAAGAAACAGTGTACGTACGCAACGCAATACGGAAAGAAGAACAAAAAAGAAAGACGCACATCAAAACAACAACAGAACAATCAGCAACGCGAGGGCGTCGCGGCGATCGGAGCCGGCTGGCCGAGGCTGATGGGGGGCAGGTATGGTGTGGTGTAGGTACCTAGCCGCCCGTATGCATGTGGAAGATGATGGAGGAGACTGGAACTCATTGCTCAGGCGGCAAAATGGAGAGGGGCACCAACCATTAGGAGCCAGGGTCTCGGGCGCCATCCATGCGAGCAATGGTCTGAGGGAGACCCGCAGACAGCGCTAGCCCGCAGGCTGCAGCCCTCTCCACACCACTGCCGGGCGGGCGCCCAAGCTCAAGCAGCCCCGGCGGCTCAGGCCAAAATCACCCCACCGTCAGCGCCCTTACAGCGTCAATCCAGCCGAGGCGCTGCGCCCACTCCAATCTCGCGAAACTACGCGGCCTTTAACCTTTTGGCGGCGGGCCGGCTTGGCCTCGGGAGGTCGGGTGCATTTATACATTGGTTACGGTTTAATATACATTGTTGCCAATGGCGATACCCATGCTGGAGCCGTAAAAGGCTTCTATCCAAGACTTGAGAGCCCCAGCCGGCTTGTTGGGGTGCATCCGGCTTGGTCGGAATCAATCAGAGATGGAATCAGTTGGATGCAATTGAATGCAGCAGAGAATCAGTCAGAGATGGTTAGTGGGAGCAATTGGGTGGTGAGTGGCCAGGCAGGTGCGTCCACCGAGCTAGGTAGGTAGGTAGGCGGTACTTACCTAGGTGGGTTTTCCACCTTATTCCGACCTGCCGCGACACACGCACAAGATGATCTCGACCTCCATCCGTCTTTCAAATCTGTCCCCTCTCAACTTACCGGGCGGCCCCGGAGGTTAGACAGAAACCAGCAGCGCGGCTACTCCAATATCCCCGGCCCTGAGCCACCTGCCTTCGCATCTGCACCCGGCCGCCTCACCGGAATGTCCCGCTACCTCACACCCGCCAAGATCGGGCTCCTCACCCTGATCGACGTCTACGTGTCAGGCGCCGTGCCCAACGACGCGGCGGTGCCGGTGCTGCACTTTGTCGCGACGCACCTCATCGACAGCGTCTTGCCCACCCGCCCGCGCGCTGCCGTCGACCGTTGGCAGAAGGCCGCCACCGCTACGGCCCTGCTGACCTCGATCCACGAATTCGAGCGGGTCCTGTCGCCCCATGGCGCCGCCGCTGCCCTGCCAGGCCGCCGCCTCTGGGACGTGTTCCTCAAGAAGCTGTGGCGCATCGACTCGCTCGACGCCCTCCACCGCTTCCTGGCCGAGGACCTACGGCTGCTGCTCGTCCCGACCCGCGAGGAGCGCCGCCTGGCCGCAGAGAACGGCGAGGAGCTGCCCTCGGACGACGCCGTGCGCCTGGTCCCCAACTCTCCCCTCGGCGCCTTCGTGCGGCGCGCCCAGCTTGAGTTCTCGCGCCTTTCCTTCCAGAAGGCCGCCGAGCTGTGGGCCAGCTTCGTCAAGTACCGTCAGCCCACGGCCACCTACTGGAGGCGGAAGAACTCGGGCATCGACGGCCTCGCGTTCGACAGCGTGCTGCTGGCCGGCCAGCATGAATGGGGTTCCGCCGTCCACAACCTCGCCGAAGTCGTCTACGGTGGCTTGCGTCGGCATCTCCAGGGAGGCCCCCCGGACGCCAGCACCGGGGACATCGAGATGTTGCTCGAGTTTCAGGTCAACCAGATACAGAGTGAGCCACGCCCACGCCCACAAACACGCTCTTGCCTCGGAGGGCCTCAAGGCTGACAAGCCCATTTCTCTGGCTCCAGGATACGGCTGTCGCATACCCCCAGGCGTTGAACGCCACTATCGAGAACTGCTCGGTGGAAGTGCCATGATCCCCAGCTTGTCGCACTACGTCAGGTACGCTGCCGGGTGGTACCGATAAGCCGACTTGGCACGCATGACTTTGCTGACATACAGTGTAGCTTCCTAGAAGCGTGGAGATCGGGAGACTACTCTACATCCTTCGACTACCTTCACCGTTACTTTGACTACACCATGCAGAACAGAGATCGGCTCTTCTACCAGTATGCGCTATTGAACCTGGCCGTTCTGCAGGCTGACTTTGGCTGCCACAAAGAGGCTGTCCTGGCCATGATGGAGACGGTGTCGACCGCGAGAGAAAACAGAGACAACGCATGCCTCAACTTCTCGCTCAACTGGCTCTTCCAGTTTGGCCGTTCCCGTCCACACCTAGTACGTGATCTCGAGTCGGGCAGCATGCTGGGCGCCGGCAACGCGACGCTGGCTTTCCTGCGCTTCAAGGCCAAGGAGCTTAGAAGCTGGACTCTGTGGAGCTCCGCTCTGCTTAGCGAGGCCAAGGTGACGCTCTGCAATGGCGACAGCATTGCCACGGCGGCCGAGTTCATCGTGCGCAGCTCGCGCGTCGTTGTCGATCACAACATCAAAACCGCCATGGGTGCCCAGCTGTCCGTTGCCGTCGCACTCTGGGATCGTGTGGGACTCGCCTTCCTGTCCCACACGACATGCGAAGTCTTTTTGCGCGTTCACGCCCACGATACCATGTTTGAGGACGAGCTCAAGGTCACTTGCTGTCTCGCCGGCCTGCTCGTCGCTCGCGGCCGCTATGACGAGGCCGAGGCGCGTCTAGATTCCCTCGACCCGGACGCGCTCCGCTCGTGGAAGGTGGGCCAGTACTGGTCTCGCTTCCGCGGACTCATCCGCCTCCGCCGTGAACTGCATCGCGGCGACCTCGACGCTGCCGATCAGCTCGTCTCTCAGCTGGTGCAGTCGTCGAAGCCCGACGACGTCGACCCCGACATGGCCTTCATTATCGACTCGCTGCACATTGAAGCCCTGGCGCGCCGCGGCGAGCTGGCCGCCGCCCTGGCCAAGACCGATGCCCAGACTGCGGAGCAGCGCGACCGGGGCCAAGACGTTTGCTTGCGTGTGCGTCTGCTGCTCGTCCAGGCCGGCTTGCACGACCGCGCCGGCCGCTCCCGCAAGGGCTTCGCACTCGCGTTGCGTGCCGCCTCGGTCGCCTGGCGCGCCCGCCTGCTGCCTACACTCTGGCTGTCTCTGGGCACGTTGGCCAACATACTCGTTTCGCTCGGCGAGTTCGCAGAGGCGGCCAGGCTACTGAGCGAGACAATCCCCCGTGCGCTCGAGTGCGACGCTGCTTTCATGGCTGGGACGCTGTACCTAGTGCTCGGTGACGCCATCATGGGGCTTGCTGGCGAGCTCTCAGAGGGCGCGCTTCTCGCAAAACACCTGTCTTTGTCCTCTCACACGGGGCAGGCATCATCAAGCGCATGGGGCAGGCCAAACACGTGTGTGGTCAGTCAACCGCATTTGCTATCAATGTTCTGTACGACATCTCGGCCCCGCAGCAGGCAGTCGCAGACCACGGCAGAGCGCATGTTGGAGCTGTTGACCGGCGCGGCCCAGGCGCTCGAGCGCGCCCATTCTCACTTTGAGGCCATCGAAGAAACGGAGAAGCAGTGTGAGGCTCGGGCCAAACAGGCCACCATTATGAGGATCCTTGGTGACCAACAGCGGGCAGAGGACTATGCTTCGAAGTGTGTTGCATTGCGGAAGACGAGGCAATCCCAGCTGGCGGCGCCACAATAAAAAATAAAATAAAAAAAGTCTACGATAGCAAAATCAAAATACAGCAAGCCATCAAGCAAAGTCAGTGAAATGCTTCGAAAGGGTTCAGTAGAGGGTATGCGGCCTGATGCCTGTCTGGTCTACATTCCGTCGTGCCCTTTGCCCATATCCCCTGGATGGCCAGCGAGGAAAATACGCTCGGCGCACCAGAACCAATGTTCCATCGCACCGACAGCCTAGGTGGACTTGTCCTTGTTGTGGTAGTTCACGTTGTCATTCCAGCTGAGGTAAACAGGCCGAGGGATGTCAGCCGTCAGCCACATGGGTTGGTAGTCATCTGACCAGGTGCCTCGAGGATGCGTTCACGGAGAGGAAGGAGAGACGTACAACAATGTCTTGTCGCCATCGCCCCACTGGTAGTTCTTGGTGCGGATGTTCTGGTAAGGATACTCGGTACGCTCCTCCAGAGGGGGCATGTGAGACCAGTGATCCCAGTGCTCGTTCCACAGGTAATAGGCGTTGGCCGAGGAGGCGGCCAGAGCAACGGGAACAACACTGTGGAATTTATCACAGCCAGAGGTCAGACCACGTCTTCAATCTCCGACGAGGGGGGTCAGGAGAGCACTCACTAGAGAGATATCTTGCGCCACAGCTCTGCGATGAGAAGCTTATAATCAGCATGCATGTTCAGGTCTCTTCGGGAACCGTCCGTCGAAGTCTTTGCCAAAGCCGGCCCAGAGACGGCGAAGACGACGGAGAAAAAAAAAAAAAAAAAAAAAAAAAAAAAAAAAAAAAAAAAAAAAAAAAAAAAACCACCAGGAGAAACAGGAGGGCCGGCCTACCAGTAGTGGCCTGGGCGTGCTCCTTGACGGCGCGGCGCTCGCGGACGAAGGCGCTTTCGGTGCTGGGGCCCGGGGCTGGGGAGCTCATGAGGCGGCGCTGGACCGGGGCCCGGAGCTGCGCGGCAAAGCGCGGGGCGGCGCGCATAACCTGGCGCTGGGGGAGCATCGTGTGTTCGGTGTCGTGGGCAATGTCCTGTCTCGTCGTCGGGGCGGTTGGGCGGAGGAGGGGGGAAGGCGAATATGGGATGGCTCGGTTGTTCAAAGAGGCACGGAATCCAAGACGTCGGTCGGGGTCGTACGAGCCATTGGTTTTCAATCGTGGGTGTGGAGAAAAGTCGATTTGGAGGAGATTCTCGGCCTCAGGCATAAAGAAACATTACGTCAGGACCAGGATCTGAACAACAGGCCTGCTGCACACGTCGGAAACGGTTTCCAGCCACCGCGCAAAATGTAACGGAAAAAGGGCCTCGACCCTTGTCATCTGCGTCTTGTAAAACGAACGGAACTGTGCACAGGCTAATGTACATCGTTCACACACCTGAAGGACCACACGGTTTTTCCGCGACGGAAAAAAAAATGATTGCCGACGGCCAAATCATTTGCCACACGGCGCGATTAGCCGCGACGACGGTCGGGCTGCGCCCATTTGTGTTTGAGATGTAGGCCTTGCTCCCACAACAACCCCGCTCTCTTCAGCGCGGGTCCGATATTCCCCCGTTCTTGCGGACTGCCGGGCTACCGGAGGGCTTATTAAGCAGTGCGACTTAGGACCTTCGATTTTCCCGACACGGGGACACGGAAGCATTAACCGGCCACCCTTCCGAAGCGTCGGGGGTCGGCCGGTGGGATTGCGTGCAGAAGGTCGCCGCGGCCGCCTGGATCGAACTCCTCCTCGAAACCGCGTCAACCCAAAGCGCCTGGCGCTTCGCCTGCCACAGGGACCTATCCCAAGCCGCTCAAGCCCACAACCACGCGGCCTTCGACCTCATCGTGGAATACGTCCCGCCCACCTCCTCGACCCTACTCCTCGCCAGCGTATGCGGGCTCCCTGCCCTCCATCACTCACCACCTCCACCCGGGTCAGACACTTAGCGTTGTGAACCAACTCACCTTCCCGCTCAGCTGCATGTAGCTAATACCGCAGGCGGGCGGCGTGGACTTATCACATCCTTGCCTCCCCGGCTTCGACCTCAAGTTGTTGATATCATCTCAACGTCTCACAATATCGCGGTTCATGTCCTCAGTCGCCGCTGCTCCCTCTCTTCTCCTCGCCATTATTTGACATTTCACCCATAGTGCGTGTGTCGGCGTTTGGACTGCTGCCGTTTTTGGCCGGCGCGGACAGACAACCCCCAAAAAGTACATGCCAAGAAGCACTAAATGGCGGCACGGCATGTCCTCCGGCGAAGAACAGCTTGACCGGTTGGATGTAGGCCTTATGGAGTGGACCACGTCGCCGATGACAGTGACGCGGGATTGGTTGGGCTAGTCGGGCACGGGCGAGGGGGGCGTCGATCCGGTGATCTTGCGGTGGTTGCCAGCAAATGTCCGTTGCTCGGCTTTATAATTACAGTATGCAAGTTAACTGGGATGATCGTCGCGATGACTGGCGCCCAAATAACGCCAGATCTTGGGAAACAATCTCAACAGGACGTGATGCTCATCCGCCCGGTTGGCCGAGGTACGGGATTCGGGGAAACGAGGGGCTTGAATATGATTGGACCTGCCGACCTTCGCATGTCCGTCTGCATGCAGGCGGGGTGAACAGCCACCTGTTCAGCAGACATTTTCGCTGCTTGGAAATATACAAGTCTGGTATCGCTGTGCCTTTGCCGCAGCATGCTTAGGGGATCCTGAGCATCCGACTAACATGGGCTTTTTAGAACAATAGTCGTCATCCTTGCTGTGCGCCGTCTCGTTTGCTTTTTATCTATCGAGATACCAGAGGTATATTGTCAAGACGGCGAATATGAGAGAGACGCCAACGCCGACGTCACCACTGTCAAGTCGACCGCTTGGTCGGATCTTAAACAATTCGGACGGTCGCAAGAAGGCTCTTTGTAATGTTGCTCGAATTGTCGAATGGGCAAGGCGGGGGTGGAGACGAGAAGTCATTACTTAACGATCCTCTGGTGGAAACACCTGCGTACTACCTTCTGATTTCCCGGGCAACATGGCTGTCACGGCACAGCAGCTAGGTACAACAAGGTTAAAGATCTGTTGTTGCACCAAGGAGGAAAGTCGGCCGGCCCCGTGGGGCGGATCACTGGCCAAATACAGGTGTGCGGGCTCGGTCCCGTGGCAATCGCCTCGGGGCCTTCGACGCTGCTTGGAAGATGGACGACCCAAAAAGTACCCAATTTGTTATTTACGACGGGTTTTGGCTGCGGTTGGGTGAGCAAGTACGTGATGAACCGCATCTTCAGGGCGAACAGGTCGTCGTTGTGGCAAAACGGATACCGGTGAATCGTGGTCTTGTTGTGTTGCGTAGACCCGGAATTCGGCTCCGTCTCGATCCGGTCCCCCTTGAGAATCTCAATATCGCTGCTGCCCCTTTCCGGCACAACAATGGCGATTGGGGATGGCTCGACTGTACGCATAAGAGCGACCGCCGCAACATAACCCTTGTGTCCATCTTTTGTTTTGGGGAGCTTCGTGACGGCGAATTCGGTCGACGATGCCGAATGGGTAAGAGTCGTAAATTTCAACACGCGGCGGGGCCCGATTTTCAACCATCTATATCCCTATGGACAATATATGAACGTCTTAGCAGCAATATTGGCCACGACAATGGCGCGTGTTTCATCATTACCTGCGGTCACCAATCCCGCAAAAGTTCGAGATGGCGCTGACTGAACCGGCCCATGTGAGGTCTTGCAGGTAGCCGATCTGGGAATCGAGCCACCGCAGAGTTTTCTTTTCAGGTGCAGGAGCTGTACATTCGGCGACGTGGGTAACAATCGAGATCTCGATATCATCCAACGCGGCCTCTAGGCGTGCGATTTTTTCCTGGTCGTTCAGCTCACGGTCGTCTGGCTTTTGGTGGTCTGGCTCCGACAGAGGCGGACGAAACGCAAGGTGAGCGTTCTGCCGCCCGTCATTGGTTGGCGTCGCGCGGCTTTTCGACGGCCTGTCGGAGCGGGGTATTTATTTGGTAATCGTGTGCTTTCGGTGCCGGTGAAGGTGCATCATGGCACGGCCTCGCCGATGTTGGGGTCAAGAGAAATGGGAGACGTGATCGAGTCGCGTTCCTGGGTTTTTGACGCGAAAGAAGAATTTTTTTTCTGGCTGGGGTGCTAGCCACCCACTGCTTCACCTAGGTGTAGATGGCCGTCTGCTTAAGGCCATAAAAAGGAACACCTCCGCCGTCTGGCTAAGCCACGCGCGCTCGATCGATCTGCCTGCTCTCTTATATCTGTCAGTGGAGCACTTGCCCCGGTGTTCAAGTGGCATACAGGAGCCTCCCGGGCGTGAAAAAAAAAAAAAAAAAAAAAAAAAAAAGCCCCCCCCCCCCGCCATAACCACTACCGCCGCCGCCATTACCGCCGCTGCCACCATAGGCGTCTTCCTGGCCGTTCTTAAGGCCGCCAAGGACATCGCCATCACAGCGCAGATCCCCATAACGGTGATCTGCGTCCTGTGCATCACGCAAACCTGGGCTTGGGCCCTGAAAAAGGGAGGTTTCGGCCTTTAAAAGTGGTGGATGGAGGAGATTTGGGTGGTAAAAATCCCCAATCTTGCCCGACCTGCGGCGCCGAAAAAAGCGCTATATATATGCGCAACGTGCTGCGCGTCCTTGCCTGCCTGCCCCGGGAATTTTGCCGGTTTCTTTATTGCGTTGTCCGGGGCCCACCGGCCTATACCAGCGCTGCCGCCGCCACCACCGCCGCTGCCAGCCCCGCAACCCCCTGCTGATGTTGGCCTCCGGCTCCGGCCCCGTCGCCGCCAAACCAACCCGGTCCGGTTTCACCCGGTCCGGTGCCCGGGTTACCCGCGCCGCCAATACCAGTCCCGCCCGCTCCGCCCCAGCCAGCGCCGCGACCGGCACAATGGCCGCCCCCACCGCCGGCGCTGCTGCCCCCGGCGTTGGTTGCCGACGGCTCTCCGCCGGCAGGTCGGTGCCTCCTGTCGTCCCGCCGTCATTGATGGCCGAGACAAAGGGGTATCGTTTAATATTGTCTCCCTGGTGCGGTAGACCAGCTCGGGCGCGCCCGACAGGCAGACGGTGGTGACCTGGCCCTTGGTGTTCTTGGGGGTGGTCACGGCTCTCCGCCGATAGCTCCGGAAGCATTGGCCTGCTGGCTTGAGTGGATCGCTCAAACTTGTCAAAAGTTCGCCCCGTAAGTTGCTCGGGCCAGCGCTGACGGTGCTGGCGCTGGATGAACGGTTCTTCTTGCTCTTCGTTTTGGAGCATGACGATTTCTTGGCCTCACCATCCTGTTGGTGCAGTCTGGCATACTCGTCTTTTTATTTTTTTCCAGCCGAGCAGGTCATTTGGTTGGCTGGGCCGCTCCACACCACTGGCCAGCCCGGACATGTTTGCCCTGGCCGGCTGGGCTGGCCAGCGGTATGACACACCGAATTGGAACGCCGGCCCTGGTCAGCTGGGCCGACTGCTCCACACCGCCCTCGCCGGAAGAACGGGAACGCGTTCACCGCCACAAACATCCCCCGGATCCGTTCGCCTTTGTGGGTGCCGTCGACCTTGACTCTCGCCTTCTCTCACGCCCTCCTTACCGGGACCGTCAGCGACACGATGGCATAGGCCTCGTTCGCCATCAGAGGCTTTCGTAGGTCTCGTTCACCATCAGAGGCCGTCGTAGGTCTCGTTCGCCATCAGAGACCCAAGAAGCAGCCGCCGTCGTTCACCATCAGAGGCCCAAGAAGCAGCCCGCTGGTCAACCTAATATCCGCAAAGGCATTGGCTGGCCAGCCAATATCCGCAAAGGCATCGGCGTAGAAGATGTTGGCGTCTGTAAAAAAGATGTTGGCGTCGGCATAGAAGATGCTGGTATCGGCATAGAAGATATTGGTATCTGGCGATATGTTGCTCGGCTGCTCTTCACTTGTCGTTGCCGTGGTCCTGATGGCCTGCGGCCGATTTGGGCCATGAGTGGGTTATTTATCGGATCTGTGCGGACCTCTGGGCCCTTGTCGACACCAGCCTCATTTCCGCAACGGGGTCGATGCCTTCAAGATATACCCTGGCGGGTTGGCTCCGGCTCCAGGCACCTGGTGGTGAGGCCAAGCTCCAGGTGCCTGGAGCCGGGGCAGGCATTGCAAGGAGAACCCTTGGGTGTGCTGGTCTCGTCTGGTGCCACCCCAGCCAGCACATGACGTGCTGACCTGGTTACGGACATGCGTGCTGGCCTGGTTCCAGCACGGGACATGTCCCGCGAAAGGAAGAAGATGCCTCGAGGTTTTACCGGACCGGCTCGTCCTTTGTAATAAGATCCTCGAGCCATTCGGGCACCTCCACTCGCTGGTGGTAGTGGTCGTCGAGAGAGGTCACACAGGACAGAGCCTTTGTGTCGAAGAAGAAGACGAAAGACAACCGACGAGGATGTGAGCTCCTTAGCGAGCGACAACACCGCGGCACTCCGACCGACGACGACCGCAAACGCACAGAAAAGGTCCCGAGGATGTGGGCTCCTTAGCGTGGAGTGACGAAACACGGCGTGGAAGACGAAGCGATAGGCGGACGATTGCCAAGGATGCTCTTTGCCGCCCTTCTTGCCGCTCGCGGAGCCACGGCAGTTGGTCGACAGGAAGGGCGACCATGGCCGAGTTTGTCATGTGCGGGCTCCAAGTGCAGTTCTGCAGCGCCCGCCCCCATGAACGTGACGACCTGTGCACGTCCGTTAGGCGCACGCCGGGTAAGCCGTGCGCGAGCATGACGTCGAGGAGGGACTTGTTCCCGGCCACCACGGCTTCGTTGGGCACACAACGAGTCTGGGGGCCAACACATGCGTGCTGGCTTGGTTCCAGCACATCGTGCTGACCTGATTCCAGCAAGTCGCGCCGACGTAAAGGGAGAAGAAAAGGGCGACAAAGAAGAACAACAGGACAAAAAAAAAGAGGCCTAACGATGCAGCGCCTTGTAGGACTTGGGAAATAAAAAAAAATAAAAAAAAAGTCTGGCAAAGGCAGAACATGTCGTGAAAATGTCGCTGGCGATCTGGTTGTTGCCGCCAACCTCCCCCCTCCGGACACGACCCCCATGGAGACAGCGGCAGTGTCTCGAGCGACTGCTCACCCGGTGGAGCCAGCCGGGTCAGTCTCGAGCGACTGCTACCCCGGCGACGGAGGCAGCCGGGCCGGTCTCGAGCGACTGCTTTCCCTCGGTGGCAGCCGCGCATCCGCAAGACGTGCCGCCGGCGTCGCAAGGGGGTCCGCCGCCGTACTGTTGGTGAGAAACAGCATCCCGCAAAACGCGCCGTCACCGCGCCGCAGAAAGAGGTCCGCCGCCGCGTACCGCTGGCGTCCATCGGAGGGGCCGCGCCAGCAGCACCATCGCGCAGCTCGCCCGATGCGTCCGCCCTCGTCCCCCCTGCACGCGGGCAGAAGAGATCCGCCGCGTGCACCGCCAGGGCCGGCGGCAGCGTCGTGCAGCTCGCCGCCCCTGCGGTCTGTCGCTGCGGACTGTTGGCGGCAGCGGCTGCATCGTGCAGCTCGCCCAATGCGTTCGCCTCTCCCCCCTGCACGTGGGCAGAAGAGGTCCGCCGGGGATCTTGCCACCGCCCGCCATGCCGGCGTTGACTATTGCGCCAACGTCGGCGTTGACTATTGCGTCAACGTCGGCGGGCAGTATTGACACCAATCCGAGGCCCAGCACGGCCCAGAAGACGCTGGTGTCGGCCAAGAGCAGAGGAGGCAGGGCCGTAAATCTGGCCAATAGCGGCCGGGGCCATAAATCTGGCCAATGGCGGCCACGCCCGGTGAGGTGACTGGCGATTTCACCTCGCGGCGTAATGGTTTGCCTTCCTCGTCCTGGGTGGCGGGCTGTCGCACCGACTGGAGGGCACAACGGAGACGTTTTCTGTCTTTGTGGGCCGGCGAGGTTGCAGCGCAAGCTTGATTGTCTGACAAGAAAAAAAAATGACAAGAAAAAAGATGCCGAGGCCGAAACCTGTTCTTGTCCCACTTGAACTTTGCGTGTGACGCGATAGAAACGATGGCAAAATCAGCGACAGTGACGGCAACGTCGGCGACGACGCCAGCAACAAAGTCGCCAACAGGACTCGGTCGACAACCTGATCCTGCTGTTCGAGACGCGATCGTCTTGGTCATCGCCAGGACGATCGCCAGCCGCGCGGTCGGCGACGAACGCCCGCAGCAAGTCGCCAACGAAGTCAGTCGACGCCCTGATCCTGCTGTTCGAGACGTGGTCGTCTTGGTCGTCGCCAACCGACTCGGCGGCACCACGCGGTCGTCTTGATCGCCGCCAGGGCGACAGACCCACGCGGTCGTCTTGGTCGTCGCCAGGGCGGACCATCGCTTGCTGCAAAATCTGCGGCGGACCGTCGCTTGCTGAATCTGCGCGGACCGTCGCTCGCGGCGAAATCTGCAACCGACGTTGGCGATGCACAGGCCGGGCCCGGGGTGAACCCGAATCGGCCCCCCAGGAACTAGAAACTGCTTGAATCCGTCTAGCGATCGCTGGTCGCCTTGCTGCACCATGGAACTCGCGAGATGCCAACCCCGGACCTCGTGGTCCACGAAAGCAGCCGTGTCCTGGCCGAACACGCGGGGCGCGAAGCCGTCTAGCGACCGCTGGTCGCCTTCTTGCACCGTCGTGGGCGTACCTGTCCGACGTCCGACGACGTTGGTCGCCCTCCTGAGCCGCCGTTTCGGCCATGACATGCCGAAACACGCCACAGTGGGCTGGGCTGGCCTCGTGGTCTACAAACGCAGCTGTGTCCTGGTATGTGTGCTGGCAAAGACGATGGTTTGTGCCACGGCATCTTTCCTTGTCAATGTATACAAACATACGTTCTTGAACTCGAATTTTCCCACCACCTCCTCAGGCCTCTGGTCGCCGTCCATGCGATGCTCGTGCTGGGACCCCTTCTCTGCCGACGCCTTCCCGGCGGTCTTCCCCTTGATCAGAGTCAGAATGTGAGGCCCCAGGCCCTCGATGCCCCGGAAGGCTGTGAGGGCGGCATAGAACGTAACAAGGACGTCGTCGATATATATGCACTTTGGCGTTTCTGGTGGCAGTGCCAGCTGATCTTGGCTCGTCAGTGTGTGTCGCTGGTAAAATCATGGTCTGCTGAATGGCCTGCTCACCTCATCAATAATATACATGCCTGTTCTTGTCCCACTCGAGCTTCGCGTCTTCCGGACGGCCGACGCCGGTCCGCGATCGTGCCAACCCCGCAGCCGCACGTCGTCGACGAACCTATTGCCTGGCTCGAACGGGGCTAGTTCGGGCCGCGACCGTGCCAATCCCGCAGTCGCATATCGTCGATGAATCTATTGGTTGGCTCGAACGGGGCCAGATTCGGCCTCTGCATGCGCAGGATGTCGCGGTGCCGCCACCGTTCCAGGGTCCGCGCGTCGGCGAAGCCCCTGTACACGAGCTTTCGTCTGCATATATATGCATTTTAAGAATCTGTTCGTGCCAGTCGTTAGCGCATGCCTTTTAAGCATGCCGTGCATGGGGAGTGGGAGTGCCTACGCCGAAATATATATGCACTTTGACGTCCTGCTCTTGTCCTCCTCAACCGTGGCTCGAGGACGTGGGCCCAAAGCGATCTGCGTGCTGTCATACGCTGCTCGTCAGCGTGTGCCTCTGCGACGTTCCGCGCCTTGTGGGTGAACTTACGCCCGGGCATATATATGCACTTTGATGTCCTGGCTCGAGGACGTGAGATGGGGCTGCTTGAGGGCCACGTCCTCGAGCCAGGGGACCTTGGTGTCGTCGATTTATTGCACTTTGACGTTCTGTTCTTGTCCCTCTTGAACTTTGCGTCTTCTGGGCGGTTGATGTCGTCGATATGTATGCATTTTAAAAATCTGTTCGTGCCAGCCATCGTTGCTCGTCAGCGCGTGCCCTTTGGGACGTGCCGTGCCTTGGGGTGGGTGGACTCACGCAGTATATATGCACTTTGATGTCCTGGCTCGAGGACGCGGATGGGGCTCGAGGGCCACGTCCTCGAGCCAGGGGATCTTGGTGTCGTCGATATATATATGCACTTTGACGTCTTGTTCTTGCGCTTGAGGCCGCCCCGATGGACTCCTGGCTCGAGGACGCGGATGGGGATGCTCAGGGTCCACGTCCTCGAGCCAGAGGATCTTTGTGTGTATGCACTTTGACGTTGTGTTCGCGCCAGTCCATCCTTGTTCGTCAGTGTGTGTCTTTTCGACGTGCCGTGTTTTGTGCTGGTGGGTAAACTTACGCCGAGTATATATGCACTTTGACGTGCTGTTCTTGGTTCTTGACCCAAAGCTCCTCGACACTCAGGAGCTTGGTGGGCTCGAGGCCACGTCCCCGAGCCAGGCCATCTTCGTGCCAGTCCATCTTTGCTCGTCGGTGTGAGCCTTTCAAGGTCCTGTTTTCGAGCCAGGCGTCTTCGGGTCGTCCATGTGCGGGTTCTGTTCGCGCCAGTCCATCGCCGTTGGTTAGTGTGTGCTTTCGAGGCCCCGTTCTGATCAGGGGTGAAGGTGAACTTACGCTAGTGCGGTTCCATGAAGGCGAAGATGGTGAGGCGGCTCCATGAGCATTTGACCTTGCTGTGCATCAGGGCACTTGACATCTTGACCCCGCATTCTTTGCAGGTGACGATCTCGATATATATGCATTATAATGTTTTGGTCTTGCGAGTTCGTTGTTCGTCGGCGTGTGTGCTTTCGACCTCCCGTCCTTGCCAGGGGTAATGGGTGAACTTACGCCGATATATATGCACTTTGACGTTCTGTTCGTGCCTGGACTGTTTGTAGCTGTACAGCTCGTGCTCTTTGGTATCGTAGACCTTGACCAGATCGATGGTTCGTTATTCGCCAGTGTGTGTGTCCGCGATGGATGATGGAAATGTTCTATTCGTGCCAGTTTGTTATTCGTCAGTCCCGTCTGGGTGATGGGTGATGGTGACCTTACCGATATATATGCACTTTGACGTCCTGTTTTTGTCCTTTGCGTCGGCCTTCGGGGCCCTGTTTTATCCTTGTCAGTGTTCTCGTTCCAGTTGATCCTTGTTTCTTCTGGTGCCTATTATCGTACTAAGTGAACTCACCTGGCCGACGTATGCACTTTGACGTCCTGTTCTTGTCTTGCCAGTTGGTCGGCGCGTCCGATTTGTGTCAAGCCCGCCGAGGCATGCGTTTGTAGACGAAGCTTCTCCGTAGATAGAGCAAAGTATGATAAAAGAGTCGGAGTGGCCGCTCGAGCGAGTGATGGCCGATCGTTGTTTTGGGCCAACCTCGAGCCAAACATTCGAGGAAGTATAACAAAAGGGGCAAAATATGATAAAAAAGAAGAGTATAATAAAAAAAAGAAGAGTATAATAAAAAAAGGAGAGTATGAAAAAAAGAAAGTATGAGAAAAGAGCAAAGTATGACGGCGTGGACGGGCCGAGGCAGCCGTAGACGAAGCTTTCCCGAGGCTCCGTCAAAAGAGCAAGGTATGATAGCGTGGCCGGGCATGAGGTGGTCGCGTGGATAATTGTCGTGTGCTGTCGATTGAGGGAGGACGGACCTGTCCTGCAGGTTCCGCCTCCGCACGATGGCTTTGCCTGTCAGTGTGTGCTTGTCCATTGGAGTCTTGAGTGTTGCTGGCGTGGTCGAAAGCAAGAATATCAGGAATTTGGAGGCTTGAGGGTCATGGCAAGGACCCGAATGTCCTCGCTATGGAGGCCACCAGGAGGCAGGAAAAAGGAAGACGTACAAAAAGATAGCGAGCGTTAAGGGGTCGTTGTTGGTGGTGCTTTTTCCGTCCGAGTAGATGTCCGATGACGACGACGACGACGAGAGCCGTCGGTGACTCGTCACCGGAAACTCCGCTATCGCGCTGGCGCTCCGGGGTCTGAAGTCTTTGTCCATGGAGATCAAGCCAGGAGCCGGAAATGCGATCGAGGCCGCCAGGGACCAGGAGAGAAGACGCGGGTGTGGTTTGATCCGAGGATAAAATTCACCTTTCCCGGCTTGATCTCCATGAACAGAGACTTTAGCGCTGGCACCGAAGGGTTTGATTGGTACGCAAAAGTGATCTGTGTACAGGGGTGCAGTTGTCAGCGGCGAGGCAAGGAAAGGGGAAAAGGGGCGAGGAGACAGACGGTTGAAGAATCGCCGCCGCGTGTCGCGGGGAGGTCTCGCCAGGGCTTTTCTCTGTGTTGGAGGAATGTTTGTGATGTTGGAGGAGATGGTTAGGTGTGTTGTGGTGCTGTTGCTGGTGTGATCAGGACTGGTGGGAGACTGGCGAAAATTTCTGCTTTGGGCTCAACCCAAGGTTATGCTTGCGTGAAGGTGCCTCGTGCCGCGTCCACCTTCTGCTTTGGGCTCTCATGCTTGCGTGAAGATGAGGTGCTCCTGCCTGGCGTGGTTGCAGCTTCCTTCTTTTTGTGGTGGACAGCCTACGACCGAAGAGCAAGCAAGGACCACCTACCTCACTTGCCACCCACCCACCTACCTACCTTACTTACCAACCCAAATATTTGCCACACACTTCTGCCGAACCTGCCCCCAAAGCGCCAAAGGATCTCGAGGCGATGACAGCAGCGACGATGGCGGCGGCCACTCAAAACGCCAGCGCCGAATTCTTTCTCGACCAGCGGCCTGCCAACCCAAATATTTGCCACACTTCTATCAAGCCTATTCCCAAGGCGCCAAAGGATCTCGAGCACAGAGACGATGACAGCAGTGACGATGGCGGCGGCCACTCAAACGCCAGCACCGAATTCTTTCTCGACCAGCGGCCAACATCCCCTGCATTCCTTTACGAGAAGCGCGGGGCTTTGCTCACCTTTTCCCCACCGTTTCTTTCCTATGGCCATGCCATAGCCTCCGCACTCGCCCACACACGACGTGCGACCACCGCGCGCCAGAGCGAGGGATACGAGCATCAAGAGCCGCCAAGAGTCCGCAGATACAGGTGCGATGAACAAAAAAAGGTCCGTCTCTCTCCTCCTGGATCCCTCGCCGTCGTCTTCTCACTTGTCTGTGACCCAACGCTGACGCCTGGTCTTCCGCACCCACCCACAGATTGACGCCGGTTCAAGAGAGCCCCCTACGCAGGGGCTCATGTGCAACATCCTCTGGGCGGACACCCTGGAGGAGGAGCTCGGTCAGGAGAAGACTGACGATTTCTTCCTGCACAATCACGTCCGGTGCTCCTACTTCTTCTCGTACGACAACTTTTTCCTGCACAACCACGTCCGGAGCGCCTACTTCTCGCTGTATAACCAGACGACCTGGCACCGGGAGACCCGACCGGCCCAGCCGGCCCAGTAGGCGCCCGCCCCTCCCCTCTCCCCCTGCCCTCACCCCGCCTAGTGTTTTTTTGTCGGTATTGTTTTTTGCTTCTCGTTGGACAACTTCTTCCTGCACAACCACGTTCGAAGCCTACTTCTTCTTGTACAACTCCTTCCTGCACAATCACATCCGGAGCTGCACCTACTTCTTCCACGCCGCCTGCTCGACTTCTTCACCTACCACGCCGGCCTGCTCGTTCCTGGAGAAGAACAATGGTGTGTAGCGACTGTGGACGAGGAGGAGGTGCAGATGTAGGTGTGGTTGGCTTCTTTCTGCTGCTTTGCTTGTTGGTTTCGATAACTGGTTCACTGGCGCCCTGGGAAATGGATGGGTTCTGGTGTGTGAGTTTCGGACAATAGCTAATGGTTTATTACCGTAATCAAAGTTGGTCTTCCAGACGACCATGGCCTCGCCTATGGCTTGCCTCCAGCTCGTATCATTCCTTGTATGTTTGGCCCTGGCCATGCTGTCGGGCCTAAACACGAGCAACCTTCCAGCTTCCAAGGTACAAACAAACCCGCCGAACCCTTGCACCTCTCTTCCCTCAGCACCAAACAAACACAATCACCACCAAACACTCCACCCAGAAACAAGCACTGCAACACGGCGCAATTCCTCGAGCTCGTCAACGCCACGGTCCCTCTTGAATCCGACGACTGGGTCTCGACGACTACGCTGTCGAGCTTCGCAACTTTTCTGGAGGTGCGTGCCTTTGAGGCGCTGTACTTTCAGCCTATAACCTCCATCCGCCCGCTGAGGACTCCCGACCTCAAGAAGTGCTCAGGCGACAAGCGGGGCAAGCTTTACGTTGCCGGTGAACCGAAAAAAGGAAAGGACCAGCTCCACGGCTCCGGCACCGGCCCCCCTTCTTGCTGCCCTCGACCCACGGCGACCCATCAACGGCCTGGTATGGCCTGCCGGCCGCCAACTGGCTGCCCGTCCTGAAGCCCAACTCGACGCGGGCCATGGATCCGGCCCGAATCAAGCCACTGCAGCCAACCCCGGGCGTTGCCGACGCGGTGCTTGTCGATGCCGCCAAGTCCCTCCTCGCCAACGTCAACCGTTTATACGCGCCTAACGTCGGCGTCATCGGCTTCGCTGACGAGAAAAACCCTTGGTGACCGTCAACCAGATGGGTGAGCGTGTCGAGCTGGATAGAAGCACAGGTAAAATCGTCGGCGGCACAACCTATTACGGTTGGCCCCGTGAATTTTGTCGCGATATGAAGGTCCGCCGAAAGCAGGGTTGCGCTGGTGGTGGGTTGCGAGATTCAAGGGTCGGTTTTCATGGAGCTGCTTCAACTGGCCCTCGCCATAGCTGGCAAATATCACACAAGAAAGCCGCAGTCTATACCACTTACCAGCCTTGAAATGCCTGGCCAGTCCTACGATTACAATTACTTTTCCTTCAGTAAGCGGGAGATCTACACGCACCTCGTCGTCGCCGCAGAAGCCACCAAATGCTGTTCCCGCCCGCCGTCAAACCGGTACTTTGTGAGCCACTACCGAGCCGCCGCCGAGGCCTCCGGCAGGCCGGTCTGTGTGAGCTGTAGAGGCTGAAAGTCTTTGATCCTCTTCATCGTCGTCCTCGTCGTTCCAGTCGTCCTCGGCAGCTGAAGTGGCACCTTCGTCACAAAGGGCGTCAATGGTGAAGCCAAGGGCACCAAGGGCAATTCGTCAGACGCCCCGCTCGGCGCCGGCAACCCTCTCAAGAACTCGTCGCTCCAGAACCTTTCCAGAAGCTCAGCGATGCCCAGGCCGGGGAGGCAAGGTCCTGGACGAGTAGTCTGCGGCGTTTGCGGGGTGGGATCTGCATGGCAGGGCGATCGCGAGGCTGGCGCAACAGGGGCGCGACCGAAGGGGATGCCGTCCTGGCTGATCTGGTATCTGCCGCTGACGGTACACTGGGGCAAAGTCGGTCAGTCAGTCACCTGCTGGCAGACGGAGGCAGTCCTTTTTTTTCGCGCCTTGCTGCCGTGAGGTTTTTGTCGTGCGAGTATAGGGCAAAGCCAGCCAGCTCGATACCTGCTTAGAGGTTCTCACTTTTTTTTTTTTTTTTTTTTTTTTTGGTTTGCGTAGGTTCGCCCAAGTTTCCTGAGCGTCGGGCAGAGCCTGGGGAGCAGGCCAGACAGACCACCAAAGCTGTGGATGCCACAAGGCAAGGTACACGCCACAGCTGCATACCTACATAGAATGGAGTGCCGCCGAGACCCCGCACGCCTTGCCCGCCCCTGCCTCTTTCAACTTGCTGCCTATCGCGTCGGCGACACCACAGAGGCAACGCCACAGAAAGAGCCTAGCCATTGACTTTTCCTTTCTTTCTTTTTTTTTGGGGGGGGGCTTTGCCGTTGTAAATCCGTTCCAACGAAAGCAAAGCCCAGCATATTGGCAACAGGCAGATTAGAAATTTAGGTGGAAGCGTACACGGAAATCACGGAGGGATGCCGAGCAGGAAAGCTCTCATCGTCCGAGGACGATTTCCCCGTGCTGGCGAGGAAGATTATTTTTTCCTTGCGCTCTCGCTGCACCGTCTCGATAGCCTCACGTATGTCCTTATCTTCGGTCGGAAAGCCGAAGGACGTGGATATAATGTCGGCCTTGCCCGGTTGCCCAGCCCACAGAACAGCCTAACGAACCAGATGGGTAAGCTTAGCTATCCTACCTGTGATTATAGTTATCCACTCACCTGTCTTATCCTGTCCTTGCTTTTTTCGAGCTCCTTCGTGTTCCTGGCGACACGCGCCACCAGAATCTCTGCTCCAGGGGCACACTCCATAATAAGTCTCGCCATAAAGGTGCCGTGACCAAATTCGTCCTTCACGGTTGGTGCGCCGTCGACAAAGTCCTTTTTCTCGGCACCCAAGCAGGCTCGTCTTTTGCTCGAAGACGGGCAGGCCCCTGTTGAATCCCGTGTCCAGGATAGCCACCCGGATGCGCGTTGTGACTGGATCCTTGGCCAGTCATCGTTTCTGTTCCACTTGCTTGCTGATCTTATAAGGTCATCAAGCCACATCTTAGGGACGACTACGAATTGAGGAGTCAGTCTTCGCCGGAATAAGGTGCTTACAAAGAAGCAGGAAACGGACGAATCCGGCACGAGACGCTTGTCTTTGTTTACCGGAGCGAAACCAGAAGGGCTAAGGCGAAATCTCGAAAGTGGCATACTAGCACTGTGGAAGAGCGCCTTTGGCTCAGGTAGCCGGGCTGCGTCGGCTAACGCTAACCGGTCTGGAGGCTTCTGTTTTTTGCCGACGTAGGTGATGTTCCCTGTCTGGCTTATGAAGCCCGTCTTTGCTAGCCACTTAAGCGGTCGGACCATATTCTTGTAGAAAGTTCTCCGGCGGAAATTGATCCCTCCTTGTCTTTCGGACGCTGTTATGGGGGGTTGTAGGTACCACGATGCCCTGTCGGCTAGTTTTTGGTTGTTTCGAGGTCGGGATAAAGTTCTCGCCGTTGAAGCAGAACTTGATGGCCCCGTCGAAGTACCGCTTGTTCGTGAAACCGTTCTAGCTGGCCTTGTGCAATTTGAGAAGCTGATCGGTTGCGATTTTGTGGTTGAAATTTGCTTGTGCAACCGGGTCCTGTTTGTTTGCTGATCGGAAAGGCCTACCGAGGCCGATTTTTAGAAGAAGGACAGCGATGTCAAAGATGCGAGGGTATCTGTGACTTAACATATCCTCGTAGAAGACGTTATCGGAGGGGTTGCTGGGGAGGCCGAAAGGGAACGACAGGTATGCGCACAGGAGCAGCTGTCCTTCTTGCCCTTTATTCCCTTTCTCGTGATGAACCGGATAGATTCGCTCGTCCATTTTGTTCGCATCAGCTTTGAATCGTGGTATTGCTAATAGGCTCGAGCAATTGCGTAGGCCAATACGACCTTGTTTTTAGGCGTGAGCTTGTAATTGTGAAGGATATTTGCGAAGGATTCTTTATTTTCAGACTCCAGAGTTTGCCTTGGGACCTCCGCCTTTTTGAGCGAGATAAGGCTGCAGTTGTTCCTAAATGACAAAAAGAGACGAGCCGAAAGATCCCTTTTTAGGATTGGACAGAACCCTTTTCGGCTAAGCGGCTTCTGGTAATCCTCGGTTGTGCTTTGTACTTGTTGGTGACTAAATGTTTAACTGTTAGCGAGTAACCGTGATAGCAAGGGGTGATATTAATAGCCTAGAGGATGTGATTTGCTGTGGAATGATCGATCGTCCTGCTTTTAGGCTCTGACCCCCGGATGGCCGGCTCCGCGGACTGATCGTACGTACGCTCTCAGACAAAACTCCTCCCAGATATTTATATCCATGCCTGACACGAGGATTTTAACGTTGGAAAAAGCATAACTGTCGGTTTGGCCGCTCTCATGCAGGCACAGCTTTGCCGGACGTCGCAAATCTCGGACGCTTCGGTCGTTGGTTGGTGTCCCATTTCCGTGAGACTCCAGGTCGCACTTTGTTACCATCTCGAGGGCCTTGTAGATGCCGTCGTGGATGTGAGCCGAGTCATCAGTACCGTCGCGGCGCTGCAACACAAAGTCGGGCAATCTCTGGCCCTCTGTATCGTCTTAGTTTGTCAACCTAGCTAGGAGTTCGTCGCAGGTGGCTTTGAGTCTTCCTGCCTTGTCTGTTCGTGTCCTGAAGAAAGTTGCCCTGTCAAGTCGCTCAGTGGCCAAGAACCGCAGAAGTTCTTTGCAGAGTTGTTTAACGTCTGATTCGATCCAATAAGGCGGAAGGGAGTCGATATATCTGCTGATGAGGTGAAGTTTGGTGGCGACTTCGTACGCTAGGCGATAGCTGGCTTCGGACGGTTTGAGGCCAGCCCGAAAGATAATACGACACATACTTGCTGCCTGTGTAACAAGGAGAGAGCAAGGGTTTTTAGCCATGCCTGGGTGGGGATGCTCATGTCTGAGAGGGATGGTCATAGTCCTCTCGGATACCAGAGCGGGCTGCGCCGTCTCAGTTGTCAAGAAGAGTCCATGCCTACCCCGCTCGATGGTTTTGGGCAAGGGGAAAGGAATGAATCAACGATTGCGTCGTCGGCCACGATGGCGGGGTAATGCCCTCACTCCGTCCCATCCTTAACATCGATTTTAGAGAACGCCAGAAAACGGCCCAAATCGTTGATTCAACGTAACGTGGCAGCGTTAGATGGTCAGGCGAGGCCTACCATGGGCGGATCCACGGCCCCGGGGTCCGTTCTGGATCTCACAAAGACTTGCATTTCCAAGTTCGAGCGAATCTTGGCCTCCGAAAGCACAAGGGCCAATAAAGCGCTGGAAAACCGACAGGCAGATTTCAATCTCTGGGCAGACGGCATAGGGGCTACCGCGAAGCCGGGGGCGTCCCTCGATTCGAGACTCCAAGGTCGCGCGAACGACCTGACCCTAGTAAAGAACGTGCTTACCATATTAGCCGATTCCCTCAACTACCATGCGAGCCTCGGGAACGACTCTGGCGAAAGCATCCAGAACATCGATACCGCCATCAAAAACCTAGCCCTCATCGGCGCCGCTATCCATCACACTGGAAAGGCGTCGCAGAGCCGCAGAGCCGACCGATCATTCGACCGGGACGCATATCCCGAGTTTAGGGCCCATCTCGAGTGCTTAGCCCTCCTTCGCCCGGCTGAAGAAGGCTTGTTTCGCAAGACAGACCAAGGCCATCATGTCAACGCCATCGGCATCTCCAAGATGAACAACATTCAAAAGCGACTTCGACGCGAATCTCAGGCGGAGGCACTACTTCCTCCTAGCCCAACGACGCTCGGGAGCTCGAAGATATGACCACGCCCCGCCCACCATCCCCGAAGTCCCAAGGACGGGGGAGCCGCATAATAAACCTCCGGAAGTCGGGGACAAAGCTGGACTCCAAGTCTCCGCGTTTGTCGTGCCTGGGAAAGGCAAGGGATGCGGGGCGCCAACCATCTCTGGCCTTTTACTTGCATCCACGGCCGAGGGAACCCTCCAGCACGCGCCGGCGGCGAAGTACACGCCAGGGACGGCGAGGACTCAAATCACCTGCATCGCTTCCGATGCCGAGTTTCCAGAAGCACCTTTCTGTCTATTGGACCGAGAGATATCGATATGTCCCTACTGCTGCCAGTCCTTGCCTGCTAAAACGTTTAGAAACCCTCGGATATGCAGGTAGGTGGTCGCGCTTCAATTCCGTCCAACCGCCAGAAACTAATCAGCGCCCGCTCGGCCTGAAGACAGCATGTCATCGAAGACCTGTGCCCTTACACCTGCATTGCAAAAAACCGCCCCACGCCGCAGCTTCTCTTCTGCACACGGGGCGAATGGGAAGCCCACATCAAGGAGACCCATCTGCCGCGGTGGCAGTGCCCGTTTTGCAAAGAGCAAGATGCGGATCACCGAACAATAGAAAGCATGGGGAGCCACCTGCAGGCCGAGCACGAGAACGAGCTTTTGTTCAACCCTCTTTCGACCCTTTTGTCCTGGTCCGCGGTTCAGGCGGTGGGGATCAGATCCTGTCCGTTATGCGCCTCGAACGGGCCCGAGGACTCGCTAGAACTAGTCGAGCATGTTCTGCGCCACGCCTACGAGTTCGCCCTCCGCGCTCTCCCGTGGTCACAGCCCATTGTTAAATATTTAAACGGCCCACCTGGCAGTTTCCGCCTGCCCGAGGAGCTAAAAAAAACGCAGAGGAACAAGAGGCACTGGATCTCGCCGCCCTCGCCAGGCTGTTTCGGCCGGACCAACCCCTCTGCCACACCTCCGTTACGGGCAACGGCAAAGAGACCCCAAAGCTGACGGCTGCAGAGAGACTCGAACGCTGGATCGCCGGGGCGGTTCACGAGAGCGAGGAGGCCCCAGCGCCGAGACTGTGCGACTTCGATAGGGCTGACCACTCCGCCCCGAAAACTACCGGTGGTTCCGAGTATAGCGACTTCTTCAATTTCAACAGTTATTTCGGCGACCAACCTGAAGACGGGTCTTCTAGGCCACAAGGTGACCGAAGTACTCCGTTATCAGACGACGTCGACTTGAAAGATGACGTCGACTTGAAAGATGATGTCGACTCGGAAGATCATCGTCGCTACTGGGAGAGGAAGAGGAGGATATGATCGATTTCCGATTTCCTCAACGGGGATTTCGGAGAGGAAGGGCGGTATCGCGACGTGAAGAACACAGTGGCCACTACTTGGTTTATCTCCTTTGAACAAATCCGCCGGCGCGACCCTCTTGCGACGGACTCCCTCTCCTTCATGGCTTGTGTAGATGCCGAAGACACCCCTCAATCGCTTCTTCCACCGGTCAATCGCGGAAGGAGACAGAAGCGATGGGGACGCTGCAGGGCAGGGGCCTAGGGAATGCCCAAGTCGCCCCGTCGCAATACTTTACGGCGAGTCGACTTCCTCATACAGATCTAAAGAGCGCACAACATTCCAAGGCCGCCAAGAATCGTAAACGCCAAGAGGTATGACGCCGCGAACATGAAGCCGGAGTGCTCACCGTCGTCCATCACCTCACAAGGTGGACCCTCCTTTTCTCCTACGCGAGAAAACGAACTGTGTTGAAGCGTAGCCATAGCCAGGATCCAGACCGCGACGGTGATGACGAATACCGCATTCATCAGACGCCGGGCTGTTAGTAACGATCGATCCCATAGTTTCCTCCGCAGCGCGTATCTCCTGTTGACGAAATACGCCAGCAGTAGGGTCCAGGGCAAGGCGCAGGCGGGGTACACCATTTGAAAATAGTAGCGCCTGTCCGAAGGG
Source organism: Magnaporthiopsis rhizophila (assembly GCA_003049465.1). Lineage (NCBI taxonomy): Eukaryota > Fungi > Ascomycota > Sordariomycetes > Magnaporthales > Magnaporthaceae > Magnaporthiopsis > Magnaporthiopsis rhizophila. The sequence goes on along the minus strand of PYSS01000073.1, from coordinate 126,913 downwards.
TCAGCCCAGGTCGACAGCCGTTTCTCGGTAGCTAGGGCCGAGCAGCGACTTACCAAGTGCATCCTTGGCCCTCACCAACCAGCTGGACGAACCGGCATGTCTGGTAGATGCCATGGATGACGGATATGGCAGTCATGAGCCAGAATACAGCCAACACGGCACCTCGCCTTCCGTTTTTATTCCAGTACGACAACGAATCGTGGAACTTGGTCGCTTTCCCCCCAGCGGTTTGCGTCTAATTAGACATTCAGTCAGAAACTGCGCGACGGGGTGGACATTTAGAATTGCTTACCGCGGTCGTACGGTTGGAGTTGTTGCCTCGCCTGTTAGCTCGGGGAGGCCTTGGCCCGCCGGGAGACGTTTGCCGGCCTGGCGTCAACACTCCATCTATGGCCTTTCACGAGTTGTCAATCTTGGTGGCCCTTTGGCATCAAACGACGACGGGGGGTCAATTCGGACACGAACCTGCTGTCGCTGCTGATGCGCATATTCGCTGGCCAACAGACCTTGCTCCATTCCGTCTCCATCGTCTCCATCGGTGACCTGTTGCACGCTGATGGTCGGCTCGTAGTGCTGTGGCAGCCGGGCCGTCGTCGGCAGCAAGATGGAGGGGAACCCCGCCAGCTGCAGCAGTCCGATGGAGAGGGGCGGAATAGAGAAGTGCGGGGCTTGTTCGTCGTAGCTGCCCTTTCAAGAAAGCGATGAGGCGACGGCGCCGCATCAAAATGGATGGCCGTATGGCTTGAAGGAGGGTGCTTTTTGATCTTTCGATCGAAAACGGGCACGGGCGGGTTGATGAAGGCGATGCACGAACATGGACGTCCGAGCCAGACTGGATGGTGGTGGCGGTGCCGTTTAGCATTGGCGCGCTGGCACGAATGGCGGGCCATTGTGACAACTGCATCAAAAAGCCTTGACCCTCGTCCCCTCCACACCATGTGCGTCCGGATGCTGGCAATCAGAACACGCAGAAGCCAGGCGTCGCCAGCCTTAAGGATGTCGCTCTGTCAACGCTGTCAATCATTCGACATTCAAGCCTTCTCGGCTGACTCGTTCCCATGGCGGGGTTATGGCGTTCCCGACCTGCTGGCTTCGGCGGCGACCAATTGCCAGTTCTGCAAGTTCCTGGTCGATTCTTTCCAAGAGCACGGTGGTTCACTCGAGACGCGCCATTGGGTACACTTCGAGGTCGAGAGAGCCAACGGCTGGGACACAAGCGATCGAGCTTCGGCACTGAACATTGTCCGCCTCAAAGCCTCGGTCTGGCACAGCCCGCTCCGGAACACGGAGGAGGCGACGAACAACATGGTCGAGTTCCATGTCACGGCTGACGCTGGTTCGTGCCCCCTCTCCCCTCCAACCTGGGCCTCTGGCGGCGAGTTCGACGGCTAACCGACCGCTAGGGACGCCGGCCTCGACCAGCGGCGACATTGTCGGCAGATACATCAAGAAGAACACGGGCTCGGACGAATTTGCCGCGACCATCGACCGGTGGCTGAAGGTGTGTCAGGGGCACTCCCTCTGCTCGCAGAGCCTGTCGGGCCGACAGCGCATCAGCCAAGACGTCGTCCCGCTGCCCAAGCACTGCATCGAAGTCGACGGACGTTCAACCTTCAGACTGCGCCGAACCGAAGGCCAGCAAGGGAGGTACATCACCGTCAGCCATCGCTGGATCCAGCCCGAGACGCAGCTCTGCGCGACCACGACCGCCAACTACGAGCGGCGCCTCGGCGGCGAGGGCTTCGGGCGCCTCCCGCAGCTGTTCGTCGATGTGTTCACACTGGCGCGCAAGCTGGGCATCCGTCACGTCTGGATTGACACTCTCTGCATCATCCAAGGCCCTGACGGCGAGTGGGCGACCGAGTCTGTCAGCATGGCCGACTACTACCAGCAGTCGCTCTTCACCATCGCCGCCACAAGCACCACCTTGCAAACGGGCCTCTTCAGCAGCGACGACGAGGACAAGATCCCGCCGCTGATCCGGCTGCCCTACCGCGACGCTGCTGCGGGCCGAGGCGGAGGGCGGCAGCGGGGCCACTTTTACCTGTACCCGACGGACCGGACGCTGCAGGAGCACTACTGGCAGCACATTAGCGGGAGCGAGCTCCTGTCGCGCGGGTGGGTGTTCCAGGAGTGGATGCTAAGCCGGCGCGTTATTTGTTACACGCCTTCGGGCTTGTTCCTGCAGTGCAAGGACCAGCTCCCGCAGAACGAGGTGGGCGAGCGCATAACAGCGCAAAGCAAAAAGGACACGTTCGTCGACCTGTCGCTCAAGGCGTGCGTCAGCTTCGACCTGGCGTCGGCGCGGGACGTGCACGAGGCCTGGGAGGCCGTCGTCGAGTCGTACTCGGAGACGAGCCTGAGCAAGCCGGATACGGACCGGCTTGTTGCGCTGAGCGGGGTGGCGGACGAATTCGGGATGGCCCTCCGCCGTGACGGTGGGGACGGAGACGGAGATGCGAGGGGGAAGGCCGCCGAGCCGGCGGGAATATACGTCGCGGGTCTGTGGCTGGCAGACGTCGAACGCGGTCTGCTGTGGGAGCAGGTCGTCGAGGGGACGCATCGGCGAATACGGGGGATTCCGACCTGGTCGTGGGCGTCCATCTACACGGGCGTCAAGTGGGCAAAGGGGCCGTCGGTGGAGAATATGTGGGAATCACTCGGCCACGATTGCAAAATCACCGGCGTCCTGAACCCGAAGGTCGACGCCATCCACCTAGTGGACGGGGAAGATTTCGTCGACGGCCCGTTTGAGCTGCCTGGTAAACGCAGGTTCGACGGCCGAGGATCCGCGACGACGGCAGATGACGAAAATCCGAGGAACCGGTTCCCAATACTCTGCATCACTGGCAAGCTGCAGCCGGTTCTCGTGCATGAGCACCTCACGAGCGAACAAGACCGGGACCTGGCCGCCGCGGTGACGGGCCACCAGCCCAACTTCGGCAGGGAGACGTGGCGGGCCGTCGCTTCTCCGCTGACGCCCAGGACCATCACGGGGTGGGCCTCGGTGGAGCATCCTGACTTGCAGGCCAGTAATGTGTTCGTCCGAGGTCCAGTCGTTTACGCGCTGCACATCTCCATCTCCCGAGGCATCGCCGGCGGGATCAGCCTCGGGTATCTCTCGCCCTGGCACCACGCCTACAACGTCCTGTTCGTTCGGAGGGTAGATACGATCAAGGACGGCTATGAGCGGATCGGGGTGGGGAGGCTGTTCGGGAGAGAGGTTGACAGGGGATATGAGATGGCGAAAGTAAGGGATATTAGACTTGTGTGACGCCGAATCCCAATTCTAGCGCCAAGGCTTTGCCTTGTGGCTTGTATATAGTTCCCCGGCGTGGCTTTGTGCCTCCGGCAGTTTAGTTTCCCTTCCTTTGCTAGTTTTATTCATCACCTTCCCTGGGCCCCAACGCGACCCTTAACATTGGGCCACCCTGTTACACTTTTATTTAAATCCTGACCGTATAATAAAAGCCAACCTTTTAAGATCTCCCCGCGAGGAACCCCTTGGCCCTGCTGCCACGCGCATACCCGTTACATATGCCAAATGCACTTGAAGGTTCTTTCAAAAGCCTCGCGTCCTATAGCCTTATAGGGCCTGGTGCATATGCCTTCGATGTTCTGCCACGACGCGCTTCCCCACCGGATTTTTTTTTTTTTTTTTTTTTCATTTTAGCCTGCATCGGTTCCGGATCTGATGACACGAAACTCTCATCCCACGCAAAGATGTACGGTTAATGACGGCTACAGATCCAAAGGTGTGGTGGGGTTCCTGCCGCAAGCTGCCACGCCAGAGACGACTAGCATGGCCGATGCCTGGTTCACATCGCTCGGATCCGGATCGTAGGTTGAAAAACCAAATATCCTTAATATTCGACTATGAAGAACCATCAAAAGGCTCGGTGACTTGAAGCGCCCGGAGCACAGATTGGACTTGATCAAACTGACTTCCAGAATCCACCCAGACAGCCCCTAGTAGTGCCTCGACCGTCGATGCGAGAGTTATCCGCGGAACTTCCCCTTTTTGACACGGATTTTTAGTGACGCTCTGGTCCAGGCCGAGTCACGACCCAAGCGCTGCCAGTGCATCGTTTGACCCCGCGGCGGCGAGAATATGTGAGCTTTGCCCTATTGTCGGTCAGCCCGTAAATTACCTTCGAAGCCATGCTCTTGACCTACCTGTTCCTACCCCGTCTGTATACGATCGGTGTGCAACGTCTAGGCGGATAAGGGCGTCACCGATCAACGCAAGAGATTTATTTCCGTTTGCGTTTCCGGTGATATCCTTGCTGGATACCGACGTACCAGCTGCTAGAGTAGCTTCATCTAGCAGCTTGCGGTCGGCAAACCGGTATTTGATGATATCCTCTACGTTGGCGGCCATTGAAGTTTGTTGCTCCGTCCGTTCTAGATAACCGTAAACTCGGGGTTGGCGATATTATATATGCAGATTGGGCAGTTTTCACAGGCTTCTATATCACACCGAAGCAATTTAAAAGGGCGTCTTTTCCTTGTTCCGCGCATGCTGGTGCGAAATACTGACGTCTGTATTGACGCCTGTGACGTCTAGTTACATTAGTTGGGTCACACCAAAACGCAGGGCAGAAACCACCCTCTGAACGCGGCGGTCTCTGTCCAGGACGCGGTCGGCTGGTTTACCGCGATCGTATCTCTGGCACTGACCGCCGCCCGCGCAAGCGACCTGGTCGATGTCGTCGTGCGGGCAAAGGATGCCCGCCTCGCTGTGCCCGGCCTGTGGGTGCCCTATTTGACATCCAAGATGCTGCCGGGTTCCGAGACGCTGCCCCTGAGGTCGTCCTTCGCCGCATGCGGTTCTCGGTTGTTTTGGTACACTTGTCAAACTCACGGGCAGGGAGGGGGTAGAAATGGGCTCAGCCAAACCGTTTCCGCAACTTCCCATCTGCATCGCAGTCATTAAACAGGGCTCCCTAGGGACATCTGTTGGTCCTTCTTTGGTTCACGGCCGCATGCCGCCCCGTGCACGAATTTGATGGGCCAAACCCCAACCCCAACCCCGCACTTGTCCAGGGGCCACGTTATTGCGTTGTGTGCGACGACGTCAAGGTCGGTGCAAAGTTGGGCGCGCGCAGGAGTGTAGAGTGCAGAAGTGCAAGAGTGCAAGAGTGCGGGCGTGGATATTGCACCGTTCGCGACAAAGGGGGTGATTACTCGGTCCGCCCGCCACCAAGCAGCATTTAAGAGGAGGACGCATGAAGGGTTCGAGCTTGGTGAAGCGGGAGACAGGAGGTGCAGAGATAAGATTCGTCAGGGGTGCACGTGTGTGTGAGCAGCAGGGCGAGTAGATGAGTAGATAGCTCCGGGGGTCAGCTTTTCGAGGTGCGTTTGGTTTTTTTGGGAAGGCGTGGTCCGCAAGAACTCGCCCAACGAGTTCCGGGTCGGCAACCCTGTGCCTCCCGACCCTCAGCGCCGTGGGTCCGTCATCCGGGGAATCGTTCTTCAACCTGAAGGGCCCGGGCCCGTGGAACTCTGTCCGCGTCCTGCGACATTGTTTCCGATACGCAGCGGGGTCCGACCCCCTCAGTGCTGCCGACTCGGGGGTTCACCACCTTTCCCCGCGAACCACTTCCGTGTCTCTCGTTGCCGAGCACGTGGGGGTCCGTCGACCTCCCCGACGACATGGAACGGGGCCGGTGGCGAAGCTTTGACTGGATCGTGGGCGGGAGCGACTTTCTACAGAAAGTAAACAGCATCATCGTCAAGGTGTCCAAGTTCATGCAGTTCCGGCTCGTTGTGCCGCGACACGACGTCGCTTCCAAGTCCTACCGGGACAAAGTGGACAGATTCCGCGCGGGTACGACGGAGCAGGGCAGAACCTCGACCTTGGCCGTGTCGGTCCCTTGAGCCGGGTCGATACCACAGCCCCGTCGGGCGCGCAAACACCTGCCTCGGGACCCAGCAAGCCCGTGACGGTGTATAAGAAGCATCGGCGCCGGCGGTTTTGGTGTAGCCTACCATGTCTGGAACGTCAGCACCGGCGAGCAGCACGCGCTCAAGAGGCCGAAGGAAGACTCGGGCCATGACTTGGCTCAGTGGGAGAAGGAGATAGTCATCATGGACCGAATTAACCACGTTAGTGTCCCCTCTATTCCTATCACGCGACGGCGAATCGCTAACCTCGTTTACAGAAGCACATCGTCTCGTTGCTAAACTCGTGTTCGGCGCCATCGCCCTGGCTTCACCTCGAATACATGCCCGAGGGCTCCATCAGCGACCACCTCCGCGCCGGCCGTCCATTTTCCGAGCACGAATGCAAGCAGATCCTGGCGCAGGCGTCGGACGCCTTGGCCTACCTACACTCGCAAGACCCTCAAATCGTGCACAGAGACGTCAAGCCCTGCAACATCCTAATGCTCCACCGCCGCCCCGGCGATCTCTTCATCAAATTCGCCGACTTTGGCATCTCGCGCGAGGGAAACACCCTCAAGACCATCTGCGGCACGTACGTCTATATGGCTCCCGAGGTCTACGAGGCAAAGAGCTTCGGGAGGAGGCGGTGCCGGCCCACTTATACGGCTCTCGTGGACATCTGGTCGCTCGGCGTCGTTCTCGCCAGGCTCCTGTGCGGACTGCCCAAACAGGAGGAAGAGGATGAGAACATGGGAGTCGAATGGTGCCACGGCATCCGCGAGAAGGTAAAGGAGGCGCTTCTGCAGCGACAGGATCTGTTGTCGTTCGTTCTGGAATCGATGCTCTGTCTCAACCCAGACGGTCGAAAGACGGCCGCAGAGTGCCACAAAGAGGCACTGCTCTTGCCCGACGACGACAACGGCGACGGCGCCCCGGAAAGCCAACCGGGAGAAGTGGGCATACACCATCACTCGGACGGCCTGGACACCGACACCGAAATGCCCACAACCCCCGTGGGGGAGGCGGACGGGAGCTCGTCGCCGCTAAGCAGGTACACCATCGGCACCGACGAACCGGGACGGCGACACGACCGCTCCTGCGACGCCCCGCCTCCTGAGACGGCGGTCCCGCTCTATGCCGAACAGCTGCTCCAAAAGCTCCGCAACCCGGAAGGCAGCCTGTTCTGCAGATCCAGCTTCGGAGAGACGTTGGACTCGGGCTGCGGCACCGGCACGGCTTCAACGGTCGTACTAGCGAGGGACGCCACCGAGCCGCGGACCGAAGTGAACTCGGCATCGCTCGTGCTAGCTCGCGAGCCGGACGGGCCGCAGGAGTACGGGCCGCGGGAGGACAGGCCGTCGGATGCCCCGACTCGGGAGGCGCTTGTCAAAGCGCTCATGGACGTGGCGAGCGGGCCGGAAACGTGCATCGGCAAGGGAGGTACGACACTCTCTGTCAAGAGATCCATGGCCGCCAGGTAAGCATGCCTGCTACCTATCTGCATCCCTGGCGTTGAGGCTAACTGCGGCGTGCGTGAATCACAGGAGCCCCGGTTCTAGAAGCCCTTGAGCACTGCTGGCTGGGGGAGTGGACGGCGGCGGCGTAGATGGTTTGAGCGCTAGGACGGCGAAGAAGAATAGAATTGTGCGGGGGGGTGGGATTGGATGGGCTGAGCGGGCAGGCAGCCACACAGAGAGTACAACGGTTGGAGCCGATAGCGAAGATGCTGGCTGTTAATTTATGTTAGATGTTGCCGAGGACACGGTAGAAGAGCGTGTACTGGATATGGAAGACGAGCGTTGGTTGACGCTTGGGCAAAGGTTTTCGTGGTAGACTAATTGATGCCATGTGGTCCGTCTCACCCACGATGGACAGTTGGTCTAGGCAACCCTGGAGTTTTGGCTGGGGTGGGGCTGTGTGGGCCGGGTCCCGTCACCAAGTCGGTAAGGTGTTTTTCATACCCACCGGCCCCTGATCCCCGTCCCCCGCATAAAGCAGCATACCACGTAGGCATGTATATAATCCAGGTTCACGTGCGGCCCGTCCCGATGAACAGGTCCATCGCTGCAACGACAGGTTGACCATGACCAGCTCCGACGAGACTTCGGCGTCCCGATATTGGGCCGAACCCCGCCGTTTGACTCGGGTATGGTTGCACTCGTTGGTAATTATATAAAGACATACAGTGCAACGTTGCACTGCCAGCGACAAGAGCCTCCATCAAGACAGGGGAGCACATGGCAATAATCTATCATGGTTCATGAACTTGTATTAACCTCTCAATGGGTGGAGGAGGTTGAGCGTGATTTGAAGGACCGCGTCACTTGAACATGAAATTACACCACCATCTTTTGCTGAGTGGGGTTGTAGTGGAGCAAGACCATGTCAGGCACATGCGAACTCATGTTCAGGATCTGGCCAATGGGGGAGGTCGAAACCCCATCTATACACAGATCTTCCCACCCGCGCGTTTTGCCTTTGTTCGAGTGACGATGCTACGCTATAATCATTGTGTGTGTACTCCCCTGTTACGGCCCTAGCCGAATCTGTACCCCGCAGGACGGGCAGATGATTATCCTGCCAGCAGCAATGCGTCCCCTCCTGCAGTCGACTGACATGTACGCCGTCACACGTGAGGCGGCCCACCCTGAGGGAAGCGGGTGCAGGGATCGTCACGCAGGTCCCATCATGCTGGGTACGGATGATCATGAACGTGGAGGTGGATGGGGTCTAGACTCTAGCAGTGTCGATATATAATTAGGACTATTGGAGATATTTTTCCGCTGCTACCCATTCCGTATCATCGCCTCGGGACTACCTATGGCCGAGGTGATATCTGCTGATAGCTTTTGGGGAAAATAATAGGCAAGTGATCCTTTGCTACCACGGTCTAGAGTTATCTAGCGCGGAGACTGGAAAAACAAAGTGGTCAGGGATGTCTGGGAGATATCAGAGATGAATGTGTGCTGGCCTTGGCGGATGCGAGAAGATATATAAATCAACATGCGTTTGCACGCTAGTCTCTGAGAAATTGGGATGGAGGAGCAGAGCGGACGGAATTTTTCAGAAGCCATAAGAAGTCCGGAAGAAAATTTCCCACGCTCCACTCCCATCTGCCCGTCCGCTCCCACGACAACCACCAACCACACCACAAAAATCACCTTCACCACGACGACGACCTGGTATATCCACGAGCCATGCTTCCTCGCGCCTCTCTCCTCGTGGGCCTGCTCAAGGCCTGGCTCTTCCAGGCCGTGACGGTCACCTGTGGCTTCAACTCGAGTGCCCAAAACAACCTCGCCGTCTACTGGGGTGGGTTTATTTTTTTTCTCTTTCTCTTTTTCCATCTGCCACAGAAAGCACCAGACTGACATCCAGCAGGCCAGAACTCCATCAACCTCCCGACGGGACAGACCGGAGCACAGCAGCGGCTGTCTACCTACTGCTCAGGTACGACGTCCTACCCGACTCGGCAGCATATAATTACCTGCTGACCAACCTGGATCCTGCAGACAGCAACGTCAACGTAGGTCTCCATCAGGCTCTCCGAGATGATTGCCTTTCCCCAGGAGATGAGCGAGACCTGATGGAAAACTGACCCGAGAACAGGTGATCCCGCTCGCTTTCCTCAACATCATCGTCAACCCCACGACCGTTAACTTCGCGAATGCCGGCGACCGATGCACGCCCTTTGCGGGCACGACACTGCTCGAGTGTCCCGAGATCCAGTGAGCCAGCCTCGGCCTCTAGCAACCTCCGCTTGGCCTGTGATCCTGACGCTGACTCCTCCCAGGCAAGACATCAAGACCTGCCAGGCCCAGGGCAAGACGATCCTTCTCTCTATCGGCGGCGCAACCTACACCGAGGGCGGCTTCCGGTCCGAGGCCGACGCCATCGCGGCCGCCGACAAGATCTGGGCCATGTTCGGCCCGGAGCAGGCTGGCACGGCGACGCTGCGACCCTTTGGCAGCGCCTTCGTCGACGGCTTCGACCTCGACTTCGAGTCGCCCTTGACCAACCTCCTTCCCTTCGCCCGACGCCTGCGCGCACTGACCGACGCCGGCACCACTTCTTACCGCAAGTTCTACCTCACGGCGGCGCCGCAGTGCGTGCTGCCCGACGCGGCCCTCAACGTCGTGCTCGACTCGGCCGACGTGGTGCTCGACTTCGTCATGGTCCAGTTCTACAACAACTGGTGCGGCGTGCACAACTTCCGGCCGGGCTCCGACGACCAGGCCATCTTCAACCTCGCCCAGTGGGACGCCTGGTCCGCGGCCCGGACGGCAGGCAGGACCAAAATCCTCGTCGGCGTGCCGGGACGTCTGGGCGCCGCCGGGTCCGGGTACGTCGACGCGGCTGCGCTCGCGAGCATCGTGGCCTACGCACGCCGCTTCGCCGGTTTCGCTGGCGTCATGGTCTGGGACGCGTCGCAGGCCTGGGCCAACTCCGGGTGGCTGGCTGGCGTCGCTGCTGCACTTGGTGGTGGTGGTGGTGGTGGAGGAGGACAGCAGCCGCCGCCCGTCACCTCCACGACAGCGACGCCGACGCAGACGACGCTCGTCACGTCCACCACGACCGGCACAAGCACCAGCGTCAGCACCGCCACGCCGACGCAGACGGGAGGACCGGGAGTGCCGCAGTGGGGGCAGTGCGGCGGCAGGGATTACACGGGACCGACCGTGTGCCAGGAGCCGTACAAGTGCGTCTTCCTAAGCGAGTGGTGGTCGTCGTGCCGGTGATCGACCAACGAACATTTGCTTGACCTGTCGTCCCTCCACGGCAGATGGACTCGTACACCCTGATTAGATCCAGTGTGCATTTTGCTCCGACTGTCACGGTCAAATGTGCGATTTGGTCCCTTTTTCCTTTTTTTTTTTTTTTTTTTTTTTTTTCAGCCAACAGGTCCGTTTTCTTGGGTGCTATCTGATGGATTTGACAGCCCCCTTTGTTGTACCTAGCCTGAGTACGTTCTTTTTCTTTAATCGGGATGGATCACTCTCTCGGGGTATGCTAATAGCAAGCTACCGAGCCTTTGCATACCACCTCATAACTCTTACCTTTTTCGGGCCCTATAAAAATGCCCCTCGTGCTTTCTGCCTGCCGTTGACTCCTTCTTCTTTTGACACAGGCATGCACACGATCCAGGTTGATCCAACAAAACCAAAAAACCTTGCAACCGGCAACCAGAGAAGGAAGTCGCTTTCCCAACATCTCCACATCCCACAAACTGGCTTCGACATCGTTGCAAATCGACGACCGACCCAACCCTCCCACCCGAGACCAGCGAAACCCAAACAAAGAAAGCCAAACAAAAAGAACCAAAAAAAAAAAAGAAACCACAAAAGAAGTCAAAACAAAAACACAATGCCCTCGTCTTCCGCTCCGTGGATGGCCTTGCGCTCCTGCTGCAACGCCGACGGCAGCTCGTCGCCGTCCAGCGACAGCGAGCCCCTGGGCCCGCGGCCCGTCAACTCCGCCTCCGCCTCGGTCGACGGCACCGCGGACCAGGCCGGCCGGGTCAGCACCGGAACCCAGACGCAGCAGCAGCGAGTCAGGTTCACGGAGAGCACACGGGGCGGGAGCAGCATCTCGAGCTGCGATGCTCAACAGGAGCAGCAGCAGCAGCAGCACCGGACCAGCAGCGTCGGATCGGGAGCGGGTAGCAGCAGTGTGGGCGTCGCCGGTTTCGACGGCGCTGCCGACACCACGGACAACATCAACAACAACAACAACAACAACAACAACAACAACAACAAGAAGACGACGACGGCGGCCGAGGCGGTCGAGCAGCCCAAGCAGCCCGCCCAGGACCCGTTCGCTACGTACGCGACGCCCTTCGCCACGTACACGAGCTTCCCGCCGCCTCAGATCTCGAACCCCGACGGCGGCTCCGGCCAGACCCCGTCCAAGGCCGTCGCGGCGCTGCGGGCGATTCAAGAGGCCAACAATAAGGGTGGTGGTGGTAGTGGTGGCAGCTCGGGCGGCGCTGCGGGTGGAGGTCGACGCTGATTCCTGTAGACACACGCACCGGCCCTCGCGTCTTTTTTTTTTTTTTGAAGGTTTTGTTACAGTAGCACACGATGTGATGCCATGGCTGGGAGTATGTGGGCGTTTTCTTTTGGGAAATCACGGCAAGGACGTGGCTCTTGCCGGGAGATCGGTTTTATTTTAGACTTGAGTGTTGCAACTTTCTCTGCACGCCGTGGACGAACGGTCCGATGAGTACACCTACCCAGCTAACTGGAACATAATAAACATCTGGATTCGACCGTTTCACCTTTTGTGCATGGTGTTGGCTAGTGACAATGATTAACGAGCTAACGCTGAGCTAACTAGGAACCTGAACTATGAATAATGCCTGTCTATGGAGCTACTTTCGCGCGTCCAGGAACTCTGTTCACACACTACCAAACTCTGAAATCTTGACGCAATGGAGATATATTCTGCCTCGTCCGTCATCGTCAGATAGGTCAACAGCGTCATAGGCTCCCTGGCGAATCCATGATACAAACTTGGTGCCCTCGGCCGGACATCTTGCGATGGACAAGAAGAAGGGGAGAGCTGGTCTCCTTATGTTCAAGAAGAAAGATGCTTGATCAAAAATCTCGACATTGGTGTCAGGAGATTCCCTGCCATTGGGGCTATCGATCTTGGCGCCCGTTTCGATGCGGAAAGCGTCCATGACAGAGCCGGCTGAGCCGATAAAGTGTGGGAGTTGCCTCTGCTGGACGGGCACGGTCGCCGCGTCGCCGTGGTTCCACCCGACGGAGATGTGGCCGGCGAACTGTAGCAGAACCTGTCGGGTGTGCGTTTCTGGTCAGATGCTTGCCGCCAGCTGTTTTATCTTGTGGGTAGGACGTCCGGCTCTGTAGGATCCCGCTTACCGCCTTGATCCTGGTACGTCATAGGTAGGCAGGGAAGGTAAAGCTAGGAAAACCTACTTGAGTTTGGAAGCTGAATAAAGTACAGCTTCTTGCACCTCTTCGGCCGCGTGACGTGGGCAAGCACGAAGGGGTATATGAAGGTCTCGAAGTTGGGACGCCACCATTGGGCGAGGCACAGTTGGTGGACTTGCCATGGAGCCTTCTGCGCCCACGCAAGCTCTTGCGGGGAGGCTGCTCTGTGGGCTCCTGAGCAGAGCCGCCAGTAACGGCTCTCCTGCCCATGGCCCGAGCCGGTCGCAATTTCTTGTCGCCAACAAGTACCGCACGCGCCAGTGCGGCTAATGTTGTTGGCCTCGACGTGCTTCCAAATGAGGATTCGCAGGGGCCCCGGTTGAGCACCATCCGGAACTGTAAAACCATGGTGCATGTGTTAGATGTAAAAAACCAGCGTACACCATCAAGCCCCTGGTAACTGGTCAGGAAAAACTGGGACGGGCTGTGTTTACCTACGGTGCGGCACCCGTGCTAGGGTAACCATAAATTCCGGGCGCCGGCAATGCTAGGGTGGCCATAGATTCCGAGCACATAGGCATGGCCCTCCTTGTGGTCGGCCTGATCGGCGTTGGCATCGCCGTAGATATCAATCACCCGGCAGTCTGGCCGGGGTAAACTCCTGGGCTCAGATCGTCAGAGCCAGAGACCGACGCTCACTGCCTCGCTGTACAGCCGGAACAAATCCGGGTTGTGAGGGCAGAGCCGCCTCCAAGGGCAGCCGGTCGAGTTGGAACAAATCCGGTTTGTGAGAACCGGGCCGGCTCCAAGGGTAGCCGGTCGAGCCGGCAGTGGTGGCGGCACGGAACAGGCTGAGCCCGGCTGGTCGGTCAAGGTCGTGTGTATACTGGCAACAAAAGCAGGCTATACAAGCGGTGACGGCCTTGAGAGAAGCGGACAGTCATGGCAGGAGGGCGAGACAAAGACAAGGCTGCGTCCGTGCCGGCGGGTTTCGGGGCCGTCGTTTGGCTGGGCGTCGCTCCGCTAATTGCCTTGTCTGGTAGGTGGGGATTGCCCAGGGTCAGCTGCGTGTCATCCTGCTGGAACATGGAGGCAAGGGACAACGAGCTTGGCATGTCGACCAGGGCAAGTTGGGTCGTAGAAGGATCGTACTCACTCTCCCATACTCGTCGGCGCCGACGGGCAGCGAAAATTCCGGGTCGTCAACACGTTCTTGCAGCTTCTCCGCCAAGTTGAATTTCCATTTTGGTGATATTGGGCGCGCAGGTAGCTGGCAGCCGCCGCGCTTGCTCTCACCGAGGATTAGGCTGGGGGCGGGCGCTCTTGGTGTTGTTGCTCGACAGGCATTGGCGGGCAAGTCGTTTCTTGGGAGAGTGCCTGAAGGGGTGCTTCCTCATCTAGATTGTTGCCTGCTGCTCTTGCGGGGAGGCTGCTCAGTAGAGTGATCAAAAGATGAAAAGCACTTTGAAAAGAGGGTTAAATAGCACGTGAAATTGTTGAAAGGGAGGCGCTCGTACTTTGGCACTGGTGCCGCACCGCAGGTAAACAAAGCCCATTCCTGTTGGTAGGAGTGGGTTACTCCTGTTCAGTCGGCTCGGAGCTCTCCAAAAGGGGTGAACAAAGATCTCTATGGTCTGGGAAAAGTCCTATTATTGTGCACTGCTTGTGTTGAGCATAAGGAAGAAGAACCTCTGGCCCCGAGGGGGTGCCAGAGGTAGGGTTTATATACAGGGGTTGGGGGCCGTGCCCTGGGGCTTGGCCCTAGGGCCAAGCCACGGGCACAAGCCTAACCCTGCAATCAGGTACTTCCTTTGGCCCAAAACAAATGACTCCGTCCCAATTGCATGCGCCGGATAAATGCCGGAAAAAGGCCGGAATATTATTCCGACAATTCCAGTATTTGCTGGCTAGTCGAAATTGTTAAAAGGGAAGCGCTCGTGACCAGACTCGCGCCGGGCGGAATGCACAAGGATGAAATCTGCAAAGATTGTGCAGTGAAAGGAAGACAGGAGTAGGATTGCAGGAGCCACCAGCAGCAGCTCTCGTATGCCCCACGTAGCCCACAATTGTGAACCCATGGTCCCGGCTCCCGACCCTGGCCTTTGGCTACCTAAGCCTGCCAACTTTCTGGACAGGCGAGGTGAAGTTGCAGAGGGGTGTGTATGGCGTATGCTCGTTTATGAAGATGCTGCATTCAGTTCTTCTTGTAGGGGCATAGATGACTTTTGCTGTTCATAGTACAGCAGCTCGACGGATCAGCATACGCGCTTGTGGCATCCGTGCCTTCGCACCAGCAACCGGGGTGCGCTGCCCGAAGGAAACGATCCGCCGTTTCCACTCACATTTATGTATACGAACCCCACTGCTGCGCGACAATCACGCTGTCAGCCCTATGAATCGCGACCCCACATCCTGCTTGATTTGACAATCGCCTATTCTGCATCCGTCCAGGTGCACATATCGACTTCGTACCCCAAAAGATGGGTGATGTTTGGAAGCATAGCCGTCGTCGGGTGGGAATGCTTAAACAAAATTTATATGCGTATAACGAAGGGTGAAGGCTAGAATGCAGCTTTGCAGCCGTGGGAGTGTGCTGGAATCCATTCATTTATATCGGGCACGGTCACGCCCGGCGTGGCAGGGAGTGTAAGCCTGAAAAAAACGAGCGGCAGTACCCAACTGGGTAGGGAAAAGTCGCCATGGCCAGAGATCTCGCGGCGTGGTTGTGTTGGCAGCAGTTTTGGCACTTTCCAAAAGAAGGGGCACGCATCCGGCCAGCCCCGGTCGACCGGAATGCCCGCAAACAGCTGATACGCCGTCCTTCCCTAGGGTGGGTGCTGGCGCCGCATATGCGCGTTGGCGTCCAGCGCAACCCCGTAGGCAGAACCGCAGCCGTGAAAGCTGACGGCCAATGGGTTGGCATGGCACCCTTTCAGAGACGGCTAGATGACCCGGGGAAGCAGCAGACTGTCCATGAGACAGGAGACCGCTCAAGTTCTGGTCTATATAAGGGCTGACGTCTAGCCGGTCCAAGGGTTTCCAGTTCGAGTTTTCCATTTTGCTACGGATATTTTTGCACACCAGTGACAGACTACAAGCGGATTGGTACCCTTTGAAACATTGATGTTCCCTTATCCACACACACACGCCCACACACTACCTCCCTGACTACACGAGCCATCGTGGCCGACAAGGACGACAAAGTGGTCAACCCCAGCCCGCAACAGCCGTCCCACCAGAGAGAGAGGAGATCCCGGAGCTCGCCGGAAAGCTGGAGCTGGAGCGGGAGAGGACCAACGAGGCCTCTGGGTTCTCTGGCTCCGGAACCAGTGCCGTCGTCGAGGAAGCCAACCCCGGCGTACTCGCAAGCCCAAATGCCGCGCATGGGTCAACTCAGCTCCTCTGCTGCTGCCGCTAGATTCAAGGGAGAGAAACGCGGGGTGGAAGGAAAGGCGGAAGAAGCATGGCGCAACTCATCTCCTCTGCTAGCGCGGCCAGGCTCAGGAGAAAAATGCGTGACATGGAAGCAAAGAGAGGTCGAAAACCGTCGTGCCTGCTCTGTTTCTAGAAACGACCGATCTATCAGTGCCTACCACCTACTCCGTCTCCGTTGTCGGTTTCGCATTCCCGGTCGGAGCTGGACATTCCGGTCGGTGCAGCGCCTTCGGTTGGTGCTAAATCCCAACCGGGGCTGGGCGAGCCGATTTTTCCGTACACCACTCCGAGTTCCCTGTCGTATGTCGTCTTATCAGCAGGCTTCGCCTGGACTAACCTTGGCAGCCCCCGGGCATCAGAACTGATGCATCAATTCTTTCTCTCTGGTGAATCTGGGCAGGAGATGATCATAAACGAGCGAAAAGGCAGCGTTCATGGAATGAACAGAAAACCAAAATCATGTCCCCGCATAACGCGCGATAACGGCGGACACGCCGCCGTCTTCTGCTCCTCTTCTCCAAGCGCCGGCATGAATTCTTGCCTGATTCTATCAAATCGGTCAGCGGCTCACCGGTCGGCTGGTTCGGCCCGGAACTGCGCCTCGCTCCAACTCGCGTCTGGGTGGTTAAGAAAGCTGCAGTCGTGGAAGGTGAGCATGTCAGGGGGCGAAAGGATCGGTAGACTGGTACGTGTCTTTCCGCAGTAAAGTCCTCGGAGCGCCGTCGTTTTCCAAAAGCACGATGGTTAAAGCAAGGGGCCGATTTGCCAGTGATGTGGTGCTATCGTTGTGAAAACGAAACGACCCGATCCGTGGCTGCGGAACGCGGGCGAGCGAAAAAGTTGTGCGCGCCATGCCGCGGAACAGCTCTTGCCTCCGGTCTCGGTCTCGCTGGTATTTGGGCCAAGTCGTCACAAAGTGCTTGGCCCGTCCGGGGGCTAATGCGTTCGAGTAGCATATAGGCCGATGGAAACTGAATACCGACCGGCCGCCGGGGGATATGAAACGATGGAACCGGGCATCTCAGGGCGCTCGACAAGACGCGCTCGAACGCCCTCACAACGCGGACGTACCAGGGGCGGTGGGCTGCGTAGGTCGGGGAAATGTTCCTGGATCCAGACGTGCGCGCCCACCTCGACGCCGACCTTTTCGTTGATAGTGCCGGGGCAATGGGCCTCGGCGAGCTTGTACGGGAGGGGACGGCGGAGACGGAGCTGCTTCTGATGCCGAACGCCGGCCATGCTGAAGCGGACAGGAATGCAGACGTCGAAGCCGCCCCGGAGCCGCTCGTCCATGGGCGCGACCCTGCAGCAAGATTCTGCCTCGGGGTCGCAGTCGGCGCCCGCGTGGCGCCGCCCGATAGTCTCGATGGCCTGTCTTTCGTTCCGCGGCGTTTCGCAAAGAGACTTGATCTCGGCGACTTGCTGCGGCGACTTGCGCATGTCCCCCATCTTGTAGAAAAGTGTGGGGCGCTGCGTTCGGAGCAAATGCGATTGTGGGAGCTGCTCGAGCTGTATCGCCTACCGCCCCGCTCAGTGTTGCCGCCCCATCTTCCTCAGTGGGCAACCATTTCATGCTCATTTGCCTGGGTGCCCAGTGGCCGGTCCCTCCCACGCATGTTTGTTACCACGTTGGGAATGCGGCTCGGCGGGGAGGAAAAAGAGGAAATAAGGGGAAAAAAAGGAAATAGGGGAAAAAAAGGAAATAGGGGGAAAAAAAAAGGAAATAAGAAAAGGGAATAAAAAAAAGAAAAGGTAAAAAACATCATTAGATTGTTTTTATTACTGCGGGTGTGCCTGAAGGCCTGAAAATGTTTCCCGCTTTTGGGCTTTTAGTGTCTTACTTTTTTTTTTTCTGGTCTGCTGGCGGTTCCCTATTTCTCCTCGATTGACAGCTACCTACTCTACCCACCAGCGCCTCGTCACTACTTCCCGATTTCGCGTCCCGTCCTCTCAGGCGGCAACGCTTGCAAGCTGTATTTAGTTATCATGCCCAACGTCACAAACTCTTTAATTGAAAACAACCATCATTATTGTTTTTAATAAAAAAAGAACCTTCAGAGCAAGAACATGTCCAGCAACAACTCTGCCGTCTTTCGCTGGCTATCGAGTCTGCCTGGCGTCGAGCCCAACTTGAACCCTCCGTCTTCGGCCGCGCGGACCGGGAGCTCGTCGCCCGGCCCCGCTGTATCCACCGCATCCGACCACCAAGACAGAAGCTCCAACGCCGGCCCTTGTTGAGAACATTACTGGCTTACAGCGCCTGACAAACCCCGTTCTGTTCGACTCGCTTGACGACAATGCCGGCCTGGAACAACTCCCTGAAGACGTGCGGGAGCTTTATTATTACGACATCCTCGCTGCTACCAAATACCAGACGGGCATTTATCCCACTGAGATTCGCGAAAAGATCGACGCTTTGTACTGAGGTCATCCGCACCCCAGACTCCGTCTACCGGAAACCCGAGGGATGAAGCGATAAAGACGAGATGGGACAAGAGGAACCATTTTTCTACTACCTTCCCGTCTCTGCTCTGTTTGCCGGCAATGCTGAGTGCGCCACGTTTCAAGCACGCATCGCTCATGCTGAGTTTTGCAAGGTCCGTAGCATCAAAGACTGCGCGAGGAGTTGCTTGGCTCTCCGTCGTGCCGAAGCGGCGTGGAACGCAAAGGTGCACGGACCACTGTTGGAGCTTGCCTTGCCGAGGCGACATGCGTCTGTCGTCTGCGAGAACGCAACGTCTGCCCGGATTCTGCCCTGCTTTCTCCCCACGCCTTATTACGGACGAGGTGGCCGAGGGCAAGATGGTGGACTCTGTGCTGGCGCGAGATCGGAGCCGGAGCTCGACGCTGCGATCCAGGACAAGATGGTCGAGTTGGCCAAGCTGAAGCCTGCAGGACTCGTTTTCGTCCCACCTCTGCGTCAACCAAACCGATTATAAACCTCATCTGCCCCAGAGTTCGCTAGTCGGACTACAGCTATGGTCCGCTAATATGGGCATCCGCATCAAGCTGGGCCGATCAAAAAGTCCTGCACGTCAATGACTCCCTTCTGCTGGATCTCGAGGCCGAGGGTATTGCCGTCTCCGTCCTCTTCTGGATCATGGGAGGGTTCTTACGACATCATCCTAGGCCAGGACGTCTTCCTTCCGCGCAGAAGCCGTGACGTCAGTCTGGATTGCACGTTTGAACCGGCCCTCGCTGCACATCGTTTCGATAAGCATGTGGAGCGCATGCATGATGATCCAGAGGGCCCGTCATCATCACGGCAAGACCCTTTGAGGCGCCCGCCTCTGGAACAATCTCCCCATCGTCGATCTACGCTGCCATACGATCCAGGCGGTGACGACGCTCCCATGACTGATGCTCCGCCGCGCTTATCTGAAGCAGCCGACGTAGCGGGCCGTCGTTTGGCCGAAGGGAAGTCGAGGATTTGGCTAGGTAAGTCATGGGATCTTCAAAAGATTGTACGTAAGCAAGCTGGCCGACGCACAAAAGACACGACCCGACTTTTTGTCCTATTTAAGGGATAGCAGCGTACAGCAGCCAACCCATCGACATCCTCTATCTTTTTTTTTTAAGTCGTATGCCAGCCGAAACCACCGCCATAAGGCTTTTAAACGCCTCGCATAGGAAGATATGTTGTGGTTTTATCGGCAGCGTCAAAAAAAAACGAAGAAGATATTGGATGATCCACATGCAGTCGACGCTTTGATGGGCCAAGTGCCCACGCCAGGCGAGCGATCTGGCGTAACGCCTGGCCATGCCATGCAAGCCACTCCGGTGCTGGACAAAACGGGTGGTAAACTGGGAATATTCGTTAGGTGAGGTTGTGTAGGTACCATGTCTTGTTCGTGTGGACGGCAAAAAAGCGCATTGCAACGAGTCCTGGTGTTCCAAGTGCCCGCGCCCAGAGATTGCTGACCACCTACCTACCTACCTACCTGGTCATGGGAGTTGCGACAGTCCCCGGGCCCCGACCGGATTCCCCTCTCTCCCAAGAGGCAGGTGGGCGATTATCTTGGACGGCTATATGACTTCTACAACAGCATCGCCGCCTAATCCGGATGGCGAAAGAGACCCCTCCGTGAAACGCAGCCATATACATGCTCACGGATTCGCGCCCGTTCCGTGGGTCGACGCAGAATTTCTGCGTGCTGGGCATGACAAGGGCGGCATTGCCCTTTTGCGTGAGAACCATGTGTGCCACCGCCGGTATTGGGTGCAGTACGCGGGCCTGGCGTCGATGTGTTTGGTCCTGGTCGCGGCCAAGGCTGTTTCAATTCCTGCCATGTGTAGTAAATGGGCACATTTCTTATATCCTTCAGCTACGGAATGCTGTGCTTCGTCCGACTCCCCCTGATACGTGTCAACGTACTGGCTGCGGTGCTCTGTCCTTTTCACGTAACAGCGTCTCGGTGTACCGCCATTGGCGGTAACTTCCACCGCAACACTGCCCCCCCATGCCATATTCTGGCTCACACCCGCCAGGATGCCTGACCTGCTCATCTTGGGTGTGTCCTATCCCAGGCCGCGCTTTCGCGACAGCTCCCGCACTGCTCATCACGAGGCTGTTCTCTTTCGCTCCCGCACGCCTCATCACAAGGCTGTTCCCGTGCCCCGCGTCGCTTTCGCGACAACTCCCGCACGCCTCTTTACGAGGCTGTTCCCGTGTCCCGCTCTCACAAGGCTGTTCCCCTTTGCCCCTCGCCGTCAAACGGGCTATGCCAGGCCAGCCATGGTAATGGCCGCGCTGCTCGCGGACACGCTTCAGCTCAGCATCCCCGGGTTCGCGTTGCTGTTGGAGGGCTTGTCTTGCTCCTCCTGTTACCCCTCTTGCCGCACTCTGCGGTGGATTTGCCGTTGGCTCGGGCTTAAGCTCGAACTCCCCATGACCTGCGGAGGCTGCTGCTGGCGACGAGGAGGGTGCAATCGATGTGTTTGTGATCGGGGAGAATACCCGTCCCTCTGCTTTGCTGGTGACGCCTCTTTTGATCGGCCTCGCGATGCGTTTCGTATCGATCCTCGCGAGTCTTGTGTCTGGTTGCCCTCTCGAAACGGTTATAATACCTGTCCCCATTTTGTTTTGCTGAGTGGCGCCTCTTTTGGTCGGCTTCGCGATACGTGTCGTATCGATCCTCGCGAGTTTAGTGTCTAGCTGTCACGGGACTAGACCAAGGTAGTACCCGTTACACCACGAAGGCAAAAGGGAACGTTGCCGTATCGAGGGCTACAACCCGCTAGGCCTTATATAAGGGATCGCGCCGTGACACTGGCTGCCTTCTCGAAACCGTTATTACCTGTCCCCAATTTACTTTGCTGGGTGACACCTCTTTTGGTCGGCTTCGCGATGCGTGTCGTGTCGATCTTCGCCAGTTTTGGGTCTGGCTGCCTTCTCGAAGCGGTCATCCGACGTGCCGACGCTAACGCCGTCTGCTCGACGGGCAAAAAAGGAAAAAGATAAAAGGAAGAAAAAGGAAAGAAAAATAAATAAATAAAGGAATAAGGATTTAAAACAAAAATTTAAAAGATTTTGTAATTGCAAACACGGGTTAGCAGGAAGAGGTCGGCGCCGTGCTTGGACGGGAGCTCCGCGTCCGCGTGGCGAGGTACGGCGAGTTGTAGAGCTGCTGTTGCTGTGCTGGCCGGCGTGCTGGTCCAGGAATGGCCCATCCCATAGAAGGACTGGGCGCGAAGCTTATCTTCTTCCTCTTTTTGGTATTGGTGCTCTGGTCCATCCCGTAAAAGCCCCGGACGCGGATTAAACCGCTGTCGCGGTCGGGTCGCCGCCGTTCTCGGGACGGTGCTCGCTGTCTATAGCAAAACCGCGGGCGTCGCTGTAGCCCTTGAGCGAGTCGTCTATCCAGAAGCGGCGCCCCAGCTGGTTGTGGCTCCAACCTCGCCCAGCGGCTATCGATGAACCAGTGACGGGCGTCGTCGCGGCCGCAGTAGCGGTCCGACAGGTAGCGCGGCAAGCCGCCGTCGGTGCGCTTGTCCATGAGGTTACTAGGGCCGGGATCGACATTGCCGTGCTGGTTCTGGCCGGTTGCAGAACAAGCAATTCCTTTGTCCACTGTTAAGGAACACTGGTATCCTGTCAGCAAAGGCTTCGGTCAGTGGCTGAACAGGCCAGTGCTGATCAAGTGGGTGGAGCGCCTATCAATCTACCTACCCTTTCCTGGTTACTGTTCAAATGACAGGCTATCTGTTCGCCGAACAGATAGGCCGTGCTGGTGGTCACGCCGAAAGGAGTGGGAGCCGTGTCGTTCCACCTGTCGTGGCCACTTGCGACGGCTCGCCCGCCTCTCGATGTCTCAGCAGTCCTGCGAGATCGACATGCTGGTTAGCATTTCGGCACAACGGGCCGGGTAATGTAAGGAAACTAGGGAGGTTACAGGGTGGCTGGCTGTGTTCAACTAACCAGGCCTTGGTGATATCGTCCGAGAAGTCGCCGTCATTGCACCGGGGACATGGATTAGATGGCGGGCTGCGTCGATGTCAAACGGAGATCATCCAGACAAAGGCTGATAAGAAAAAACTGGCAAGCCATGGTCTCAGAACAACCTGAGGAGTATTAGCAGTCAAACGGTAGGCATACCACCAACACCATCACCACCGCCAAATACCTGGAGCTTTAACCTTTTTAGGGATAAAGAAAGGCGCGGGCATTATTTTCCTAACAACTTGGATCTGACTAGACGTTGAATGGTGCAAACCGCTTAATTGCTATGCTGCGCACTTTCTTTTAGGGAACGTGGCAGCGTGGTCGCCAGCCGTGCTCCTTCTTGGACGAACCGATCAGCAGACCGGGGAATCTCGTCGCTGATCCCTGGGACCGCCGCATTTGGACATCGGATCAAGGGTAAGGACAGACTCGGGTGTTTTCGTCAAGGCGGGAGAGGAGGAGGCGTCGTGGATGCCAGGGTTGCACAGGCGGCTGGCGGACGTGGCAGCAGCTAGGCCGGATCTGGGTCTGACAAGAGCGCATGGTGCTGAGTGAGGGGGATGTCATTCATCTGGTTGTTGTGATTTGGGCAGCAGTGAATCGAGCTGATATTTCAGGTGGTCCTAGTGGCAGACGGAGAACCTGTGATCTTGATCTCTGATTGGACGGCTCTTTCCTAAGAGGGAAAGAGCCAGAAACAGATAATCGATCCAACCGAGTTACTTCCTAGGTAGGTACGACAAGACTCGGCCGTGGCACAACTCCCACAAGCACTACCGGTTGCCGTCGTCGATTTCCTTCCCGGACGAGATCAACGAGATCAACTCAAAAAGTAAGCCGGAGAGCACACCGTAGTGTAGTACTCACCCAGCCGGCGGACAAGCAAGAGGTACCCATGACCCCTGGATAAAGTAGCAAGGTAGTCCCGAGGGCGGGCCCGGAAATAGCACCTGGACGACGAGCACGGCGCCAGTTGTGGGGGATCGACAGGTCATACCATACACTTTGTTGCTTTTTTTCCTTTTTTTTCTTCATCTTCCGACTTTGCCGCGCCTTCCTGCTTCGAGCTGGCCCCGTTTTTCTTGGACTATCGACGGCTAAACCAGCCTAGCGCCGCCCACCCGACGAAATCGCTCATTTCTTTCCTTGTTCTCCTTCCGCTCTAGGCCACGCGTGCCGCCCTAGACCCCCAGCTAGCACTCTCCAAACGGCCAATCAGTCCATGCCGCCTAACGATACGACGCTCGGATACGATCCCTACCGGCCGACAGTGAGAGCCCAGAATTTGCACGCGTCCCTGGCTTGGCCTGAACAGTGGTAGGCCGAGTGCATTATCGAAGCCACAGCCTTCAGCTCCCTTGCCGTCGCCTCGGGGAATTTCTCGGCGCCCTACCAGGCAAGCAGGGCGTTTCCATCTATTCGTCCGGATTCAGCCCGCGTCGAATTTGCAGCACAACACCAGCAGCCCTAGGGCTTCGCTCTCACATCCTTCTCCCCGATTGAAAACTCGACGGTCGGACGGACGCCAACAACACCCGCACAGATCCATGTGGTGCATCGCGAGATGCATCGTGCCCTGCATCTGGAGCCCAAGCGCAGTGAAAAGGGAGCAAGCCGGCCAATGGTAGGCAGCATGACCCACGTGGCAATCGTTTCCTTGCATTATTAACGTGCACAAGAAGAAACCCTGACTAAAAAAACCGCACCATCGCAGGAACGTCTAGCCTCCAAGCCATCTTCAGCTTCCGCTCCAGCTTCGCTCAAAGAAACGCCGGCATGCCACGCGGACACGCGCACAGAGACGGCCAGGGGTGCCATACGTCCTGTACGCCCCGAGCAACCCCCTGACTAGCGGTTGCGCCGGCTCAAAGCCTCACCTCCAGTGGAAATCCCAAAGGAACATGGAGGGCACTTGTGTGTGCCTGGCTAATATTATGATCGGTCGGCCCCGAGCCTCGGGACTTCACCCCGTCGCGGCATGTGTGCACCGTCTAGCCACAACAACGGTAGCCTAGCAAGCTCTTGGGGAATTCCTGTACTAGGAGGGGTGTGACGTGCAAGACGTCGCACCGGGCACACAAGTACTCGACGTGCGGGGGCCCCCAAGTCTCTACATAAACAAGCCGCTCCTTCGCACCCCTCCAGCTCCTGGCTCCTTTCTGCCTGTCTTGTCGCCGCCACCCGCACTCCTCCCGTCCGCCTCGGTTATTCTAGCGGCTCATATTCAAGATGGCTATCCCCTCTTGGATGATATGGTACAAGAAGCCCGAGTATAGGGACATCAGGGAATACTCGGCCCAGATCAGCACAGGCCAGCGCTGCTTCAGTCCCGATGGCCGCGCCAGGGTTGCCATCCCGAACCGTCTTCGACTGGAGAGGATCCTGGCGAACAAGACATGTAAGGCCATATCCCAGACGCTCCGTTCCCAACGAGGATGACAGCAATGACTGACTAACCTGCCTTGCTCGCCGTATTTAGGTAGTCCAATGTCACTCTACGATTTCTACATGTATCTCAAATACATCGAGTTCTCGCCAGAAAACCTAGAGTTCTACGTCTGGTTCAAGAACTACGAGCTTGCCTACGAGAAGGCCATGAGGAGCAAGGCCGCCGAGCAGCTCACCGAGAAGGAGCTAGAGGCCATCGAGCCGGCACCAGAGTCGAGGGACGGCAGCGTGTTTGCGCAGGCCCTTGGCAAACTGCCGTCGGTGAACATGTCGCACATGTCGTGGGACCCCGAGATGGGTGAGTTTTATTGGTTGAATAGATTAACGCAAGGGCGTTTTCTTTTCTTCTTTTCTCTTTTTTCTTTTCAAGTTTGTTTCGTTCTCATTTTGGGCCCTCCTTTCTTTCCCATCGCCGGCTAGTATACCACACACTAACATAGTGCTCGCTCTCCTCGCCACAGGCCCAGATACACTGGCACACATTGCCCAGCTCATCAGTCTGAACGTGACTCTGCGCGCCACCGTGGATGGCATGGGCGACTTGATGCCGCCCCAGCCAGAGTGCGCTGGCGGTAAGTGTCTGCCCGAGAAGCCGGGCAGCAGCGACGCCCCATCACGCGTCACGTCTTCCATCTTTACATCCAACCTGGGCCCCAGCGCCGAGCTGCGTGCCGTCATCAAGACCTACCTCCTGCCAGGCTCCGAGAAGGAGCTCAACATCCCGGCCTCGATGCGGAAGACGGCCCTGCAAGCCCTGCACAAGCATCAAGCACACGCCGCAACCGTCGCCGCCTCGGCCGGCTCGTCGTCGTCGTTGCCGACCGTGTCGTCAGAGGCCGCCGAGACGGCCGGCTACGTTGATCCAGAGGTGCTGCGTCCGGTGGCCGACCACGCGTACATGCTGCTCAGGAACTGCTCGCACCGCAATTTTGTCAGGCTCGGCGTCTCCAACGGCACCTACGAGACCGTCTGCGTCGCCACCGCCCTGGGCATCGTTCTCACCACGGTCGGGTTTCTGCTGCTGCTTCTGCGCGCCTTCCAGCCGGGCACGGGCGCTCACTCGCGCTGGGAGGCGTTTGCCGCCTGGCCGCTGTGGTGGCTCGGCATGTCGCTCGTGCTGTCGGGCCTGAGGGGCAGCTGCTTCTTCCTGCTGCTCTTCTCGCGCCGCCAGCCCCTGCCGTGGGAACGCTTCGACGACGGCGACGGCATCGAGCACCCCGGGAGCAACGGGACCAGCACTGGCAACGGCGGCAACGGCAACGGCAACGGCAACGGTAACGGTAACGTTACAAAAACCGGCAGCAGAACCGGCAGCAGCACCAACTCCTCAAGCACAGGGACCGCATCCAAGATTGCCAAGCCCAGCAGCCCTACCGCCACGGCCGAGATCCGTCGCAAGAGGAACCCTGTCCTCCGGGCGCTGTCGAGGCTGATGATCTTTGACCGCAAACTCAAGGTCAAGGACGAGCACCTGCGCCGCCTGCAGACCAAGATCGTCGTCCAGAGCCTTGCCAGCGGTGCCGTGTTTGCCACCATGGGCGTGCTGTTGTTTCTTTGGCTGCCGGTCTGGACCGAGACTGTTCGTTGATCGGCCACGTCTTTCGTGTCCGCCCGCCAGACACGGAAGTTGCTTTGGTGTTTTCAATTGCAGAGAGCTTTTAAATTTTTGTTTTTAAACCTTATTCCTTCATTTATATATCCTTTTCCTCTCCTTTTTCTCTTTTATCTTTTTCCTTTCTTCCCGTCGAAAAAGCTCAACGCCCGGTAACGCCCGCTGAGGGGTCCATCGACGATGGCATGGATAAGCTGATGGAAGCACTTGGCTCTCCCGCCGAGCCCTGGTTCCCCCTCTCAACCCCCGGGCCCCGGAACACACAAATCGGAACTCTCCGCAGCTGGACCTGAGGCAGCCGCGCGCTATAAGAAGTGGGTGCACTACTCGACCACCCTCAGCACGCTCGGCCTTGACTTCCTGAACGCATTCAAGCAACAGTCCCGAGAGCGTCGAAACCGGTTCGTCTTCGACACCTTCAGGCGGACGTGCAAGGACGTCGAACCAGTTGGCATCGGGGAGCCCCCCTTTGCCCTCAGCATGCGCGCCTCTCTGTACAACGACGCCGGAGGTGATTGCATTCCCGTCTCGGCAGTTTCGGCAGCAGCTTGCCCTCATCGATTTCCTCAAAGACATCACGATCCACTGCCAGAGCGTCACGGGAGACTGGTCTATTCGTCGGGCTGCGTTCAATCTCGATTTCTTTTTTTTTTTTTTTTTGGTTATGGCGTTTGTCGATACCATTTACTATCCCATTATTCATTATTGTTTATGCTTTGTATTTTTCCATAGTTGAGCCCAGCCTCGACCACAGACCAGTGATCCGGCCTCGGAAGCAGGCCATCGCAGTGATCCGGACAGCCCGACGCCCGTGGACGGCGTCAGCAGGTCACCGGCCCAACGGGTACGCCGGTCAGCTCATACTTCGGTTTAATGGGCCAAGTGCCC
Source organism: Magnaporthiopsis rhizophila (assembly GCA_003049465.1). Classification (NCBI taxonomy): domain Eukaryota; kingdom Fungi; phylum Ascomycota; class Sordariomycetes; order Magnaporthales; family Magnaporthaceae; genus Magnaporthiopsis; species Magnaporthiopsis rhizophila. The sequence continues at coordinate 99,306 of PYSS01000073.1, read as the reverse complement.
AGGGAGACGGCCTCGAGGGCGCAGCAAAGCCCAAGAAACCGGCCACCAAAGCCGAGCTCACAGCGGATCGAGATCGCAGTGGTGTAGATGGCCGCCGCCGCGGGCCTAAGCCTCGTGCCCACACACCTCCGAGCTTCTCGGAGGAATCATGCGCCCGCCGCTCGGGCTCGGGCCGCGCTCGCGTTCGCGTTCGCATAAACTGTCTCTCCAACCCGCCGGGGTATATTGTATTTGACCTTTAACCCTAATGTATTTACTTGCTCAAGTCAAGCAGCTGTTTCTTGGCCCCTGGCTTTGGCAATGTGGTACAGCCACACGACGTGCTTAGCCCAACACTGCCCCGTAAAGTTTTCTTTTATTACAATGGTGACAAATGTCAAGTCTTGCTTCAATGTCAACCTGCAGTAGCCCAGCGAGTACTCGGCCATCAGGACGTTCTCGACCCTGGCCATAATCTCATCACCCGGCTCTCCATCAGAAAAGCTGGTGATCATGCTGTCAAAGAGCATGTGCTTGGTGGCTTGGTGGGAATCACTGGGCATGAAGAGCACCAGCCCTCCTTAGGAGCTCCCAGACCGTTTCTCCGGCTTTCGTTTGAAGTGCTGAGCCTCCTTGCGGAAGTGAACCTCGGCAGCTTCACCCGCATCCACGGCTCGGGTACTTCTCCCTGAATGCACTCTCAAGGCGGGCCTTGTCTGACTTGACTTCGTCGACGTCCTTAGCATACCAGGCCTTGACAGCGTCACCAGCTTCCTGCCCGTCCAACCAAGCTCGAGCCCGACCTCTTGGGACCTCTTTCGCGTCGCTGCTCCGTGCTCCTCACCCTTGCTACTGAGGAGAAAGCATTCTAGCTACTTCGGGCATCCCCTCGGCCCGGTTTCCGGCTTAAACCCCACAGATGGAAGTAAATACCAGAGTTGTTGGTAGGAGCCGGTACTCCAGGAGGCTCGGAGGTCTCCGAGGGTGATACATATAAGGAACGCCGCGATCCGGGAAAGGGTCCTCTGTAACCTGCATTAGGGAGAGAAGGATCTGCCCGCCTGAGGTACCGCAAAAGGACAGGTATATGTACATGCAGGATGGTCATCACAGGGTTATTTCTCCGATCTCGCTCTGCGGTCCCGGAACCTGCTCCCGGGACCAGGAGGATCCCCCAATACCCACTGCCGGCCCCTTTCACTTATCGCACGCGCACACCGGGCGTAATCCAACAGTAGTATCAAAAAAATGCCATAGCACCGAGGGCAATCTTTCCCCAACGGGTGAGCAGGAAATGAGGTAGCGGAAGGCAAGGCATGATACAGGAGAATAGCGGTAAGAAAATGGGTAAATAAAATGGGAGAAGAGAGGTAGATAGAGAGATAGAAAGGTACAGGAAGAGACGTAAGAGGCAAGAAGCGTGGAGTCGTAGAAAGCCTGGTGGCGATCGCGTTCTAACGCGCGGTGCTCCTGCCGCTTTGGGCTGCTGCCACTCTCCACATCAAACATCCTCCACCCTTTAGATGGCCTACCTCTTTGCTAGCCTGCCAAACAGCCAAGTTGGACACACCAGACTCAAAACGTCCTGCCCACGCATCGATCATGGCCGGCGACGAGATTGCGAGATGCCATCGCGAATTGGAAGAGGAGCAACGCCTATTCGGGGCAGGCATACGTCGGCGTGGGGCAGACCACCACGGGCGTGAAAAGGCCAAAGAGCCGCAGCCATCGAAGCGATATCTCAAAAACGGAAGCGCAGCGACCTAGGGATCCTTCTTTCAACCTTTTCGTCTGCGCAGTCGACCGGTTCACCGACTGTCCAAGCCGTCACATCAGCCACAGTTCCCACCCCGTCCACGACGTTTCCGCCAGCGAATCGCGAGCTGGCAGGGCTTTACAGCGAACCGCAAGGAGATAATGGGGAAATGCTTTTCCGACCCGTATTCTGCGGCTCATTTGACGCAGTCCTACGGCGATATGGAGGGGAGCACGACGGGTGCCAAGGAGCCGAGGGACCGCGACCACTACAGCAGTATCTCCAAATGGTAAGAGTGGCGCCTTTCCTTCTTTTGATCTTTTCTTCCACGCAGTCGACCGTTCGCTAACTGCCTACCCAAGACGACACGGCCAGTCCTGGTCCCAGTTCCCTCAGCCACGTCTCGTCCGCCGGTGACCCCGTGTTCCCGTTACCCGACCCGGTTCGACAGTCTGCTCCACGAGCCGAAAATGGTGGCGACGCGTCGTCTGCCTTGTACGAGTCACCACGGTTTTGCATGTCTCCGCTGCCGACGCCGCCGCCACGTCGGGCGCAAGCTTTGGGAGAAAGGAGCCGAGGAACGGGAAGCGAGCCAGACGCACGGGGCCAGCCCGACCTGGACGCCCTGCCGGACATTTGGGACCAACCAAACACAAGAGACGGACTCAACATACGAAACCAGGCGTGCTGCACCCATCCCGCGCGCGTGTCGAAATTACAATCCGCGAATCACCGCCGGCCGCTTCGAGGCCGGCGGGATGTCCGCCTGCTGAGATACGGGGCCGGAGCCTATTCTTATGAGTGTCTTTTCAGGCTTGCACGCGGCTGGCCAGTCGACCGATTCTGCCCCAACGCTCCGGTTCACGTAGCCTGACCCATCGGCCGCCTCGACCTCATTCGCCTTCTTCGCGCATAGATGAACTACGACCGCGGCCCCGACGCGGACCGCGCGCCGCTGCACGAATTTGGAGCCGCTGGCCAGCTCTACAAGGTCCGATAGTCCGCCCACGGCTACACGCTTGTCGCCGAGGACGTCCGCCCGGGGGACCTCGGCGTCCTGCGGCACGAGGAGAAGATCTGCGATCAACTCTGTGCTATTCAGGGGAGGCACGTCGCCTAGCTTATGCCTAGCTCGACGCACGGCTCTCAAGCAGCGAGAGGGACAGACTGGGGCTCTAGACTTTAACCCCGAAACCCTTGAACATTGTCCCTTGGATAGGGGAGCGCGTCGCGATCTGGGTGTTGAAGGAGCAGCAGTAAAGTGCTTGTCGACACCCGCATCCGTACTGGAAAGCGAATCTAGTCAAGAAGCAACAGACGGACAAGGGGAATAAAGCCCAGCCACCGTCCTTATACGTCGATCTTGTTGGCAAAGTGGCCGCTATTAATATGGCTACCATGGCCTTTGCCAAGCTTTGTCGGCTCGGGGTTTCAAACTGCGACCCAAAGGGTGTACAACCTCTTTGCACAACCAAGGCCTTGGAGTTGTCCACCTTGAGAAGACAAGGCCAGTGCAGCAGCCAAAACTACCGATGCCAATCTGGTATATACTCTCGGAGCACGTTTTACGGTATCCCCAAGTCTGCCGGAAGTGGCCCTTCCATTCAGCTGCGACGGCCGCGCCGATACGTGTTTACTGTTACTCAGCTGGAGCGGCCGTTGTCGACGGCGGTCGCCACGCCCTTCACCAACCTTCATTTGGTAGAGTTCACCACTGCGACCCGAGCCTGTGTGACCACTTGTACGGCCGAGGCCTTGTGGTCACCGACGTCGAGAAAGCAGAGGCCAGCAGTCCGCAAGCCCCTGGCCCGCCTAGCCAAGGCCCGGACGACCAAACCGGAGAGAGGGAAGGAGACGGATGATGCAGACGCGGAGCAAGAGCCTGTTCGCCGAAGAGCTGTAGCCGGCCGCGGAGAACATCCTGAGATGTTTCGAGCAGTCTTGAGGCTGACGGTACTGGCGGCGCCTCGGAGCAGCGGCACAGGGTTTGCTGAGGGCTTGTGTCGCAAAGGAACGGGCTAAAGGCCGAGGGTCCACGGTATCAGGACCCCGGTGCGCGCTAGAGACCCTCGTCAAGCCGAGGCCGACAAGTGCTCAGTATCCCTGTCAAGCACCTGTATATGTAGAGCCAGAGGTTGTCCTACTCTCACACTCTCCTACTAGTTCCTCAGATAGATTACGTCATAAGTATATTCCATTCGCCTCTACTTCGCAACACTTGATGGGTGCGTTTAGAAAGATCTTGGTGGGCAGAAGGGCAGAAGTTGTTGTCTGTTCCCAATCACCTTGCTCGAGTATCGAAAGGAGGAGAGCAGAAGAGGAAGACGGCGGTTTTATATTCCGTACTATCCCAGAGCATATACCCCCCAGCACTAGAGCAAGCTGGCAGATGGAGAAGTGCTCTTCTATAGCATAACTTGGCTAGTCCTGCCTGGAGCCATCAGGACTTCCAACCTATCTGCCCTGTATCTATATCTTTGCGGACTGGGGTGGCCACCGTGTGCTGCTCCGGATCATGCTCCGCTGCACTTTGGAAAGCGTTTAGGGCGTGCTCGAGCGACTGCGGCCGACAAGTACCGAGTCTACCACCAGTGAATGCTTCGAGGCCGTCTATCTTCCTTGCCTCTCATATCACAACCGCATCCGGGGATAAACGTGACCGAGACGGTTATCGCAGGTATAGTATGTCGGGTTTTCAATACAAGGTGCTGTATTGAGTGTCTCAGGGAAGCCTTGTTAAGCCAAATGCTTGAAAAATGCCATAATTATCCCGTGTACAGTTACACAGTGGCCAGGTCTGGGTTCTCTCTCCGCCTGGAAGGCCAACGATGCAAGGGTGGACCAACCACCGGGAGTCGACCCGACCATTGCAGGACATAATCTAGCGTCCCTCTGCTAGTGGCCGCTGCGTATCGGTAAATACTTCAGACGGTACCACAAGGCCCTGCCCTTGACGGTGCCGGCGTTGGTAGCAGGCCGGGGCAACGATATGCGCGCTGTTGCTGGTGACCAAGTTGAACACTACCCCGGACGGCGCGTGACCGAGCTCTGGAGCCTAGCTCTTAGTCCAAAACGCACGCGGGTCTTGTGGTCGGTCTGGCAGGACGTTTCTCTTGGTACATGTGTAGCGCCGGGGCCCAGTCTCGGCGCCAGGCTTCCTTGGTGCTTGGACATGGTGGACAAGCACGTCTCTCAGGGAGTGGCCCACCAGGGAGACAGGAGGATGTATGCGTAATGTGGTGGCAGTTCAACTTTCTTTTTCCTGGTAGCTTGCCAACGGTCCCGGGAGTTTGGAGAGCATCCGACTAATGCGCGAAGGAGCCAAGGGTCGGGGAGGCTCGGAAGTACAGTCTGGAGCATATATGAATATATGCGAAACTAAACGCGCAGTCACCATCGTTCTTTCGTGTCCCAGTCCCGAGGGAAGGCTGCTCCGCCTTGCCTTCACTGGTGGGTGGCCATGGTACACGAAGCAACATGTTGAAACACACCGTCACATACACACACCCGCCGCGGGGGCCAGGGCGGCACTCGGCAAATTCTTGCCTGGTCTGGACAAAGAGGGAGACGACGTTTGAATAGAACAAGTTAAATAACTTTTATTCACAGCTACCTAAGGAATGCAAGCCAAACTAAAGCGGGCTTGTACAATGAACCTTTTTCCCCAAGCCAACCGCGACGCTGATGATAATCCTTGCTCGTCGGGGATCTCCACGCTTTGACGCTGCGGGTGCCTCGAGAAGGGCCATTGGATGCTCTCAACTATGCGCATCATCTCGAGGGAAGGCCGATCAGCCTTCGAGTGCGGCGAACACCCCTTTGTGACATGCGCTGTGGAACTGTAGGAGACGTTCTGGCCCTATAGACACAGGCGCGGCGAAGGAGGATCAGGAGCCATATGAAAAGCGGTCCAAGTACTCCGTGACTGAGTGAAATGCCGTGACATGGACGACGTCCGTAATCCAAATCCGGTGCCGCAGCAATCTCGAAACGTTCGCTTTCCTCGTACACCGAACTGCAGGTGCTATAGCTCGGGATCTCGTCACTGCAAGCACCCCGACTGCGTGCTCGAGCGTGGTAGAATTTTGGAAAAGACTGCGATGCGGAGCCGAACGGCGGTTGAGATGTCGCAAGTGATGGCGTCGGCCGATGGTGCTCGAGGCTGAGCTAGGCGTGCGAGACCCCTGAATAGGAAGAACGATGGGTGTTCCGGTAGTGCGTCTGGGATTCTTTGTAAACGAATGTCAGCCCCTGGAGCAGTCGGTATTGGCTGTGTGGTCATCGTTAAGCCTCGGTAGGGGTAACACGTCAATCCTTGGGAGCGTTGGAACGCTGCAAACCGCCGCCGACGACGGTCTTTTTGACAGCTTTATTCGGGTCTCCTCGCAGCTGGGATCATGTTGGTGCTCGAGTTGGAGGCGCTGAGAATGCCGACTGACGGCGGACGGCGTGGCATGGACGATCCCTGTCGGGTCCTGTAAGGGATTGGGCTGATTGCGATTTTCAGCGCGTTGTAGCGGAGAAAAGTACATGTAGTTAAAGTAGGGAGGACCGCTCACGTATAGTGACAAGGCCATCCCGGGCGGCGCACCTCGTCCAGCTTGCCACGGAGGCTTTCTGTTTCGTTCCTTGGAGAGTTGGTGTTGATGAGGGGCGCCCTTCCCTGGGTGACAAGACATTGTCCTGATGTAATTCTGGGCTATATGCTGGAGGCATGGACTTCGACGACAATGCAGAACTGGTTCTCGTTTGCGATTCTAAGCAGGTTGGTGGGTCGAGTCGGCGGTTCAGATCGTCGAGCAGCGGCTAGCCGCAACCCATCAGCGGAGGTTCAGCGGCTCAGGGACTTTCTGCCCACCAGACAGGCCAACTGCGCTGCAGAACAGCACGCGTGACAGCGGGTCCCGGCACCAGACACAAGTTCACATGAACCAGACATCAAATGTTTCCACAACCAACGCAACCCCAATCGCATCTGCCCGTCCTCGCTCGCCTGCACTGCAACGCCAGAAACAACCCGACGATGCCTTGTTCCAAGTTCGAGCCGACTGCATGAACGAACAACCCTGCCGTCGAGCGGACGGACCCACCGGCTGATCACCCCGCGGCGGGCAGCTGCCCACCATCTCTCGAACCCTTTGTCATCCCTCGCCTTGGCCTCGCGCAATGGCTTCTTGGTTCCCTTCCTGGCTCCTTGGCACGCCGAGACAACACACGCGTCCTTTTTTACGTTAATAGTCATTTCCAGCGCCACTCAGTGGGATACTACACTTTTGCGACCTTCCCTTTCTCTGCCCGCCGATGCTCCGACTCTCGCAGGTAGCCCAGACGCACAGATCGACGGCATTGTAGCCCGAGAGTAGCTTACCGACGCGGTCACCGCCATCATCACCATGGCCCCTACAGTCACCCGTCTGTTGTCGCAAGGCTGGGAGGTCAGGCTCAGCGCGCCGCCAGGGAGCGACGGAGGCGAGGACCGATGGCTCCCAGCCGGCGACCTTCCAACAGAGATTCACCTAGATCTATTCAGGAACAACATCATTCCCAACCCACACCTGGACTTCAACGAGCTCGCCGTGCGCTGGGTCGCCGACCGCCAGTGGACCTACCGCTGCCGCTTCGACGCTCCGCCCGGAAGCGGGACGACCGACCTCGTCTTGGAAGGCCTTGACACCTTTGCTACTGTGTCGCTGAACGGTGACGAGATTCTGGTTTCCGACAACATGTTTGTTGAGCACCGGGTCGACGTGACGGAAAGACTCCGCCCTCGCGCGAGCCCAAGCGAAGAGGCTGTCAACGAACTCGTCATAACCTTCGACTCGGCTCGCAAACGGGGCCTGCAGCTTGTCAAGGAACACCCAGAGCACCGCTTCATCGCGCACCAGACCGAGATCCACAGAGTCCCGGTCCGCAAGGCGCAATATCACTGGGGCTGGGACTGGGGCCCCATCCTGATGACCTGTGGTCCCTGGAGGCCCATCAAGCTGGAGACGTTTGCGACGAGAATCGAGGATGCGCGGATTTCTTACAACTTGGCCGAGGACCTCGGCGCCGCCCGCGTGATAGTCAAGGTGAAGACGTGCGGGTCATCGCCGTCATCGAGATGCTGTGTCACCCTCAACAGCGAGACTGCGTATTCGGGGGAGCCGACCATTGCCGACGGGGCGCAAGAGTTCGAAGTGGGCTTCGATATCGAGAAGCCTCAATTATGGTGGCCTCGCGGTTTCGGCAAGCAGAACATGTACAAAATCGAGGTATCGATAATGTCTCATGACGAGGACGTGCTCGACACAGTCAGCAAGACAATTGGGCTCCGACAAGCCGAGCTTGTCAGGGAGAAGGATGCGTTTGGAGAGTCGTTTTACTTCCGCGTCAACGGCGTCGACATCTTTTGTGGCGGCTCGAACTGGATCCCGGCGGATAGCTTTCTCGTCAGAACAACGCCAGACCGGTACCGTGACTGGATCGTCTCTCACGTCGCCGAGGGCAACCAAGCCATGGTGCGAATCTGGGGCGGCGGTATCTACGAGCACGACGCCTTCTTTGACGCCTGCGATGAGACCGGTGTCCTGGTGTGGCAGGATTTTGCTTTTGCCTGTGCCAACTACCCAGCGTACCCATCGTTCCTATCCTCAGCCGAGACGGAGGCGCGCCAGAACGTCAGGCGCCTACGCCACCATCCGTCACTCGTCATATGGGCTGGCAATAACGAGGACTACCAGATAGTCGAGAGATACAAGCTGAGGTACGACTTCGCCGACAAGGACCCGCAGTCATGGCTCAAGACCGACTTCCCGGCCCGATACATATACGAGCACCTGCTGCCCAAAATCTTAGAAGAGGAGGATCCCGGCGCCATCTATCGCCCTTCAAGCCCCTGGGGCAACGGCACAAGTACGACGCTCGTGGTGGACCCCACCGTCGGCGACGTGCATGAGTGGAACGTCTGGCACGCGGACATGAAGCCTCACCAACTACTTCCTGGCATGGGAGGCCGCTTCATCAGCGAGTTCGGCATGGAGGCATACCCACACGTCCCGACGATATCCCGCGCCATTACGGACCCATCTCAGCGCAGCCGCCCCGGCACCCTCGCGCTTGACTTCCGAAACAAGGCCATCAACCACCAGCGACGCCAGCTGGCTTACCTGGGCGAGAATGTAGATCTGCATGCCCCTACAGGCACCGCAACGCCGTCTTCACTCGATGGCTTTACCTACTTGACGCAGGTCGTGCAGGCCGACACGATGCGATCCGCGTACAGCGGGTGGCGGCGACGCTGGGGCGACGAAACGGGCGCGCGGCGGTGCGGCGGCGTTCTAGTCTGGCAGCTCAACGACTGCTGGCCCACCATCAGCTGGAGCCTCGTCGACCACGACGGCGTGCGCAAGCCCGCATGGTACGGCGTCCGCGAGGCGCTGAAGCCCGTTGTGGTCTGTGTCCGCCGACCCTTTTTCGACTGCGCGTCGCGTCCGGCCGATGGGAAGACGTTGGTACGCGACACAGGTCACGTCGACCCCAGGCCGGCCTGGGGCGCCGCCAGCTCCGGTGCTGTCGGCCACCGGGCCGTGTCCGACCTGTGGGTGTCTAACCTGGGTATCGACGAGCTCGAGGGTGAGCTGCAGGTGACCCTCGTGTCCATCAAGAGCGGCAAGGTGCTGCGGCGGCTATTCGCGCAGCCGCTGGGGCTGCGGATCCAGGCCAACGGCACGACCGAGGTGGCTGCCAGGCCCAGACGCGACGGCAGACGAAGATCCTCGGCGGCCAACAAGGCGGTCCACGACAAGCCCGCGGCGTCGGCGTCGGCGGACGATGGCGAAGACTCGTCCGCTTTTGATCCTGCGGCTGCGGATCCTTTCGTCATACACGCACAGCTCAGTATCCATCACGTCGGTGGCGGAGAGGATAGGACGGCAGTCCAGACGGTAGAGGATGTTTCGTGGCCCGACCCGCTGAAGTACATCGACTTTAGCAACCGAGGGCTCAAGGTCAGCGTTGATGGTGGGCCTGTTGAGGGACAAGCCGGGAGCAAGACCTGGGTCAAAGTCGCAGCAGAGCGGCCCGTCAAGTGCTTTGTGTTCCAGGAGCGGCCCGGGGTGCGGCTGAGCGACAACGGCTTCGACGTGCTTCCGGGCCATCCTGTTCGGGTCGAGGTGGACGGCTGCCACCCGCGGGAGCTGAAGTGGATGTACCTTGGGCAGGAGAGGCAAGAGGCCGACTGGGACTGTTAGAGATACGCTCGTGTCAGTATATGAGATCACCGTAGTTGTGCCTTCGTCTTGCCGTCGTCGTGTCTATTGCGGGCGGTCATTTTGCCTCCAAGATGTCGTACTGTCCAGTTGAACCAGCTGCCCTGACCTATTCAATCGTGTGATTTAGTGTCGAATGGGTGATTTCTATTCTCTGTATTCACAAGCCCGAACCCCAGGCCGAAATCAGTGCGGCTAGCGCTTTCGCAGTGACAAGCCCTCGGTTTCAGGCCATTGCTGGAGTGCGAACAATAGGACCAACCCTTCACAAAGCGCCCATCTGGTGAGTTACCAAGACTTGTTATAGAGGTGAAATAATTGAGCGAACAGCACGGCATGACATTGTCGCTTCTTTAACGCGCCCTGTCCGTACATAAATACATACTCGGCCAGATGGCCCTAGGTCTTGGTCCTGACTGCTCATCATCCCGGAGATACAGAGCAACCTGTCCACCGACACCCACCGGTAGCGCGTCCCTGATCAAATCTTGTCGCATATATCCAAGCCTCAGCCAAGATGCCCTACGGCAAGCCGAAGCAAACACAAGCGAGCAGCAGCGCGAAGAAGAAGCAGAAGAAGGGCCAGCAGCAGCATCAGGCGGCGGCATCAAACCAAGAGTCGGTGGTAGCCAGCATGTCAATCCACGAGGCACCGTCCAAGGACAGGCCCGCCTCCCTCGAGGAGTACGTCTGGGCGACAGGCACCGGCTACTGCCTCTCGCAATCGGTTGTCGAGAACGCGCAGTCCCAGATCGACAGGGTCATGGAAAAGACGGCAACCCTCAAGAGGACGGTCGTGGAAACCGCTGTCGCGATGGAGGAGATGAAGAAGAAGAAGGACTAGGAGAAGCGAGCTCGGACCTACCGCTGGCAGGCGCTGGGAAACCGTAGTTGTTGCCGATAGCTCTGCCCTTGCCCGTTGCCCGCCCGTCCTCTACCGCAATGGGGGAAACGTGTACAAGACCTGAAAATAAAATATACCTATCTACCCATCTATCTCACCGCGACAATGAATGGTTATTCGTCGGTGATCCTGTGACGCTCGATTAGCACCTTCGAAGCAACGTGAGGCCCCAATCATGGCGCTGTCTACCTTACGGCGGCTGATATGTGGCCAGAGTCCGCCCGCCGCCCTCCAAACCGACGATTAATTTCCCACCACTGCAACGATCCCCCTCCCCCCCCCCCCCCCCCCCACCACCACCACCACCCCCACCACCCCCCCCCCCCGCCGCNCCCAATCGAGGGCCTTTCTATATCCCTTGTGCGTGTCCTCCTGCTTTCCCTGGTCGTTCCCGTTAAACTTCATCGCTTTATGTCCCTTCACTGGCCTTCGACGCGTTCATCGGCCATCGTGCTGCTGCCGTCAAGCGTCCCTGGGACACTCAAAGGCGTGCTGATACTCTAGTCCAAGGCTCTTTTACGAACAACTAAAGGCGAGACAGACAACAGGCGGGCTAGGCTAGGTTCCACGAGCAATTTTCATTGTATATAATTGCGAGGGTGTTGAACATGTCCACCATGGGGCCAGTTTAGGAGGCGGATCTCTGTTTTTTTTTTTTTTTTTTTTGTTGCGGCGCAAAATCTCCGCAACTAGCGTCCTTCATATTTGTTACGGATGTTCTACTCCGCAACACAGTCCTTCGTTCGTTCGTTGTGATCTTCTTCGCTCCGCTTACCTAATACAGTGGGTCTATTCCACCCGCTGGGAGCCAACCACGTGTTACCCAAAGAAAACTGCGAACTCATTCAACGTCATATCAGACCCAAGCTGTTAGGAATATAATGCCCGCGCCTTTCTTCATCCCTAAAAAAAAGTTGGAGCTTTAGATATTTAGCTGTGATGATACTGGTTTAAGCTTACCGTTTAACTGCTAATTGCTATGCTGCGCCCAACCAATCGCCCCTCCTCCACCCCCTGCGCAGACACGAACTTCTTGCCGTTTGCGGTTCGACTGCCGGATGGCAGATGGCAACCCCTGACAGCCCCTCTGCAGCTTCGCCCGTCAGGGCGGGGCCGATTAATGACTTGGAGAAGGACGCCAAGACCTTGATTAGCAAAATCTGCGGCCCCCGGCGCATCCTGCGTTCCGTCCTCCCCACCCTCCGCCACGCGAAGCCGTCTGGTACGCACTGAGTCCCGCCCAGATCCGGCGTCATGCAGCGACATGATTGTTACGGCTGTCCTCAGGGACAACCAAACGCCCCATCGGGCCGACAGAGACGCCCGAGACCTCTGGGAGGTCGGGTTCGGTGCGACCCATACACTAATCAATGTCCACGGCCACCTTTGTTGCCCCGACGCCGCTCTTTGTGACCCCGCGGTTTCTCAGCAAGACTTGGGAGTCATGGCTAACGTTTGCTGTTCAACCAGGCGGTATCTAGTGGAACTCGGGCAACCTGCCTTAGCCATACACGTACCCAAGCAACGGAACTATGATCCCTGAACGCAATCATCACATCAATCACCACCAGTGTACCGCCCGATATGGAGCAATGGAGGGGACAAGTGGTGTAAGCATAATGTTGGCGAGTTTGCTTGGGGAGCAGCCCAAATACGATCCCATTCGTTACGGGAGCCAGGGTGCCCTTGAATTCAGCATGGGACGAAGACCGCGGTTGCACACGAGCAGGACGAGGGCGATAGCACCCAGCAAGACGGGGCAGCACGTCAAGGGTAATAGACAACCTCTGGGTCTAGGGCAGGGCGTCCAGCGATAACGCAAGACGGTACGGCAGCCGGAGTCGGATCCGAAGAAGGCGGCAAGGAAAAAAAGGATAGCCGACCAATAACGCTTCTCCCTTTCTCCCCCTTTTTTTCACCAACGACTAGAGATACCGTGGTAAAATCGCGGGACCAGTTTCGGGCCAATTGTTGGGGTGCGATCTGCCGACACCAAAGATCCATTTCATGGATCGAATTCAACCGAGTCGGCGGCCTACCCTACACCTACCCTACACCCCTGGCGAGGCGGGCTGCTTTTGTGTGGATCTCAAAAACGTCAGTTCCCGCTGCAATCGATCAGGCCCGCTACAAATGACAGAACCCCGCACGGCCTTGCCTCCGTTTTTGGGCGATTGATTCCACATACCTATCCGCCCGTGCCGCCTGCTCGAGTTTCCCCGTCGCCCTTCGGAACCATCTCCGTCTTTCGACTGGCCCTTTCGTATTCCAGATAAGCATCATTGTCCGACTGCCGTAAAGGGACCGGGTTTGCAGGTCAGTCAACCAATCAAAATTTGTTTGCGCGCCCCATAGCCCCACTGCGAAAAGCCGAACCAAGGCGGGGAGGGTTCTCACAAACGTCATCGAGCTCTTAATTTGCTACAAGGACCGGGATACGTGTTTGCGTTGCATTTCGCGCTGCACCTGGCGCCCCGAAGCAGTGTAGGAGGCAGGCAGCGTCGGAGCGGAGGCAATCTGCTTCCGACGCTGCTGCGCGTTTTTTTTTTTTTTTTTTTTTTTCCTAAACCGCTTGGTTGACCTGTTTATTTACCTTGTCCAGACCAGAACACGGTCCTTTCCTGAAGCGAAGCCGGTCCCTTTCCTGCAGTCGTCATTGTCAGCCTCGGAATGAATAGCTCTGGGGGTTAGAAATCTGGCCCTGGCACCTCGACAAGCTGACTCCGGAGCGAGAGCCTCCTCGGGATTGGTCAGCATCGGAGAGCCAGGGGCTTTGGCCATGGCCATGCTTTGAAATCAAGGTAGTGCGGTGCGGTACTTGGCCAATGTGGACGCGGATATGGAGGCTGCAAGGCTTCACCGCACCGCACAATATACGCCGTGATCTCGGCAGCTTGCCGAGCACCGACTCGCTCGCCGGGTTATAAAATGACCAGGACAGCTCCTCCAGTGTCTCCCGCCCTCTTTTTCCTCGCTCCTTCGAACAATAATCACGCCCGCTTGTCTGGCCTGCCTCTCAGCACACCACTGCCAACCCACCCACATCACCACCATGGCCTCCAAGTTGAAGCCCCTCAAGCCCTACGGCGTCGCCGGGCCGAACCCGCCCAAGGTCATTATGGCTTTAGAGGAGCTCGGCATCCCGTACGAGGCCGAGGCGACCCGCTTCGACCAGGTCAAGACGCCCGAGTTCCTGGCTATCAACCCCAACGGCCGCATGCCGGCGCTCCAGGACCCCAACACCGACCTGACGATCTGGGAGTCGGGTGCCATCCTCGAATACCTGGTTGAGCGCTACGACAAGGACCACAAGATCAGCTTCCCCGCCGGCTCCAACGAGGCCGCCCTGGCCCGCCAGTGGCTCTTCTTCCAGGTTTCGGGTCAGGGCCCCTACTACGGCCAGGCCATCTTCTTCACCAAGTACCACCACGAGAAGCTGCCCAGCGCCGTCGAGCGCTTCGTCAAGGAGGTCAACCGCGTCACGGGCGTGCTCGAGGCCCACCTGTCCAAGCAGAAGGGCAACGTCGCCGACGCCGGTACCGAGGGCGACGGGCCTTGGCTGGTTGGCGACCGCTACACCTACGCCGACCTGTCCTTCGCCCCTTGGCAATACATGTTCACGACGATCCCGCTGGACCCCGAGGTCAAGGTCCGCCATGACCCGAACGAGTTCCCCAACGTGAAGAAGTGGCTGGCCAACATGCTGGCCCGCCCAGCGGTTTCCAAGGCTCTCGATCTGGCTCTGAAGAGATCCTAGTGAGGATACTTGGGCAGCGGCTACTTTGGGATTATGGGAACTTCTCCCTAGTTGTATACTAGCGTCAAGCCTTCCCGTAGAACTAACGCGATTGGATTTTCGGCACATGTGACTCCCTGTGGAGATTCCCACGGGGCAAGAGATCAACAACAAAGTTCGCGCTTTGGCCTGGATGCGAATGCTGGAGCCGGGCAGCGCCATGACCCTGGTCGAGGGACGCCCACCAAAGATCGGATGAGGAGAAGGCCCCTGCCAGACATGTCACACTGGTACCGCCGGTGAGACGAACCGTTTTCCAGGCAAGAAAAACCGCCGGCAACTTGAGGTTGGCCAACATGGGAATGGACTTATTTGTGATGTGATGAGACGACGCGGCAAGCCCATAGCGCCGGGTGTGACATCAGTCAGCGAAGGCGCTGGTCTGATAAGAAGCCCAAGGCTTCGGGGAGCATATACTTGCAAGAATGTTCCCTAGGAGATGACCTTCCGCTGCATCTCCACCGTTTCTTGTTGGACTTTTGTCAGAAAGGATGCCAAGTGCGACGACCGCTTACGACGCCGGATCTCTTAGGGGCATCACCAAGGCGACCTGCATGTGACCGCGCGACACACCTCTCTCTTTTCGCAGCCAAAGCGGGCGAGGAATGGCGCCGCCGGCGGCCCATTACAAGAGACAGTGAGAGACCGTCTACTGCGAACAAAGCCACCTTCCTTGCCAGGATACTCGCAGACCTACTTGAGCAAACCTCGACATGCTGCTGGCCGGGCCCTCAGAGTCGGGCCACGAATGCCCGACCTGCGGCAAGACATACCAGCGGAGCAGCCATTTACGACGCCACGAGATGACGCGTACGTGTTAGCTACTTGGTCGGCTTTGACACGGACACATGACGCCAGGACGTGGTGAGAACTAACAAGGGCCGCAAACAGATGGGGGAGACACTGGATTTCACTGTCCGTTCTGCCATAAAGTGTTTGCTCGCAGGTAACTCACGCCACAACATGTATTTCACCGGCGTTATGATACAAGCTCGGCTGACGGACCACTCTAGGGACGTCTGCCGGAAACACTCTCTCCAGTGCCCCAGCAAAGGCACGCAGGCCGACCCGCCACTCGCCAAGCGTGGCCAGAAGCCCCGGGCGTGCGACGGCTGCTTCAGGAGCCGGCTGGCGTGCGACAATGACCACCCTTGTTCTCGCTGCCAGACCAGAGGTGTCGAGTGCAGCTACTCGAGGCTGCTGTCGTCACCAAGGGCCGATCTGGCCGGCAGCAGCAGCAGCAACAGCAACAGCATGGCCGCTAGTACAAGGATGGCAAGCACAACCCCGCCGCACCAACTGCCATCCCCTGACACGGCAGGCGGAAGCAGCGCGCCGAGCCCAGAGGACGACGAGGAGATGCAGGGCATGGTGACGGCAACGGCACCGGCCACGGCAGTACCAACGGCGGCCTCGGCGGCGCCGGACAGCGAAAAGGATGGAGAGGAGAAGATGGCGGCGGCATCCTTCCTGCTCAGCCTGACCAACCCCAAGGCCGAATCCATGGTGCGGGCGCTCATCAACGAGCCGCGGTGCAGCCGGGAGGACGAGGAGGTTCTGATGATGCCCATGGCGACAACGAGCGAGATGATTTGCGGCGGCGGCGCCAGCATGACCGATGCCGACGCGCTGGATCTGTTCCTCCCGCCGTCGTCGGGCCAGCCCGGGATCCTGGGCGACCTGGCGGCCAACGGAGGAGGCCTGTTTGCCAACTCGGGCTTCTTCCCCTGGAGCTTGGGCCCGCAGTCCATGGACCTGGACGACTTTTACGTCGTGAAGCCAGACGACCCGACGTCGGCGGCGGCGATGGCGGCGGTGGTGGACGCGCTGCAGGAGACGCACGACTGGCTCGCGCGGTCCGGGCAGGTCTACGACGACGGCGGGGTGCCCTTCAGCCGCGAGCGGCTGGCGGCGACGCAGGCGCTGGCGTGGCCCAACGTGCGCGCCTTCGTGTCGAGCTACTTCCGCAACACGCACCAGGACTTTCCGCTGCTGCACCGGGCCTCCTTCGCCGTCGGGGCGGCCGCGCCCGAGCTGCTGCTGGCCGTCGTGCTGTGCGGGTCGCTGTACTCGCCGCCGACCGACGGCGCCCTCTCGTGCCGCGGGCTCTTCCACCTGGCCGAGGAGCTCGCGTTCCGTCGTCTGGCCGCCGCGCTGACCGCCGCGGAGAAGGAGGCCGACTCGGCGGCGGCGGCGGCGGCGGCTGGTGGTGGTGGTGGTAACACCAAGAGGGGCATGGAGACGACAAAGAGGCTACACGAGACGCTACAGGCGGCCCTCATCATGCACGGCCTGCAAAACACCATGAGCAGGGCGCCGGCGCGGCGGCGGAACCGCACCGTGCGTTTGCCGGCCCTGGTCTCAGTCGTCCGCACTTTGGGTCTGGCGAGGACCCGGCACGAGCTCTGGACGTCGCCCGGGGCCGAGACGGACGAGAGTCGGTGGGCCGAGTTTGTGCACACCGAGACGCGGATCCGGTAAGACACACGTGCACCATCTAGGTATCCGCTTGGGGAGCCTTTTTTGCTAAAAAGCCAAGCACAGCATCGCAACGTGGACGCTCCTCGCCGACGGCCAGCAGAGCGGCATGTTCCACTGCCCGCAGTCCATGACGACGCTCGAGATGACTGGCGACCTCCCCTGCCTGGCCGAGCTGTGGGACGCGCCCAGCGCGGCCGAGTTCGCGCGGGCCGTGGCGGCGCACGGCGGGCCGTCGTCGTGTCTGCGCCGGGGCTGCTCCATCCGCGTGGCCGTCGAGCGCCTCATGGCCGACGACCACGACGACTCTTCCGGCGAATTCGAGTTCCCGCTCCGCCACCTGGCGCTGCCGGACCTGCAGGTGCTGGTGTTTGCCGTCCACGGCACCATCCGCAGCGCCCGCTTCGCCAACCTCCTCCCCGCCGGCGCGCCCGTCATCGTGCGCGCCATCTCGCGCTGGCAGGCGCTGTGGGACCGGGCCGCCCGGGGCCTGACGCCCGAGGAGCTTAGCCGCAGGGGCCTGGTCCGCCACAGCGGAGAGCTCTGCTGGCTGGCGAAGAAGATGCTGGCCGTGCTGGTGTCGGGCGCCGCGGACGCTGAGGACTCAGGGTACTTTCAGGGCGTCGCCCACGACTCGCTCGAGGAGCTGCACGGTTTTCTACGGCGGTACTGCTTGGGGTTGTGAGCAGTACTGTGTAGGTGGTACAGGGCAAAGAAGAACAGAGAGCGTTACGCAGAACGTCAACCTCGGACCGATGGCCGTTGCACATGACCTCTGGAGAATGCACGTCGGCCCAAGAAAAGGACAGAGGCTGTAGGCTGCCCGGGGGGGAGCAAGGAGCCATCGTCGGCAACCTACTGGCGCTATGGATACGAGGAGGCATGTATTTTCTTTCTTTAGTAGCGTCACACAAGGCGGGCCCATGCAGATCGATGCTGGCCCGTGCCGGGGAAATTACAGAGTCCAGCTGCTGGCCTGACCATCTTCACTTTCGGGACCGAGTGACCGTCCTTCTCGAGCGGGATCTCGGGCTGCGCTCGCCAGCTTCGATGGGGGCCGTATCCAGCTGGGCATGAGCGGTGAGGTGAGGCGAGGCTCGAATTGGCATCCCACGGCAGATCACCGAGCCACAAAACCAGCATCAGCTAGGCTGACTGGCGCCCGACGACCAACGCATGTCCGCTAGCGCGAAAAGGCTGCAAGGGAGCCCTGGGAGCCCTGGCCTATCGGGACGGCGACAATTGTCATCCAGGAACCCAGGCCCGCCGCCAACGACCGCCCACGCTAGCCCAGGTCCGTCCTAGCCCTCCCGCGACGACACCGAGTTCGCTAACTGCCCGCCGGCGACTCGTCGAGACGCGACTGCGGCGCCCAGCTTGCATGGAACTACCGAGGCATGCAGCAGGTGGGGGCCGTTGGCGTTGTCGCCGTGGCAGGCCGGAGTCCCGGCGACACCAGACAGGCATCTTTCGGGCTGTGTCGCCAATCGCAGGCCGTGGGCTGTGTGCCTGAGCCCGAGCCTGGCCCGTCGCCAGCATGGCACATCAGCAGGAGCAGGGAAGTTGGCACAGGATGACCGCTTTCAGCACAGATGAGCTAGCATTGTTGTTGTCGACCACGTATACGCCGTGTTCCCACGGACCCTCCAGGCGTTGACCTCTTCCCTGCGAGTATAAATGTCGGCCACGGTTGCAACCCAAGATGCGCACCTTCGGACAGGGCCCGACCACACCATCCATCCCATCTCCCGGCATCCGTTCGCTCTCCCGCCTTGATCCCACCCATCCACACTCGCTGTTCCGCTCGTCCCTTGTTGCGTCATACCCTTGCGTAAACGCCAGTCTGTCGCCATGAGGCTCGGCAGCATCGCCCTCGTCCTTCCCAGCGTCTCGGCACTAGCCGGCGCCGTCCCCGGCCCCAAGAGCGGCGACGACCACGGCGGGCGGTCCGGCACCCGCCAGGGCGACAGTGGTCGCGTCATCGGCGGCGGCGGCAGCGGCAGCAACAATGGCAACTGCCCCGACGTATGGACCGCCGTCAAGGCCGAGCTGAACCAAAAGTTCATGACGGGCTCCGAGTGCAACGGCCTCGCCAGGGCCGCCATCCGCGCCGTCTTCCACGACTGCGGCTCCTGGGACATGTCGCAGGGCCTCAGCGGCGGCTGCGACGGCTCCCTCGTCACCGGCGTCTCCCCCGATGTGGAGCTCGACCGCCCCGAGAACAGGGGCCTGCAGGCCGTGGCTGCGTACCTCAAGGACGCTGCCGCCCGCCACGGGACTTCGGTCGCCGACATGATTGTCTTTGCCGGCAGTAAGTCACTCTGCGTGAACAATTATCCTTGAAACCAGCAGAAAAAAAAAAAACCAGGTACCTAGGCTGACGAATGGCCCTCGCCACTCACAACACACAGACGCTGCGACAGTCCTCTGCCCCGGCGGTCCGAGGGTCAGGACCTTTATCGGCCGCAAGGACAACACCAACTCGGCCAAGCCGGGCGGCCTGCCCAACGTGTTCGACACGGCCGCCAACCTGGTCGACCTGTTTGCCAAGAAGGGCTACAGCCAGGCCGAGCTGGCCGCGCTGATGGGCGCCCACAGCACCTCGACGCAGAGGTTTGTCGACCCATCGCAGGCCGGCAAGTCCCAGGACTCGACGTGAGTATCTAGCTGCCTTCCCACCTACTCGCTACCCCTGCTCTTCGTCGTCAAAAGCGCGAAAACGACCCGAGACTGACTCTGCCCCGCCAAAACAAGACCCGGCCTGTGGGACGTGGCCTACTACAAGGAGACCATCGAACACGCCAGGACGGGCAGGACGCCAAACAACGTCTTCGTCTTCCCATCGGACGCCAAGCTGGCCACGTACCAGGACGTCGGCAGGAATTTTCAGGGCTTTGTCAACAACCAGAACAAGTGGTCCGGCGCCTTTGGCAACGCGTAAGTTTCTTGCATATTCGTATATCTGTCTCGCACACACACACACACACACACACACACACTCTCTCTCTCTCTCTCTCTCTCTCTCTCTCTCTCTCTCTCTCTCTCTCTCTCTCTCTCTCTCTCTCTCTCTCTATCCCCCTTGCGACCAAAAAGGTAGCAGCTGCTAATATCTGCGTCCCACAGCATGGAGAAGATGGCTCTCTTCGGCAACGACAAGAGCAAGATGGTCGACTGCACCAGTGCTCTGGGCTAAAGGTTGGGGGTGTGGATTTGGTAGCTGGTCGTGAGACGGACGTGAGTGTGCCCGCTGACGAGCGTACGTGTAACGATGTAATGATTCCCGTAATATTTTGAATATCCAATGGAAGACGGAGTGATGCGGTTCTGCCCAGCCTCCGATACCCCATCGGTGAGAAGCCTGGTCCTCTGGCGTTGATCCCTAATCTTTTTGGACTTGGAAGCCTCCAGCATTCCTCGCTTCCGTTTTTGATCGTCATCTCCCTCTTGAGGTTTCTTTTTGGTGGCGGAATCGTTTCGTCCTCGTCTAAACGGCCCATGGCACCACAGCTTTCGCCCCTTGTGGAGACAGCGCGCAGAACATGGCGTGGCGAGGTACGCAGGTCGGAGATCGGAGGAACAAAGAAACAATGAACAGCGCGCGACATCCCTCCGGGGTCAGAAAGATGGCTATATTTTGGAGTGAGCTCATTCGCCCGGCGGTGCAAGTAAAAAAAAAAAAAAAAAAAAAAAAAAAAAAACCCGTTCGAATGCCAACAGCTAGCCTTCTGCCGCAGCCTCGATACCGCAATGGAAACTGAGGAGGGTAAAGGACTGCCCGCCTCGGTCTCCGTGCTTCCTTCCCTTCGTCCTTTGACCCTGTATCTCGACATGTCCTGCGGCTTGCAATTCCGGACGAGGGCCCGGGGACCAGTTTCGTTGAACAACGATCTAATAATTCCCCTGGTGACAGGGAGTAGCCCCAAGTCCTCGGACTGGCTCCCTTTGAAACTGCTCATCCCCCAGGTTATCTGTCATTATTGACATGCTATGGGGTGCTGCTGGGTGCCATCGCCCTTTTCCCGTTCGTGCGCAGCCGCGGTCTCTGGACCGTGATGAACGGAAGGTAGCAAAAAGAGTCCGATCTTTGCCCCATCTTCAAAATTCGATATCGTACATCTCTTCAAGAGGCCATTGACTGCCGACAAAACCACATGAATCTACACATTCACACACAGCATTCACACAAACAGCAATGCTCATCGGCCGAGAAAGATGCCCCATCATATCTCGGATATGGACTCAGCTTCCCGACAGCGGCAGTGTACATCTAAGAATCTGGACGTCAGCCAATGCTGCCCCACTCACTGCGACTTGGACATCCTGAATTTCTCGGTCTAGATGATGCAAAAGGAGCTACTAGGTGGTCCCCGCCACGCCTAGCAGATCGTGCGGCTCTTCTGGCCGCATCGACCAAAGCGAGCGACTAGCAAATTGGGTGTGAGACAGAAAACCGTCTTGGTTTGGATTGGTGGGGCATTGGACATTCGATCCGTGGAGGAACGAGCGTCTCTCCCCGCTGCCTCGTGAGAGCAGCTGGATTTGATGCTTCACTGTGGCACGCGGCATCACCAGGCTGCATTGAATGTGTGCTCTCTCTCTCTCTCTCTCTCAACATGGAAACATCCCACCTGCCCTACTGTGCCAGGCCAGGAAGTCGCGCACAAAACGGCCCCCTTTCCTTTCCGTTCCTCTCTCCTGGTAACACAAAGCAAAGGCATCACCAAAGCAGTCCTCCAAACAGGACCCGGTGGCGGCCCTGACCCAGTCGAGTATGAGACACGGTACGATCCAGGACAGTCGCGATGTTCCGGACAGGGACACGCATGCTAAGCACCGGGGTGCTCCCACTCTAGGCCTTGAGTTCTGGCCCGTCGACATAGCAGATGACGCCACTGGCATCGGTTTGAGTGGAACACACAGCCAGTCTTGGGTTTGGTCATGGAAACTGGAAGGGCAGTGTTCGCGAGGGAATGAATTTTCGGGCGGCGTCCCGTCTGGCCACAGAGTAAACTACAGGCACCGGCGAATTTAACCTGTTAGTGTCCTGTCTTTGTCTGTTGTACATGCTGCACGTGTGCGTGGCGGTGATGTTCTCCCTCCATGGCATGGCCTCAATGCCGCGAGGCTGGAGCTTGGAGATCTGCTAGCACTTAAGCCCCCTGCCTCCTGCTGCTGGCTGTCTCGCCTCGCCTCACCACGCCACGCCCGCCGACAGCCAGCCAGCCAGCCAGCCAGCCAGCCAGACAGACAGACAGACAGACAGACAGATAAATAGATAGATAAACAGACAGATAGATAGATAAATACATAGATAGATATAGATAAATACATAGATAAATAGATAGATAAATAGACAGACAGGTATTTATCCGTTTATCTGTCTATCTATTTATTTATCTATTTATCTGTCTATGTATATATTTATTTATTTATCCATTCATCTGTTTATTTATCTATTTATTTATTTATTTATCCATTTATCTGTCTATTTATCTGTTTATCTATCTATTTATCTATCTACCTGTCTGTCTATTTATATATCTAGGTAAATAAATAAATAAACAAACAGATAGACAGATAGGTAGATAGATAGATAGACAGATAGATAGATAGATAGATAGACAGATAGATAGACAGACAGATAGGCAGATAGGCAGATAGGCAGATAGGCAGATAGGGAGATAGATAGATAGACAGGCAGACAGGCAGATAGGCAGGCAGGCAGGCGAGGCGAGGCGAGGCGAGCTAGGGCAAGCAGGCAGGCGAGGCGAGGCAAGGCGAGGCAGGGCAGGGCAGGAAAAGAAAGAAAGAAAGAGAGGGAGAGAAAGAAAGAAAGAAAGACGGGAGAGATTAAATAGTCGGGCACGAAGCGCCACCACAGAGGACGGCACGCGCTACTACCAGAGACTGAGGCAGGTGCCCCTCGTGCCCCTCGTGCCCCTCGTGCCTCCACGATGCGAGCTCCTTCCTGACAAGAGGGGTGAAGTCGATGCTCGCTGCCTAGTGAGAGAGCTCCTACTAGGCGAGCGGAGATTGCCTGCTACTCTGTGGGCCTGGCGATGCTAGGTGGGAAGGAGCTCGCTGCATGACGAGGTGGCTGACAAGCAGCGAACGAGGCAGGGGAACGAGGAGAAGTACATGCACAAGAGACTAGAGGGGAGAAGTGCATTCTCGAGGGACAGGAGGGTTGGAGGCAGTTGACACTGAGTGGCAAGCTCGAGAAAGCGAGCAGGCAGCAAGCAGACGCACGTGGAGCAAACTGAGACAGAGATCACGAGCAGCACATGGACAGCGACGAAAAAGGCAGGTTCGAGGTAGCAAGCAGGCACGCGCGGTGCTGAGCAAGAGAAGCAAAGGTTAGTGGAGACAGGAGAGGAGACACGTGTGGAGCAAACTGAGACCATGTGTCACGAGCACGAGGAGAGAGAAAGGCAGGTTTGACGGAGAGCAGGCAACAAGCAGGCACACACACCTTTGAGCGGAGGGAAGCAGAGGCTAATGAAGGAGAAGCAAGCACGAGGGAGCAAGCAGGCAGGCACAGAGCGAGCAGACACGCGTGGAGCAACTGAAGCAGCGATCATGGGCACGAAGAGAACCACATGCAAAATTGAGAGTGGCAGGTTCGAAGGAGAGCAGGCACGCGGCAAGGAAGAGAAGGACTGGCGCAGGAGACAGAAGAGGCAGGCTCGACGCAGCAGCAAGCACAGGTGAAGGAAAGAGAAGCAGGGGTCATGTGAACGAGAAGAAGCACTGGTACAAGAAACGAGAGAGGCAGGCTCGAGGGAGCAGGCGAGTAGCAAGCAGGCACACGTAAAGCAATGGAGACAGATTACTGGAGACAAAAGAGGAAGGCTCGAGGCAGCAGCAAGCACGCGCGAAGCAAAATGGGGCAGTGGTCACAGGAGCGAGAAGAAACACTGGCACTAAATACAAGAGAGAGGAAACACACGCACTGTAGACAGAAGAGACAGGCTTGAAGGGGCAAGCACTCGCACGTAGAGCAAATGCGGGCAGTGGGTGCATTGCTCTGCTGGCGTCGCGCGGCAAGCAGAGGGTCCCTCTGCAGGTATCCGTGTCCTGAGACGAGAGACTTGGGCAGCCCACTCTCCTGCGTTTGCTCGTCTCCATTTTTTCGGCACCTAAGAAGCAAACGGCTTGTAGCCAAATTAACATGCGACCGACAGCCCACACCTGAACCATCACAACTTCCCTCTTCACCTCGCGCAAGTCGACGCGCTATAGACACACTATATAGAAAACCACCATCTTCCATCTGCCAGTCTGAGCACCAGAGACCCGTCCAGTACTTCTGTCACCCGATCCAGTTGCTTTCCTTCCCCGGCTTCAAGCTGCCCGGTCCAAGCTTTTCCAAAGCAAACGTTGGCAAGGAGGAGGAGTGCCCTTGGTAAGCTCACTAGCCCTTGACTGCTCTGGACAGAACACCAGTTGGCTCTGCGCCCGTGCTGACATCTGCCATCGCTAACAGCACAACCACCCCGACTGGCCCATCAGTGCCCCTCTGACGTCGTCGTCCGCCTCCTCGTTCTGACCGCGACTCGGCCCACGCCACTGGAGCCCCAGGCTCCTGTCCAGCCGCCGGCAGCCCAGCCCACCAGCCGCGCAGCTCGCCGTGGCGAGCAGCTTCAGAGACCCCACCTCCCCAACGCGATACCCGAGACGGTGCGAGTCGTCGTCGTCGTCCGGGTGATCCCCGGCACAGCCATCGAGGGCCACAGCAGACCCTGCAACATAACGGGAACGCCCGCAGCCCCTGGACGCTTGCTTTTAGTCTTTTTTTTCGGCTGCTGCCTCCGTCCTCCCGGCAGGAAACGGCGGAACGCGTCCAAAAGGCCGTTTCATCCTGCCGTGGTTGGGCAGAGCTTCATGGCAGCCGTCCACCAGAAGCGGCTTCCATAAAGGCCAGAAAGAAATCCAGGGCGGCCAGGTCGTGGCTGCCGACAAGGCAGCTCGTTTCCGCCTTTTTGCGGCACGCGCTTGTCCACTGTCCGCTGCAGCAAGTCGACGCCGCCATCCGGCCTGGCCGCAGAGCGCATGGGGGACCTACGCGGCCTTTGTTTAACCTCCCGTGGCATGTACGGCATCGCGTCGCGCATCCTCTACAGGGACATTACGCTAAACTCGCGCTTTGCCGCGGTGCGTCTGTCCGAGACGTTGCGCATTAAAGGGAGCGCATCACCAGGCCTCATTTCATCAAGCAATCTCAAGCACAGCGGCAGCCGAGGCAATGAGGACCCCCCTCCCCCCCGGACCATCGCATGGCCAGCCGCGTCCCCCCGTGCTGACCCGCCTGATGCCGAATCTCGAGACGCGACAATTCTCCCACCGGATAGCAGGTTCACCAACGGCGGCCCGTAACCTCCGCACTGGGAGCTAACCGTCTCAAGTTCAATGCCCCGGCCGATGGCGAAGTCAAGGGTTTGCACAGGGGCGGGGCCGGGCCTTTTCAGGATGCCAACGAGGTGATTGCATTGGTTGAATGCAAAAAGCGTTTCGAGCACATCCGAGACGGGAGGCCGATGTTCACGGACGAGGTCCTCGGTCAGATGCTGTGCGAGGCCCTTGCGCTCTGGCTGTCGAAAGCCAAGTTGGCGCCAAACGCTACAAACGAGTTGAGTTTCTGTTCGTGTATCCTGCTCCGGGCCTGGGCGGTCCAGGGCCGGCTAGAGGCCGACTTGTCGCCGCTGCCGGCTACGCCTGTGCTCCGGGAGCCTCGCCGCGCTCGGGAACGAGGGGAGCCAAAGGAGCGCAAGGACGGGGGGAGGGGGGTGAACGCCACTGGCAGGTTAGGGATGACGCGCCGTAGCTACGTGGGACAGTCGCTACTCGTCGACGAGCTCTACTACCCCTTGTTTTCCGCCGAGACTCGAGATACAACGTGCTCCTTTTCAACAGAGACAAGTCGCAGCTGGAGCAAGACACTTTTGCCGGGGCAGGCCGTCCAGTGAGCGCGTGAGGATGTATCCAACTTACTCTGCAAGCCCCAGCAAGAGCCCGAAAAAGAGGCCGCGCGAGCAGGCGCTCGAGGAGCGGATTAGCGCCGCCGACGGCAATACCGTGCCTAGCGACGAAGGCTCCTCAATCGATGAGGAGGACACAAGACCACTCAGGGGTCGCGAGGTGGCCGCCCGC
The DNA here is from genome assembly GCA_003049465.1 of Magnaporthiopsis rhizophila. Lineage (NCBI taxonomy): Eukaryota > Fungi > Ascomycota > Sordariomycetes > Magnaporthales > Magnaporthaceae > Magnaporthiopsis > Magnaporthiopsis rhizophila. The sequence continues at coordinate 72,994 of PYSS01000073.1, read as the reverse complement.
TCCACCGAGTCCACTGCCGAGTCGACCGTGCACGGCTGAAGCTCCATGCTCAAAGGCTACAAGGGGCCTATAGCACAGCTCTTCTTCTTTTCTTCGTCTCTCTGCCCGCCTTTGGATTGCGAGCCGTATGGCCTGCATACATGCTGCCCTACCCGCCGCGCTGAGAGACCGAGCTCCCAATCGCCCCACCAATGGCCCAACAGCAACAAGACGGTGGGGATGCTCTTCCGCTGCTAAGGCGGGGCCCGCCCATCAGGCACGAGGAGACACTAAATGCGCCCGGGTCGTCAGGCCGGTCTGCCAACCAGGTCGTGCAACGCTTCCTCATGCTTCGCCCACGCTCTTCCCCATGTTTTGCCCACGCCCCGCGTTGGTCGGTCGGTGTTGGCCGCATCCTCCGGGCCATGGGCAATTGGCCCGTCCGCGTTCATGTGCTGCAATTGGGCTTCCGCCGGGGTGCCTGGTCTGGCGTGGAGGCGACGGAACCATGCAGAAACCCACCTGGCTTCAGCTGCCTGCCGCCAACGCAGATCCTATTCTAGGTAGGACGGTTCGCACCACACACCCTACGAACTCAATCAACATCAAATCGGATCCAGATGGTCAGGGAAACAATGCCCGCCATTTTTTATCCCTAAGAAAGCTAAACCCCCAGGAACCACCTAATGATTACTGTTGCTGCGCACCTTTTTTAGGGACCGTGCCTGGCCTTGGGAGTTCGTACGGACAGACCCACAAGCAACCCGCGAGGTGCTAGATCTTTGATGGACAAAAGCATATTGGGTTGGTGGGATTGAATGGCCAGACGGATAGGAGGCACTGACACCCCAAAACTACCTGTTTGTCCATGTTGACGGCAATGATCTCGTTTTGACGGTCGAGTCGATGCCACGAGGCGAATGGGGATGGGAGCAAATTCCCCTCAAGCCTACGTGATGCCTTAACCGCTTCTGCCCATAGCGGCTGATGGAAAGAAAGATCACGCATCTAGTGGGGCAGCTGCCTTGGAGACGGTCCTTGGCGACAAACCATTGCCAGCCCCAAACCGGGATAAGGGGATGATGGTTAATCCTGGAACAAAAAGCAATCCCTTGCAGGTGGAGCATTTGGGCCAAGGCGCGGAACCGGCAACTCGAAGGGATGGATAGTTTGCCGAAAGGGTTAGCGTGACGAAGCCACCCAGCCCTTCGATATTTGCTCCGTCATTGACTCTTTCGGGACGGCAACGCGTCAAATCTCACCTTTCTTTTTTTCAGCTGCCCGCCATCGATGGAGATGGCCTTGTTTCCGTCCTTCCCCGGGGACAAACAGAACAAATCGATCGCGATGCCGGCGGGAGACAGGACTGGGTGATCCAGTATCAGACACGCGCGTGAGAGCCAGCTGGAGTGCTGTGGCGGACGCCACTGTCCTGAAAAGGAAAGGCGTGTTTGGATTCATGCGGCTGTGATGCGCAGACCCTCCCTGACCCAGACTGTCGGTAACGAGCGAGGCCAATGATGGGAGTCTGACACTCGAAGGGATGGAGCGTATAAGGAGGAGAGGAACTGGTGGCTTGCCGGAAAGATGCTGCGGATATATAATCACCGCCCATTCGACTCTGTTCTCTGCTGCTCACGTAGACGTAAAACTTACGATATTCAGCACAGCTTTTTTTTCTTCCTGCTTCCTTTGTTCGTTCATTCATCCTCATGCGCCAGTCCAAAGCCTTCGTCACAACATGGCTATCGCAACACGTTCCTCCACCAGCCTGAGCCATATCTTAAACCCGGAGACTCCCCCGTCCCAAGGCGGCCAAGATGGCACGTCGACAAACACCAACTGGCCTTGGGCCGGCGAGCAGCCCGGCGCACCCCTGAACGCAAGCCCAACCCCATGGCTAGGCTCGCCGGCCACTCCGATTCATCAAACAAACGCCCACGGAAACTACACGACGTCCGGGATCAGTCGCAGCCCCGCGAGCTCCGCCTATGAAGGCGATTTCTATGGCGGCGGTGCCGCAAGGCCGGGCGGGGAGTGGACGGGGATAGAAGGAGGCTACCAGGAAGGAGGAGGAGGAGGGGCTCCGGCGCTCCTCAACCCCGGGACACTGCTGATACGCGACTTTATGGCAAGCGGCGGGGGCGCCGAGGACGGCACGAGGCTGGCGCTCCAGATCCAGCCCGAGGGCGCCGAGGGCATCCGCGTCGACGTCATGACGTCGGAGGCGCAGAGGGACGCCGGCCTCACGAGGACGCGCAACGCGCTGGCATCGCGTCGGTTCCGCGACCGCAGAAGGGTGGAGCTGCAGGACCTGAGGGAGCAGAACGCAAAGCTGGAAAGGGACCTCGAGCACGCCGAGGCGCGGCTGAGCCGGGCCCAGGCCGAGCGCGACTCGTACCGCGACGAGAGGGACCGGCTGTACGACATCCTTGGACGCTATCCGGAGGCGCTGCGCGAGGCCGAGGAAACGTCCGCCATCACCGCCGCCACCACCACCACCACCACAACCAGCCCGACGACTACGCGGTCGGTCCCGCCGAGCGCGGGCCTGCCGCTGCCGGGCCTCGGCGAAATGATGCTGCTGCTGCAGCAGCATCACTCGTGCGCCGTCAGCCCGCGGGGCCCGTTGCGGCGGCCGTTCGACGCCATCTACCACCATCATCACCACGGCGACGCTGCTGCCCGGCGCACCACCGACATGGCGGCGGCGGCGGCACCCGGCCCCGACTTTTGCTCGGCCTCGTTTCAAAGCCCACCACAACCAGCAGCCCAGGTGCCGCCGCCGCCGCCGCCGCCGCAGCAGCAGCACCCCATCATCATGAACGGCCCTGGGCAGATCCATACGCAACACCCGGAGCCGCCCGGGCTGGGTCCGCCGCCGCTGTACGGCGGCAACGACCAAAGAATACCGCCGCTGCCGGGGCTGGACCACCTCAACGGTGGGCGGCCGGCCTTCTTGGCTGGCGGGTCGTTCATCACCACCCCACCACCACCACGCGGCGGCGGCGCGCGCTCTCTCCCCCGAGGCCCGCCCCCGATCCTGCCGTTGCCGCATGGGCCCGCAGTATGATGATGTTTTTTTTTTTTTTTTTTTTTTTTTTTTCGGATTGGGCGCGCCTCGGCGTTTCACACCTTGCTGACGTCTCGGATGCCCGCTGACGCATCCTCTCGACTGTTTTTCATTTTTTTTTTTTTTTTTCTCTTTTTGCCGTAACGTTGCACGCCCGGACGGAATGCCCGACCAACTATCCGAGCCCTTTTGGCCGCCTGTATATGCGTATATGCCTGGGTAGGCCCATTCTTGATGGCGCTCACGGAGGATTCGTGGTACACGGTACTTTTGTGACGCTCAAGTCGAGACAGGGTTTGGCACCGGCTGGTTTATTTGAACATGTCGAGGTCACTCTCCCGGGCTCTAGTTTTTCTCATTTTTTTATTTGTCCTTTCTTCTTTTTTTTTTTTTTTTTTTTTTTTTTTTTTTTTTTTTTTTTTTTTTTTTTTTTTTTTCTTTTTTTTTTTTTTTTTTTTTTTTTCTTCTTTCCTTGTTTTCGTAATTTTTCTTCCTTTTTTCCTTTTTTTTTTTCTTCTTTACCGTGGCTAATAACACAGATTGTTAATTACCCAATTGGGTACTAGCTTCGAAATGCTGACAACTGGGCAGTGAAGACTACGCCTGGCCCAGGATCGTGAACGACGCTGTGCAACCAACTGCAAGCCTCACGTTGGATCGGCGGAGGAACATGTTCGTTCCTGCGAGGCGATGCAGAATCCCCAACTCCGTTTTTCACACCGATTGGGATCTTCGGGCCCGAGAAATCACGGTTTTGTCCGTGGCAGCTCGAGTATAAAATACCTCAAGTGCCGCCGTCGACTTGAGCCAGAGGAAAGCATCATCTCCTCATCAACTCACAGTTCTCTTGCTCTACCATTGATACCTACCTGCCTGCCTGCCTACCTACCTGCTCGACTCAGCCCAATCACAACGTCCAACACCTCCAGCCACCAGCTACCAGCTCGCCCAACTCCGCCAAGATGATGTTCAGCGCCAACCTCGTCCTCCTCGCCGCCACGGCCCTCGGCTCCCTGGCTGTCGCCAACCCCGCCCCCATGGCCATGGGCATCGAGGTTCTCGAGCAGAACGGCTCCCTCATGGTCCGTGAGGTGGTATGTTTTTTTTTTTCCCTTCCGCTTACCTTTTTTGCGCAGGCCATAGGAAAAAAAAAAAAAAAAGGGAACATATACTGACTTTCGCCTCTCATCACACAGGCCACCTCGCACGCGCCCGTCGAGAAGCGCTGCCGTGAGTGCATCCACGTCGGCGGCCAATGCACCATCGGCCACGGCAGCTGCTACGCCAAAGAGAGGGCGTCGTGCACCTGGTGCGGCAACAAGTGCAAGTCCATCTGCATCCCCAGGTAAGTTGCCCGTCCACGCTAGAGTTCCGCCTTTCTTGCGGCTTTGAGGGCCGGAACTGAACTTGATATTATAAGCACGACGCTAATACATGTTTATAATTATAGCGGCGACGCTTGCCAGAAGTGGTGCCTCTAGGCCGGTGCAACCAACATCGGAAAAAAAAAAGCAACCTAGCAAGCCTCGCGCGCGGAGATGACCGACCACAAAACAAAGCCACAAGTTCTTCTCCACCACTGACGTAGCACAAAGGAAAGCTTTTGGATGGTTCGTTTGACGGGTTCTGTGTTCAAACTCTCGGGGAGACTGGATAATTCAGGTTGGCTTCGGCATCGAATTTAGTGTCGCTCTCTACACACACTCGTTGATTTTATAAAATATAGAATCCCGGAGGAATCTACACTCTGCTGCTCAGTCGGCAAATAGTCTTGTCCAGCCACTCGATCATGTTCGTTTTTCGCTAGTACCTATCTAATGGCATTCGCCAAACAGCCCCGTATTGAAACTAATCTTTCGCATTACTGAGCATGGCTAAAAATAAAACATCCAAAAGCAGATCGACGCAAGAGGGGTCTTGAGCTAAACAAAGAAGAGAAAAACGCGGGGAAAAATGGCGGACAAAAAGTTTCTTGGGGAAGAGCAAACACACACAAAAAAAAAAGCGCTCGTTGGTTTACAAAGAAGGATACCCTCACTAACAAGACAACACGCCCGCTCAGATGTACATGGCGCGATGGTCGCCCTCGTCCTGCTGGCCTGTGAAGCGCTCAATCTCGATGAGGGACTCCCTGGTCACCGACGGCCGCGTCCGCTCGAGCGCAATCTTGAAGTGCTCCATCTTGATGACGCGCTTCTGGGTGCCCGACTTGTCCTCGGCGTCGTCCGACTCGCCGCCGCCCTCCTCAGCCTTGGCCTTGTTGTCGGCCTCGAGCGCCTTGTGGGCCGCCATGGCGGCCTGCACGCACAGCGTCCGGATGTCGGAGCCGGAGAAGCCCTTGGTCATGGAGTCGGCCGCGACCTCGTCCAGGTCCAGCTTCTCGTCCAGCTTCTCGTCCTTGAGGTAGATGTCCAGGATGGCCCTGCGCCCGGCCGTCGTGGGCATGCCGATGTGGAGCGTGTGCGGCAGGCGACGGCACACGGCCTCGTCGATGTCGCCGGGCCGGTTGGTCGCCACCATCAGGAACGGCGCCTTCTTGCGGCTGACCAGGCCGTCCATCTCCATGAGGAACTGGCTCATGGCCTTGCGCTGCCAGTCGCGGTCGCGCGACTGCCTGCGGCCAAAGACGGAGTCGCCCTCGTCCAGGAAGATGACGCACGGCGCCAGCTTGCTGCCCAGCGAGAATAGGGCCTTGATGCGTTTCTCCGTCTCGCCGACCCACATGTTCTGGATGTCCGCCGGCGTGGCCACGATCAGGTTGGTTCCCGAAGACGCCGCCACGACGCGTGCGAGGTGCGTCTTGCCCGTGCCGGGCGGGCCGTACAGTATGGCGCCGTTGACGGCTTCCTTGGCCAGCAGGCCGTACGGCTTGCTAGTTCGCAGAGAGAGCAGCTGCTTGAGACTGTCCATGAGGGCTTGGTCCATGTGTATATCCTGGGCGGCGGACGAGACGGCAACTGTGACGACGACGACATCAGGTCAGCGGTGGGATACTTGACAGACAACAAAATATCGATACCGAGTGTCGAGCGATAAAAAGACATACCAGTATCGACGACGCAGTCAAAGTATTCCTTCTCGGCGTCGGAGCAGCTGTCGACGATGCTGTCCAAAAGGGTCTTAACTTTGGACTTCTTGACCGGTCCTCCAACCCCGACTTCCTCCTCGGCGCTATCGTCGTCCTCGCCGACAAACTCGTCGTCGCCAGCGTCGTTCATCCTGTCCATGATGGCCTGGTTCTTCAGCACTCGCTCCATGACGTCAAAGACGTCAGCCGGTGTGACCGCGCCGGCTCTAACGGCACGGGCGCACACCTGGCGAACCACGCGGGCCGACAGGGCATCATCCCAGTCTGCAAGAGTCTGCCTCCTCTGCTCGTCTTCCAGCTCGTCGACGGTCGACTCGCCGGATGCAGGACCCGAAGGGTAGAGAGCGTCAACCTTGACCGTCGGGTGCTCGTCCAGAGTGACACGGATCGCGCGACGGAGCAGCCGCCACTTGACCCTGGGCCTGGTGCGGGCACCATGCTGCTTCAGCGCCATACTCGCGCGCTTGGTGTTGCGCGGCGACACGTTGACGACGGTCGAGTCGTCGAGACCAAGGCCGTCCCAAGCTTTGCTGATGCCCATGGAGCCCTTGAATTCCGACGTGCTCTCGGCGACTGCAGTGCCGACGATGACGACGGGGAGACCGGTTTCCCTCCGGACTTTGTTAACGCCCTCGACCAGCCGCTGCAGCGGCGTCTGCTTGCCCACATCCTCGACATTGCGGAAGAGCACAATGAGGGGCCGCGGCTTCGTCGGGGAAGCATCCTTGTCTTGAGCGGCGGCCTCCTGCTTGGCGGCGGCCTCGGCCACGCTGCCTTCAGCCGCAGCATCGCGCTGCGAGTCCGAGGTGGTGGCGGCGCCGGCGGGCTTGGGCACCGTCGCAAATGCCTCCCTGATGGCTGCCTGAAGAATCTTGGTTGCGGCCTCGAAGGCGTCCTTGACGCCAACCTGCAGGATGTCTGCTGCATCGGCCGAGTTCCCGGCTGCGGCTGCCACGGCTTTTCCACCGATGGAAGTGACGGCGGCGCCTGTCTTGGCCTCGGCAGCCTTGTCCGCCGACGCTTTGGCAGATGCGCCGGCCAAGCTCTCCCGTTTCTTGGCCGGACCCTCGAGGATGCAAGTCACGGCGGCCTTGGATTTCTCCTCGGGCTTCCCGTAGCCAAAGAACTCGCCCACCAGGCGCAGTGGCGAGGTCAGATACTTGGGTCCTACCGCCCGAACCTCATCCGACTCCTTCCAAAAATGGTGGGCGAGATCCTCCAGGTCGTCAAGCTCAATCGTGATCATGTCGGCTTGTACGTCACGGCCGATCTGGCGCACCACTTCGTCCAGGAACTCGAGAGAGCCATCCTTTGGGGACTGGACCAGGAAAGATGACTGGGTGATCCAGGACTCGGGCAGGGCCTTCTTTGTGCTATTGTCGGACGCGGCCTTGGCTGGGGGCTGAAGCGCGGCTGACAGGAGATCAAGCGCCTCGTCGTAGATGTCCTGGTGCAACTGGTAGACAGGCCTCTGCGAGGCAGGCTTGTCGGCCTCGGCAGACTTGCCCGAAGCTGGGCCTGGGGTTGCCCCAGTCTTGGCCAGATCAGCGGCCGCCAAGGCTGCTGCTTTTTTGCAGCTGCACATCACCTCCGTGGCCTCCGTCTTGGCTGGGCCTGGGCTTGGGCTGGGCTCTGCCGCAGTCGTTGTGGTGGCTGCTGCACTGTCAACCGGCTGTTCGTCTTTGTTGTCGGCAGCAGCCTTTTGTTCAGGCTTGACATCCGGACCAACGGCTGCCGTAGCCTCCTTTGTGTCGCTGGGCGTGCTTTCAGCCTGGTCCCCGACCTTGGTCTCAGGCTCGGTTACGGGCTCGCTTGGGGGCGTGCTTGTAGGCGAGCTTTCAGGCGTGGTTTGAGCAGTGTCCGCAACAGAGCTCACAGCGGTGCTCTCGGCAGAGCTCTCAGACACGTTCTCGCCAGCGTCGGGCTTGCCAGCCGCTTTCTTGCCGGGCTTGGGTTTGAAGAGCTCTATCATGGACGGGCGCTTGGCCAGGTCCTCCAAGAGCACCACATTGTTGCCGAGGAACCAGTCGGGAAGCTTCAGCGGGTTTGTGTTGGTTATGGCCGCCGGGGGAGGAGGCGGAGGGAGAGTTTTGTTGATGGCGGTGGGCTCCGGTTTCGGCGGCTCAGGCTTCGCGGGCTCCTCGACCGCCGGAGTGGCGTCGGCGTCGGCATTTTCCGCCGCAGCATCCTCGCCCTCGCCGGCAGCTGCACCGTCCTCGGCCGTGGCTGGAGTCTCATCCGGGGAGATCTCCACCGACGGCGCAGCATGCTCCGTGGGGGTTTGGGGTTCTGGGGTGGATGCGCCATTGGCGGTCGTCTCGTCTTGGGCCGTTGTTTGGGGCTTGGCGGCCTGGTCGTCCGAAGCAGGCTTGCCGTCGGACGATGTCGTCTTCGGAGCTGTCTTGTCATTGGCAGACTTGGAAGCATCGTTGGGCGCCACGCCCTTGTCCGTGTGCTTTTCTGTAGTCGCAGAGTCCGGAGATGAGGGTCCCGACTGGGCGGCGGCTGTTTCAGCAGCCGGCTTTATGGAACACGAACAGTGCTTGCACGTCTCTGCTGGGGCGGCTGGGTCGGCGGTAGCCGCACTGGCCACCTGCTGCTTGGCCGACGCTGCGTCGTGACCAGCGAGATCGTCGGGGACGACCTCTGGCGGATCGTCTACTTGGGCCGACGCCTTTGCTGCAGAAGCGAGGACGGAGCTTGCAATGAGGCACAGCAGCGAGAACATGTTGGCCTGCCCGGGAGGGACTGCGGCCGGCGCTTGGGTCGAGGGCGCTGTGGAACCCGCGGACTTCGCCATGTCGGCCGACTGCGGCGTCGCTTGCTGCTTGCCACCTCCCACCTGTGCTCCGGCCGTCTTACCGTGCCGGCGAGCGTGGAAATTGGTGTTGAAGTGGTTATAAAAGTCCTGCTCTAGGGACGAGAACGCAGCGGTCGCGGGGTTGAATGCGGGAGCAGCGCTGGAGGAGCCATCAGGCCCGCCGTCGGTGTCATTTGCCATCGCGCCGTTTGGGCACCTATTCGAATGGAGTCGCTCGCTGCTGGTCAGGTGGGGAAGAGCACCGAGGTATGTAGATGAAGAACAAGACAGCAGAAAGAATTGGACGAGTCTGAACGAGCATCGAGGCTCCGAAAGCAGGGGAGTGGCGCAGCTGCTCAGCTCGAGCGGCAGAAAGGTGGGAGGAGAGGGAAGAGTCGAGAGACCAGGCCGCCAAATTTTGTCTCTCCTTTTTTTTTCTGCGCGCACGCACACGCTCTGCCACTGGTCCAGGCCAGGGTAGGCGGTCAGCAGTCTCAAATACCAGCAGGAAACGCCAAGCTGAGCCTCTGCGCAGAGCCCCCTGCTGCCTGCCGCGTCGGATGAGGGAGGGACGGCCACGACTGCGTGCGCTACAGTACCAGGGCTGGTGAGGCTGTGGCCAGGACCACGTACAGTTTGGTGCGGAACATTGAGAGAGACGGGATGAAGGACTGGGCCGTTCTGCCTGCCTGGCGAAGCACGACAAGCAAGTGGGGCGTGACTCAGTTCGGGACAAGCGCTATCTGCGGCGCTGCGCTGGCCTTTTGGGGGTTGCCGGCCACTAACGCTATGGTTGGTCTCTCCGCACGCAGGCAGCCGCCGGCCCATGCAACGGGTTCGCCCCAGGTGTGATGGTTGGCCACGGATTTTCCTAGCTTTGCTGCATGGGCCGGACCCAGGTTGCTGCTGTGTCCCGAAAGGGACCAAGACCCCAATCTGAGCCCAAATACCACGGCCCAAAAAGACAGACTGTTTGGACAGCCTCACGTGACACGAAACGGTGGGACAGACATGGAGGCAGCCAAGGGTGGACCCCGAATCCTAGGCGTCAGCTGCAGGCTATCTCAGCCCCCAATGGGCGTCTCTTTTGACGCCACGGCTGCATGTTGAGAGGCCTCTGTTGCAACCGGCATCTGATCATGCCTGGATTTGTGCTCTCGATGCGGGCTCCTGTTTCGCTGTTGGGGCACATACTGCTGTATCCAACTTGCTCATAATTCACATCTCTAGGCTACCTAGCCCCTTGCCCCTGAATGTGAGAACAGGAGAACAGCACATCACGGTCAGGCTAGCAGGAGGCCAGGCAACAAGTCCCACCTCAAAAACCAAGCTTCCAATTCCACTCGAGGTCCCGCCCCCGCCGATGTCGCTGGGGCGGCTGCAAAGCCGATGCGGTCCAAGAACTGGGTGCGGTGGGCGGGGAACGCCCCCACCACAACGATCCGCCAACTGTGCGGTCCCAACATTCTGCCCTGGCGCCTGGCCGTGGGTGTAGCTTCCTCCAGCCCTCTCGGCCAGCCCTTTGTTCTACAAACAATGCGGTGCACCGACAAGATCCGCAGTCGAGTCCCCGGGCACGGGCAAAGATTGCCATTCTTATTTTCGCTCGATGACAATGCTCGAGGAGTTTAGGCAACAAAGCCCCGTGACATGCCGTCCGACGATGCAGTCCAAAGTTGGCGCGTGCATACAGTATCTTCGAAATTGTGGAGACCCCCGCCAGTTAGCGATGGGGTATTCGCAGCCAGATGGGCCGGCCAATGAAACACCGATCGGTTAGAGTACCCACCTGGCCAAGGCCCACCGCAACTGTGATGGAAACGTGCATTGCAGCGTTTTATCGAAGTCAACGAGCCAAACCCGTCGCCTATGCCGGAAAAAGACGCCTTAGGATTTCGGCCAGAGCTAGCATACACTCGCGCGTCTACGCGATTGGCTTCGGAGGATTGATTGACTGACGGAAGGGTTCCCTGATTGAACCCCTTTGCGACGTTGTAAACGCTTGGCGTCAATGGTGCATTTAACAAGCAGCTCACCAGAACATGGCATTGTGCCTGCGATCAACACTTTCCCATCCGCCTCTTTCACACACACACACACACACACACACACACACACACACGCACAATTGCTGCTAGGATATGTACATAGACCCACTCCTTGCCAAGGACTGTTGGAATTTCCCGAGGGCTAGATATGGAAGGTGTACTCTGGTTTTATTCCTTTTGCCGCCAAAAAAAATGATATCAGCAGTGATTTGCTTGGTTATTGCGATGGCACAAAGGTCTGTCCTAGACTATGTGTTTTTATGGATGTATGTTTTCCAACTGAAAAAAAGGGCCGTTGCCAAAAGGTAACACGTAAATGCTGAAAATATTCGGCTGAAAAAAAAAAAAAAAAAGGGCTACGGCCAGCTCGAATCTCATTCTACATATATTTTGTAAAAGTTATAATTACAGGAAAGAAAAAAAAAAAACACACCGAGTCTGGTACAGGCCCTAAAAATTACTGCCTCCTGGATACTTTGGTGGCATTGAACGATCCTCCTTGCCTGGGAGAAGCAGTGGCCCAACTTTCCCTTGATTCAAATTTCAAAGCAAGGCGTTTGATAAAGATAGTCGAACGGCCAAAGGAAAATAATCAAGGAATGCGTTGTAAAAGTGGGCTGCAGTTGTCAGCTATCCCAAGCTGCCAAACAATCTGATGACCGGATATCAACCGCATTTATCAAGCGTTTCGTGAGAACATGGCTCAAGGAAAAGCAGGCGGAGATCAAAGATACATGCAGCGTCACAGGCTGATAGTCGAAGCAGAAAAAAAAACCCTCTTCTGCTCTGGAGCTTTCTTTACAATTGGGGAAAAGTAAACCAGCTGCTCGGCGTTGGAACGGACCGAGGCGTTGGTAAGACACACGGGTATGAGAAGGGGTTCCTGGAGTGTCGGCCTGTCTGCGCACAACCTACGTCCTACGTCAGGTCGGGCTCTTTTAGCCAAGGAACATTCATGTTCTTGATGCCGGCGTCCCGGTACACGTCATTGCAGATCATAGGTGCATATTAGGTTGATATTCATCTCTAAGAAACTGTAGGAAAACTCTACCGAGTGTAGGAGTCTAGGAGAGCCTCAACTTGAGCGCCTGTGACCCTGACAAAATGGCCACGATGCTCGGCCCTGCTCAAACTCCCAGAGATAATCCGCTCCCTTGCGACTGAGGTCTTTGTCTTGACGTTCTTGACTACAGGTGGGTAGGTGATAGGTGTGTAATCGACGTACGCGCGCCGTCCATTCTCATGCTCAAAATAGCCCTCGCTCCCCGGGGGGCATCTCAAAACTGGCTGTCTGTCATTGACATTCTTCCAACTGTCCTTCTTCCAGTGGTGGCCTGGGCACCGCAGGTGTAGGTTGGCTCAAATGATGCAAATACCGTATTTGTTGACCATGGACCTCATGAAGTACCGGCTCAGGTCCTGCTCGTCGAACGTGTAGCTGAAGCCGCCGCGCGGGATCTCCGAAGAGTCCGGCGGGCTCGTGTTCGTCCAAGCGTAGTAGCCGCTGCTGGACGAGCCAGTGCCGGTGTTGAAACCGTACGGGCGGCCGTAGATGTCCCTGCGTACGCTCGGCAGCCTCGAGGAGTTGGTGCTGTTGCGCTCGGGGGAAGACGCCCGAGTACCCAGCGACCCCGTCGTGTCGACATCGCTCGGGCTCGGGCTCGGCTGGCGCCTGCCGCCGCCGGGATGGGAGTTCTCGTCGTTGTTGGCAACCGCGGAGACGAGCGGGATTACGAGGTAAGCCGTCGAGGTTGCGACGGCGAGGACCGAAAAAAGCATGGCGAAGTCGGTGCTGGTCGGGAACGAGTCTTGGACAATGGAGGAGGAGGCGCCTGCGCAACCGATGAACTCGTTGAGCTGCTGATTCTAGGCTATGGCTAGGTAGAGTAGATGTCTAGGCAGTCAGCAGATGTCCTGATGCCAGAGGCAGAGGAGACGCGACGGCGATCTCACCAATGCCGTCGTGGACTGTTGCAATACTGTCGCTTCTTGTTCGTGTGGTGGGGTGCTTGGCACGCCGGGGACATTGAGTCTGGAGAAACTCTTGGGATCAGGGTGATAGCGATGTCGCTGTGGTGATTATGGGAGAAGTGGGAGAAGTGGGGAGATGTGGGAGATGCGGTTGCTAGTCCTGGTGGTTGCAAAACCGTCCAAGGATGCGAGTGTGGGTAAACAAAGAACCGTGGATGAGGGCTGGGAGCGTTCAGGTCAAGCCGTGGCAGGCTGTCCTGAGCAGATGCGGCAGGTATTACTGAGAGAGCGTCGCTGTAGTCATATCGAAACCACCGGAATCAGAAGGCGGGACTCATATATATGTCCGCACCCCGCTTGCTGCCATAGCTGCTCGATGCCACGAGCAAGAGGAAGAGGGTGGGTTACCAGCACCAGGCTAGGCACATCCAACAGCGGGGCCGCCACCGTCGTTCCTTCCCTATCTTAACGTCGGCGCCTAGGTGCCAAGCCGGGTTCCCCAGGCCATATCATTTAGTCTCCTGCTCTCCCCAGCATCGACCGCGGGACCGCGGATGGTGCAGTTGGACAACCAACTGCACGCAAGCCACTGAGTTACACTGTATCTCTGAGGTCCCCGGTTCGATTCCCGGTGCAACTCCGTGTGGGCGATGCGAGGCCATCACCACAAAAGACCGAGCAAATCCTGTTTACAGGGTTTCGTAGCCGAGCACTTAGGTGCTCGGTGAGCTTTTGCACCGGCTGGGAAGGTGTGAGGTGCAACTTCGAAACCAGTAGCTGCCACCTTCCCTCAGTCTTGAGCCCATCCAGCCGTAGAGTTTGTCTTAGTTTTTTTTTTTTTTTTTTTTTTTTTTTTTTTTTTTTNNNNTTTTTTTTTTTTTTTTTTTTTTTTTTTTTTTTTTTTTTTTTTTTTTTTTTTTTGACCAGGTTTAGTGTCACCGAGAAGATCGCCATTGCCTCCTGGGGGACTGTATAGACAAGACGTCAACCCTGGCAATCTCTTTCTCCGTTTCGCCTTGCTCAAGCTGGCAGGTGTGGCGGAGCCCACCCACTCACAGCTGCCTGCCGGGTTCGTCTGCGCCCTGCTTTCTCGATTCCTCTACATCTTTTTGAAGATCGACTGCGCCCCTCCGTTTCGCATTTTGCCTCGCGGTCTGCCTCAACAATCCACACCAGAGTCCGCAAACTCGATCGCCTCGACGCAGAACCTTGGTTTGGAACGTGCAGCAGCTGTCCTTGGTGACCAAGCCCCGTTTCCATTCTGCGTAGCCTGACGCCAGTCTTTGCCTCCTTTCGGTTGTGGTAAACAGCCTATTGCCACTTTCTATCGTCTTTTCGACTCTGTCGCGCGGCCTGGTGCCAGCCGTTGTCTCCGACGCATAGCCTTCCCGTCTTCTCTATTCTGGCGCATAGCCTGGTGTTACGCTTTGTCGTCTTTTCCAGTCTTCTGCAGAGCTCGGCGCCGCCGTCTCTATCGTCGTCTTCATTCCGCTGCTCTGCTGCTTAGCTGCTGCCACCGTTTACCGGCGTGTTCATTCTGGTTCATAGCCTGCCACTGTTTACCGTCGTCTCTATTCTGGCGCGTAGCCTGGTGTCACGCTTTGTCGCCTTTTCCGGTCGTCTGCATAGTCTGGTGCCGCCTCGTCCCATTCCGCTATTCTGCTGCACAGCCTGCTGCCAGATTTGCCTTTTTACATTCTGCTGCGCAGCTGTTGCCAGCCTTACCTTCTATTGCCGCCCTGCTGCATAGCCTGCCACGTGGTGCCAGCTTTGCCGTCTTCTCCACTCAGCTGCATAGGTAGCCTGTTGCCACCGGTTACCCCTTTTACCACGCTGCATAGCCTGGTGCCACTCTCTACAAGTCGAACCCACCAACAAACACTAGCGACAATGGGCGCGATACTCTCGTGTATTAAAGGCTGCGGACGCCGCACTGCATCCAGCGAGACCGAGCAAGCCGTGGACACACAGCTCCAAGTCGGCACCGACCTGATCGCCCTCAGCATGACAGTACCAACGACGGACAGCCAGTCTTCGGGCAAAGACGGACGAGATGCCGCAAAGTCTAGCGGGACCAAGCAAACCACGGACGCGCAGCTATCACGCAACGAGAGACGGGACGGCGCCAAATCCAGTGAGATCAGCCCCGCCGTAGACAAGCAGCCCCTACGCAAAGACGGCTCCAACACCCCTGAATCCAGCACTGGCAAGTCGGCCATGGCCCAGATGCAGACCGCCGCCGCAGCCGTCTTTGGGACGGCGGAACTCCTGGAAGATATTCTGGTGCGCGTCGACATTCGCACCGTCCTGCTCTCCCAGCGTGTCTCGCGCACCTGGTACGAGACCATCGCCTCCTCACGCCCCCTCCAGCGCCAGCTCTTCTTCCTGGCCGAGCACGCCCAGTCCATAGAGCACATGACGACGGGCCGGCGCCGCAACCCGCTCCTGGAGCAGGTCTTCCCCCCCTGGTTCATCGACAGGGACCACCACTACACCCGCGACTGCCCCAACCCGTTCCTGGCCCTGTTCCCGAGGGCCGGCGGGCAGGCCACCGAGGCCAAGAGGCGGGCGTTCACGCGTCGCGAGGCGTCGTGGCGCCGCATGCTGGTGCAACAGCCGGCGTGCGAGCGCCTAGGCTTCATCCGGGAGGCGGGGGAGGCGGAGACGGAGTACTCGGGCGCCGTCCTGCGCTTCGCGCTCCCCGGCAGCCGCTGGGTCGAGCGGCGCCGGCGCTGGGGCGACAAGAACCGGTGGCCGAGGGAGGAGGGCGATGACGAGGATGACGACACCGTGTGCCCGTGGGCCACGGAGCCCGAAGACGACGCCGCCGCCGCCGCCACCGCCGCCGATCAGTCGGTTGGTGATGGCAGCCACAGCAGTGGCGGGGTGCGCATGGGGGCCCTGTACGACCTCTTCCTCCGCTTCCTGGGTCACCAGCGCTCGCCCAGGATCGGATACCGGGTGGAGTGGCGCGAGCCAGCCGCGGAGCAGCCGGCCTATGAGGTAGGCTGGCGGCAGGCCAGCGACCACACCGTCCTGTACCAGAAGTACTTTGGCCCCGAGGTGGGCATCGTCGTCTTCCAGGAGGGCGACCGTCATCTGGCCAGCGACATGGCCGACCCTGGGCTGAGGAGGGAGTGGGTCTGCGAGGGGGCCCAAGCCGAGGAGCAGGTGCCCGATCTGGCGTACCACTACGCCCAGGACTGGTTTGGCTAGGTGCAGACCGGGGCTGGGCCGTGGGTCTCGCTGTTTTGAGCGGGGAGGGGAGGGGATTGCCGTGGGCCGGGGGGAGGGGGGGTTTGCTTGCTTTGATAATAATATAATAATAATGACGGTCGAGTGCAAACGGCTCCTTGATGCTGCGCTTCCGTGAACGTACAGCGACGCGTGCGTTTGCTATCCCATACACATGCGTGAGGAGTGTGTGACGTATACGACTAGGAGATCCACGCCGCGAGCCACGCCGCACCTTGCGCTGCTACCTATCATCTGATCCGTTCTTCTATTTCTTTTTTTTCTATTTCTTTTTTTCTATTTCTTTTTTTCTATTTTTTTTTCTATTTCTTTTTTTCTATTTCTTTTTATCTATATCTTTTTTCCTCCCTATTTGCTGGTAGGAGTCCGTACTCCTGTAAGACGCGGAGAGCTCCAAAAGGTGATGAACAAAGATCTCTATGATGAAGAGAAAGGATCTCTCTGCCCAAGGTTAGGCGTAGGACTAGGGAAGGCCCTAATATGCACGGAGGCGACGTTCCTCCGCTCCAATTATGGCAGGTCACGCCACATTGCCCGTGCGGGATCTAGAGCATCCAGGGGCCTTCCGTGAGGGGCCCCTTTTCCCTGATCGCACGCCGACACAAACGCTGTTCCGACACCGGCACTTCTTTCTTTGTGCGCGGGCGCCACGGGACCTTTCCCTTTTTTTTTTAGGGTGCCTAATCCGGAGATCTCCTGGGTCTCCGAAAGCATCCAAACAAAAGAGATGCAACAAAGGAAACTTGGACTTCCATCTAGTGCCGGGCAGGGCGACGGCCAAGGCAGTGCGGAAGGGAAATGGGGTTTGACCTTTTGGAGCCGTGCCGTACAGGAGTACAGACTCCTACCAACACTATTTCTCTTTTTTTTTCCCTCCTATTTCTTTTTTCCCCTCCTATTTCTTTTCTTTTCCTGCTTCTATTTGTTTTCCTATTTCTTTCCTCCCTTTTCTACTTCCTTTAGTGGCGGTCGCTGGCATCTCCATGGGCAGGCAGAAATGTCAAAGAAGGTTTTTACGGGTGCAAATACGAACGCACCCAACGCTGAGAGATGACCGGAACATTTCTCCCCTGCCAAAACAATAGCCATCCATCAGCACATCGCCTCTTGATGCCTCAGGTAACACACCATCGCTCTGTCGCTATTCCGTGTGCCGGATCATTTCCTCGCTCGACAAGCTTCCGTTCAAAAGGCTGAAATATCAGCCTTCGCTTCCTCGGGCGCCGGCACCATGCCACCACTGACCGACCCCTGATGCTGGCCCTTGCAGCGATGACGTCTTTGCGCCCGCGCTCGTTCCCCACGACACTGGGCAAAACACGGGGAAGCGTTGCCTGACGACCTGGGCACATTTAGTGTAGAAAGTGTGGGGCGCTGCGTTCCGACAAGTGGAGTGCCTGTTCTGTGTCGCCTACCGCAGTTGCGACTAGGTAGGCAGCAAGGGGGCCTCCCCGGCTAGATTATACGCATAATATCCAGCGGGTTCGAACGCTCCCCGTCTGTGCCATCTTTTTTTAACCATTCCTTTGCGGCAGCAGCGCGAGCCAGGTAGACGCTCAGTGGCCGGCTCCCCTGTTCTGTGGTGACGACGACGGGGTTCTGGGGAGGAAAAGAATAGGAAAAAAGAATAGGAAAAGAAATAGAAGCGCATGTGCTTCCTGGAGCCTGCACGAAAGGCCTCGTCTCGTTTAGCACAAACACGGGCAGCCACAACTTCCCTTGTCGGGTTGTCTGTGTGACGCTGGGCACCCAACACAACGTCACACACGAGGGTATTGCTTTCCCCTCGGACGTTGTCCCGGGCCGGCCGCGTTTCTGTGGGCCCGGGCAGCCGCGTCTGCTGCCGCCGCCGCAAGTATTAGTGTGGACGATGGGTTGTCCTGGTTTGGGCCGAGTGTGCATGGCGGGTCCACTTTTTTAATTCCGCAGCCTTGCCGGCCTTGTTGAGCCCGGATTGTTATTCGGATTCCCTCACGACTGGCATGTACGGCCCCATTGTTTCCGTTTGCGTCGAATGCCCATGGAGCTGCCACGACGCCACCATAGCACGCGCAGCGCGCCTTCAGGGGCTTGCTCCCTATTTCTCCCCAGTCGACATTTAACGTCTCTCCTCCCCACCAGTGCCTTCCATGTCACTCGACTTCTTCACCCTCTCTGCCTCGCCAGTTTAATATTTCATCCCAGCCATCCGCTCGCCCTCGATGTCCCAGGTAAAGCACCACCGGCTCTGCCAATGTTGGGAGTGCAGGATCATTTCCTGGCTTGACAACCTCCCGTCCAGAAGGCCGAACCACCAACCCTCCGCTTCCTCGGGCGCCCGCATTATGCCACGACCGACCCCCGATGGGAGCGCCGCCCACCCTCCCAGCGGCGGCGCCCCTGAGCCCGCGCTCGCCACCAAGGACAATCCTGGACCGCTTTCCGCCCTCCCGGCGACCCCTCCCACCGGCTCCCAGACGTCTTACGAAACCCCCCCGGCGAAACCCCGTCGTCGTCGCACTACCCCCCCTATCAAAATTAGGACACCAAGAGGCTTGGGTCAGCTTACGAAGCCCATCACTATGAAGCCCATTGTCGGGGATATTACTCCAGAGACTCTTCCTGAGGATGTGCGGCAGCTCTATGCGCGCATTGTCCAAATCACTCGCGAGCACGAACATGTAATCCCCGCGTCCGCTAGGCACATCATACAAAACGAAGTGTATGGCGGTAGCACCTGGTCACCCCGCTGGTTTGTGGAAGAGGTCGAGGAAGAGAGCACTTTTTGGGTGGAGGACGACGCCCAGGACGACAACGATCAGGACAGGAGCTTTGCAGCCCGCAAGCGACGTCGAGCTCGATATCAGTTCACCGCTCTCCGTCGTATCCAAAGCGACGCCGCCGAGTGCAAGAGGAAAGACCGTTGCGAGGCAGCTTGGAACGTGAAGGTCCATGCTCCCATGCTCGAGCTAGCCGCTCGAGATCGCCGCGCCGTCGTCTGCGAGGTCGTCACGACAGCTCGTGTCGCCTCGCGATGGCTGCCTAGAGTCGGACGCGGCGGCCCCGCGGCCATTCCAGCCAGCACCATGGCCAGCAGCCGCGAGGCCGGCGACGGCGTGTCCGCAACCACGGCATGTCCAGACGGAACTTACTCGAACACAGCGGCGGGCAAAATGGTCGACTTCGCCCTGGTCCTGGACCTGGACCCTCCTCTCAAGGGTTCCGAACCTCTGGCAGGGCCCATGCAAGAACTCATTAGAACACAGCCGTTCTCCCTCCAGCCCATCAACCAAACTCTTTACACGCCGCTCCGACGTTCGCCCATTGGCATAAGTATTGAAACGAAGCCGAAGGGCTCCAGCGCTCATGGTTATATACAGCTTGGAATCTGGACCGCCGCCTGGCACCGTCGGATATCGGAACTCATCCCTCCGGGGTCCAAAATCACGACGCTGCCTCTGCTGCTCGTCGAGGATACCTCGTGGGAGCTGTACTTTGCCTGCGACGAGGGGACGTCGATCTGGATGGTTGGACCTGTGACCATTGGCGGCACCACCGACATGCGTTCCTCGTACGTGCTCTTGGCCGTGCTGCGCGAGCTTGTCGCATGGGTTGACACGCAGTTCCGGCAGTGGGTGTCTACCACGCTCCTGGCTGTTGACTAAACACATGCAGGGCACGGGACCGCGCGATTATCACGCCAGGCCCCGCGCAGGCTGTTCTAGATAGCATATTTTCTTCCAGAGCCAGCGCTTTGACCTTCTGAATACCATAACTTTGCATACTCCTTTACCTGCTCCCCAAATGCTCTCACCCCTATTTTAACGGGAAAGCGGATATACCGCTACGGCTTTCCTATTAATACATTGGTGTCGTGCTTGTCCCTTGCCATGGTCTGGTCTGGCCTTTGCCATAGGCTGGCGAGCAAACCAAAATAAAGTAATCCACCCAAATGCCAAATCCTATTTCCTTTCCTTTTTTATTTTTTTTTCCTTTCCTACTTTTTTTCTTTTCCTATTTCATTCTTAATAAACGGACCGAGTTTGTGGCTTGTGGTGTGGCACACCTTTGGATGAAAAACTAGGGCGGGGTGAACGAATTTGGTCCTTCCTTTCCAGTGTTTGTGCACGACGGCTCAAACACGCCAGTTGTAGCAGCGACAACAGAATTTTGAGGACCTCGAACAACAGCTCGCGTTACCTGGTGTCAGAACGGCAGGCGCAATGGCACAGCAGCTCGACGACATCCGGGGAATGCTTCGCGCCATGCAACAAGACATGCTGGAATTCCGAGGCCGACTGGAGCGGATCGAGACGCGAGTGATCGCTAGGTACGTCTTCGACAGGGGTTGCCGCAGTGGAAAAGATTGAGCTTGGGCTGAACTGACGAGAGGGGAAACAGTGACTCCAACGCGATCGCGCGCGGACTGAACAGCATCCTCACTCGCCCAGACGATACATTGCACCCTCTTCGGGCGCTAGCAACAAACGAAAACATTCCCCATTTTCCGCGAACGCGGGAAGATATCGACTCGACGAACGGTGAGGGTAGAGTTCCCCTCCAGTTTAACGTGATGCAGGATGCTAATCGCGGGGGTTTGTGTGGTAGCGGACACTCTTGAGACAATGTTGCGTGCGTTGGATCAGCATCTTGCTGGAGAACTGCTCGAGAAGAGGAGGCGGCTCAACCATGCGATCGGGATTGTTTTGGAGTCATTGTGAATAGCTTCATTTGCTGGACTCGGAGAATTGGGTCCTCAGGGCGGACGAGACGAGCGGCGCCCCGGAGCTGAGCATCATCGCCTCTATAAGGGTCGTGGTCGTCGGGAATTAGCACCCGCGTTGCAAAGACGATCATGGAGTCGAAGCAGAGACCGCCTCCGTAACTCAGGTCCGGAGTCACGGTCGTGGCGAGGTTCACGTCCACACTCACCATTATCACGGTATGCTATGCCAGTATCCAAAAGCAAGTGCGGTAAAGCGTGTCCAGTAGACTGTCTCTGGTTCATAGCCAAAAAAAAAAAAAAAAAAAAAAAAAAACCA